>OX632364.1:33212834-33567834 GCA_951751655.1 Ophion costatus | reverse complement strand
ACGGTAACGCAATTAAATGTTGCGAGTTTTATATTTGTGGCGAGTCGCCAGAGTCCCGAAGCGGATTCGTGGCCAGGCCAAAATTTATGAAAGACGCCATTGTCGGGACGATTTATTGCAGGGGTCCCGGAAATTTTGTAAATCTACGATCTTAGGATAACATAGCGTATTAAATAAAATTTATCTCAGATTTAAATGAATATATTTATTTATAAAAGAAATTGTTATTTGATTTATTATTTATTAATGAAATATTATCGAACAATTAACGATTAAAACATAAAATAACGTTACAATAAGATAACATTTTTATTGTGAAAGATACCGAAAAATTATACAATAAAAATATCACCAAAACAATCGCCATCATTCGCGTCGCGATGAAAAAATAAAAACATTAAAAAAGTAATCCACCAGTAGTAAATAAAATTTATTACAGATTCAAAAGAATTGATTTATTCGTAAAAAAAATTATTTTATTTATTATCTATTAATAAAAAATTATAAAAAACTGAAAGATTGAAAAATAAAATAACGTTTTTATTATGAAAAATACCGTAAAATATACAATCTGAAAAATACCGTAAAAATACAATAAAAATATCACCAAAAAATATCACCACCCTTCGCGTCGCGGTGAAGAAAAGAAGAGCAATGAAAAAAAGTAACCCACCGCCCTTAAAATTGAAATATTTCCAAGCCCACGTCATCGCAACTCGGCGAGCAATTGAGGATCTTTAATTGACCGCAACGAAGACAACAATTACCGTCAAGAATGCGACGTCGTGAACAGGAGAACGGAAATAAATACGATGTGTGCGAATAATATTGCACAAAATGTGAGATTCGCAATAGTCGTCAGTATAAAAATAATCGAGCATTGGTGACCAAAAAAAATCGGCAAAAAAAAGAAAATGAAAGTCGTATAACTCACGCGACGAGTCCCGAATATTCGTTAATTGTTCGACTTGAAAAGGTGATTAAACGGTTTTTAAACGAGACATCCGACACTTTGGGTATGATGAAGAAATGATTAATGCGGAGATTCTGCAGAGTGGGTTGGACGAGGGGGAAAAAAAACACGTTGGGCAATGTTTGGGTCGCGTCATACGCGGAGGTCGTGCAAGCGTGTACGTGTCGAGATCCGTTCGTTTATTTGTTCAACGACGTACGAGGTACACGTGAAACTTGTTAATTCAATATCTCGAATGATGGATGTTCGTCGGGACGAGTAAGTACATGACGGGTATGTCGAGCCCAATAAAAGTAGAGACGTATTTTCTTTTTGTTGTTTTTTTCTTTTCGTAAAATGGCAGTCTTGATGGTGATGTCTTTTTTGACAACGTCAGGAACGTTCTACCTGTATCTTTCTCTGTCTATTTTTGGTTTTTGACAACGTCAAATTTTCGTCCATCTCTCTCTCTCTCTCTCTCTCCCTCTCTCTCTCTCCCCCTCTCTCTCTCTTAGAAAACGAAAGGGATATGAAAAGATCCACGACCTCCATTGTACCTTCGGCATGGCCGCTGAGTATCGGCTCATCGGATTTTTTCGGAATGCCCATGAGTTTTTCAAACCGGAAATGATCTATAAATGTGAACCGTCGCGCTTGAGTTACCAGTCCGGAGGAGGCTAACAATAAATATGCCGGTCCGCCTTGTTTACATCTACGAGGTTCGAAGACGTCATGTGCCGTGACGCCGGCGCGAATGAAAAACTGATGCGCGGAAGAAGGCAAAAAAGAAGAAGCGAAAGATGAAGAATGAAAAGAAACACGAAGAGCTGGAGAAGAAGAAATAAGGAAGTAAACAGAAAAAAATGAAGAATAAGAAGAAAAAGGGAAAGATGCAGGAGAATCTGAAAAAGATAAAGATAAAGTATGAAGAAGAAGAAAAGACACGGAAGAAAGTTTGAAGAAGAAGAGGAAGAAAAGAAGAAGTAACAAAGCAAGCAAAAGTGGAAGGAGAAGGAAGAAACCGCAGTAGAAAGCGAGGAAAAAAGAAAAGATGAGAGGAAGAAAGAGAGAAACAGGAGAAGCTGAAGAAGAGGAAGAAGACGAAGAAAACGGAAAACCTAAAGAAGATGACGAAGAAAAAATAGCAAGACGAAGAGGAAGAAGTGAGCAATGGAAGCAAAGGCCGTAGAAGATAAAAAGGAGAAGCTGAAAAAGATAAAGAAGAAAGTATCAACAAGAAGAAAAGATAAAGAAGAAGTAATGGAGCGAGCAAAAGTGGAAGAAGGAGGAAAAAGAAAAAAGAAACAGCAGACGAAGACGAGAAAATCAAAACGAAAAGATGAGAGGAAGGAAGAGGAGAAATATAAAGAATAAGAGGACGAACAGAAAAAAGTTGAAGAAGAAAATATACAGAAGAAAGTATGAAGAAGAAGACAAAGAAAAGAGCAAAGTCAAAGAAGACCATGAAGAAACAATGGAAAGACGAAGAAAAAGAAATAAAAGAGGAAACAAAGGTCGAAGAAGAAGAAAAACGAAGACAAAGGAAAAGGTGAGAAATATGAGGAAGAAAAAAGAAGAGACGAAGAAGCATAAAAGGAAAAAAAGAAAACGCTAAAGGAGAAGGACGCAAAGAAAAAGGACAAGTTAAAGAGGACAAAGAAGAAAAAGAGGAAGCAAAAATCGAAGAACAGCAATAGTAAGGGGAAGAAAAAGAGAAAGATGAAGAAGAAATAAAAGACGGAACAAAATCCGAAGATAAGGAAGAAAAAATAAAAGATGAAGAGGCATTAGTGGAAAGGAAAGAAAAGCTGAAGAAGCTGAAGAAGACGAAGAAAACGGAAAAGCGAAGGATCACGAAAAAATGGAAAAATGTAGAAGAATAATGAAACAGAAAACATTCGGTAGAATGGGAAGGAAAAGAACACGAAGCAGACAAAGAAAAGGCGAAAGATCATGGATAAGAGAAAACAAGAAAAGTGGCAAAGGAAGAAGAGAAAGACGAAGCTAACGAGAAAGAAGAAGAAAAGCAGAAATACAACAAGGATAAAATACGAAAACCCAATGATAATACAAGAGCTTATCCTTCTCCCTGTTTCGACATCACCTCGCTCATTTTAAAAACAAGAAGAACAATGCGACAAAAAAGAAGACACGAACTATCGTGCCACAAACAAGACTCGTCCCATTCTTTCATTATATGACTTTCTCAGTTGACCAAGACGAGGCAAGTCGATAGGTAAACAAACCAAAATAGAGAGAGCGATATATATATATATATATATATATATATATATATATATATATATATATATATATATATATAGCAGAGAGAAAGAGAGAGCAAGGCCGTGGGTACAACACCGAAAAAAATTACATTGATTTTCCTCCTAAAAATAAATAATTTATTTTCACACATTTCAAAATTGCGCTGAAAGTGTCAAACGACAAATGTAAAAAAATTCTCCCTCACGGGAAATAAATTTCTTCACCCCCCCCCCCCTTTTTCCATCGCCAACCAACTCGACGAGGCCAACGACATTTAAAAAATAATTTAAAAAAAAGGACTCCAAAAATGTTTGCCATTTAATTATTTCAATTTTCTTGATCGACGAATTTTTTCGTATTTTCTTCAATAATGATTTATTTATTCAATCGACGAATGAGAATAACGGGGTGGTTTTCGTTGATGGTTGTTGACTTACCTGAAACAGGGGGGCGGAAGATCGGCAGTGCTCGTGGAATCCGAGCCAGCGGCTCCAACGAACGTCCGTTGCACGACGAGCAAAACAACAACGGCAACCTGTGCCACGATTATCGATACTTTTCTTCTCCCCGTGATCGCCATTCTTCTTTCTATTATCACCGGCCTGTTGTTACTCGCACGAAATTAATCGAATGTCTCTCTCTCTCTCTCTCTCTCTCTCTCTCTCTCTCTCTCTCTCTCTCTCTCTCTCTCTCTCTCTCTCTCTCTCTCTCTCTCCCTCTCTCCCTTTCTCTCTGTCTCTGGCGAGCGTCACTTCGAAGAAGATCAATTTTGATTTTTCTCCTTCTTTTCTTTCCTCTTCCGTGTTTTTCTTCTCCTCGACTATATTTACCGGCAGAATCTCTCTCACGACGGTGAACACGATTTTGCACTTTGAAAAAATAGTCCGTTTTTTTTTCAGTGATTCGGGTCGATCGCGGATTTTTCAGGAACTCTGAGAATTTTGAATTTTTTTCGTTTGTTGAAAGAATCTTTTTTGTTGAAAAATAATGGGCGATCTTTTTTTTTTCGATTGAAATCTTTTGTTTCGTTTCATTTACATCGAAGAATAATTTTTGATTGTTGCAAATTGAAAAATATATTTTTTAAATTAATATATTATTTTTGATTTTTTTTATGCAGAATAATTTTTTATTTTATTCAACTGAAAAATAATGGTTGATTTTTTTTTTCAATTGAAAAATGGTTGATGTTGTTTTCAGCTCAAAAATAGTTTTATTATTTTTTTAAATCGAAGAATAATTTTTCATTTTTGTAAAAGAAATTTTTTTTCTAAATTAAAGAATTATTGTTTGTTTTCGTTAATTGGAGAATTATTTTTCTATTTTTTTCAACTGTATAAGTTTTTTTTTCGTCGAAATAATTTCATTATTATTAATTTTGTATGCAATCATCTCCCGCTCTCTCTCTCTCTCTCTCTCTCTGTCTCTTTATTTATAGCACTGCGACAATCGTTCGTTTTTGCCATCAATTTTTCACTCCTTTCAATCCTTTCTACTCTCTCGCCTTCTCTCTCTCTCTCTCTCTCTCTCTCTCTCTCTTTCTCCCTCTCTCCCTTTCTTACTCTCTTACTCTTCTTTCTTAATTCTGTTTTTCGTCTTCGTTAGCTTCAATTTTTGCTTCGCCGATGCATTTGATTTCCGATGATGCGAGAACACGACAATGCTCAGGTTTGGGGAAATGAGAGAACGAGAGGAAGAGAAAGAGAGAGAGTGAGAGAAAAATAGATAGATAGACGGGGGGCTGCGGATACGAGAGAGACAAATTTGGGATTTTTTTTTTTAATTATCGTTGCGTGAGATGTACGCGATGATAATGACTTTTTTTTGTATTTCGTATGATGTCTTGTTTTTTGATGGGCGAGCCTGTCAATCCTGCTTACTGTTTCGTGATGGCTTTCGGTGGCTCAGACTCTGGCCAATTTATCGATCCGCTAAATCCTCTCAGCTCCAACGATGAGGCCCCGTCATCTCTGGAAACAGAAGAATTTCGCTCTCATTTATTAATTGTTCAATAATTTGATTAAGATTCTTCTGTCAAATTGAGCCCATCGATTGATACGATTCAATTTATTTAATAATATTGAATTCAGCTAATATTAATTGATCGTATAGGTTGTCAGGAAAATAAATCGATGCATTGTAAAATGGAAAACTAGTCATTAGATTTTTTAAACATTCAATAAGTGCATTACGAAAAGAAGAATGAGGAGAAAATTGAGTTGAACAAATGAAGGATTGCAAATTGCGTGCAACAAAAAGCAGACATTTTTCAAAATTATTAACTTAAAAAGAAGAAAAGTAAAAAAAACAACTGAATACATTTTTGTTAAAGATTAAGAAATCATTAAATTGAGAAGGAGAAAAATAAAAATCAACGGAATAAAAAAATTCCAAAAAATCATTTAAAAAATCATTAATTTAAAAAGGAGAGAAATTGTAAAATCATCGATTTAAAAAGGAGAGAAATTGTAAAATCATTAAATAAGAAAGAGGACAACATTTTTAATAATAACCTAACAAAAAAAGGCAAGATAAGAAGAAAAATGATTACTTAAAAAACGACAAAAAATAAACCAATAAAAGGAATACAAAAAAGGCGGAAAAGAGGGTAATAAAAAATTAATCAATAATTTATCACATCATTCACCAAACAGTACGCCATTTGCGAAAAATTCGCAAATTAAATACAACATTCATCATCCCACAGTTATTGTTTGTTTCCCAATTGCGATCAACGGTGATCAAAATGCCATTACATCGTCTCGAATTTATCGTCCTTATATTTCTCCCAATTATCGTGACGATCCGAATACGCATAAATTGATATGTTCAAACGATTGCTCAATAGATCGTTCGGAATAAGCGTCAAAAAAAAAAATAACGCCTTGTGTTACATCGCGAATGATGAGGGTCCACGTGGTCGCTCGTGCTTTCACTCGCGACTTCTCTTGGCACGTGTTTTCCCCCTCGCAGGTCTCACATGATTCACAGAGTTGTTGTACTCGCTTGCACTTGAATATCGCAGCGGTCGTCACGGCTCTCGAAATACACTCGAGCTGTGTTACGGCATATGCATTTTATTCAATCGATTATATATTTGTGCTTGTGAAAAGACGGATACGCCCTCCATATATATATATATATATATATATATATATATATATATATATGCAACTTTTTTCATATTTAACTATATTGGACGCGGTGGTCCTATTCATCGTATGAATTAATAAATGTAGAATTCATCTCATTATTATTATTTTGTTTATTTATTTATTATTTATCGGTGTAGTTCCGAAAAGGACATGCCTACCTCCGATTAATTTGGAATTTCGTGTTCTCTTGTATTTTGACTCGCCGATTACGAATATCGCAGTGAAAATACCCGCAAATTTGATTTTTCAAGGTCAAAACCCACAAAGACCGATTAAAAAAAAAATGTTTTTCTACTTTATTTTAATAAATGTTGATCTTAGAGATAAATGTTTTCCACAAAAGTTGTAGCCTTCAAAAACATTAATCTTTTATGTTCTATACAGTTTTTGTCTAGAGCCGTTCTTTTTGGAGGAAAATGGTATATTGCTCCAATAAGAACATTTTGCTAAACTCCATTAGTTTCGATATTATCTACTTACGCACTTTACCGCGGAAAGGTTGGAGTTTACTTGGGTTCGTTTGTTGTGTTGGGTATTGTTTAGGTTTGTTTGTTGTTTTATGTGTTGTTTAGGTTTGTTTTTCGTGCTGTGTGTTGTTTGGGTTTGCTTGTTGTGTAGTGTATTGTTTGGGTTTGTTTGTTGTGCTGTGTTGTTTGGGTTTGTTTGTTGTGCTGTGTGTTGTACGGGTTTATTGTGTTGTGTGAATGAGTGTGAATGAAATGTAAAGGTTCTTGAAAATTATTCGAAAAAATTATTTTTACATTAACAAATACTAAAGTCAAAGTTTTATGAAAAATATATATATTTTTTTTCAAACACGTACTGTTTATAGAATTTGCACTTTTCTTTGGATTTTTTAGTTTCACATAGCGCGTCAGGTTCTTAGAAATCTAAAAGTTCTTGGCTCTGATGTTTCAGATCAATGCACCAATCACTAGGTTGTACGCCGTGAAACTCAGGCGCAACTATCTCTCAAGCAAGTCTTGGAGAAGCGTCAATTAAAAAAAAAATTAATCGATGTACCAATATGTACGTGAAATGTTAATTATGTAGAATAAATAGTTTCGACACAAAAAATCTTGAATATCCGTTTATTTTCGGCTGCCTAAAAGGATCTCTCCCCATGAGTTATATTCAGTTCAATTATAACGAATTAAAATCGTTGAAATGATATCGTCAATTCTCCATATCGGAAAAATAATAGTAATAATAAAAAAATTCGTCCCGAAAATAAGATCGTTTCTATTTCAATGAGCAGCCGATTACGTCGTTAAACTTGTCAATTTCGCTCGAGCCTTACGTCGAAATTACGTGAATATCATTTGCGACATTTCGAGCAGCAGGGGTCGGTTGTGTGCTTTTCGCGTGTTTGCCAGTGCGCCGGTGGTGAGGCTGCCGCTGATGGGACGAAAGGGAAAACCGCGACGTGACATGCCTGTCCGTAAAGATAATACGTGTGTGTATATATACGCAGGCAGAAGTCAAAGGAACGATTGAGTTCTATTCCGGGCTTTTCAATGAGAGGAATCTTTTGAGCGACGAGCTTGACCCAACTGGGACCGGTCGAAAATAGCAAATTTCGCATGTGTGTGCACGCGCCCGCCCGCACGCATGTACACATGAATATTACGTGACAAATTAATTTCATGCCTTTTATTCCATGTTCCAAATTAATTTATAACGAAACAAGATAGATTTAAATAAATATAAATTATGCATATAGTATGCACCATTTTCGAGTGGATCGACAATGATCCAGACTACTTCGTTGAAGAAAACTATTTTTTGCACTTTTTTCGATCGATTGTTTATTTTACGAGGCAAAAGAAGTTGATTTGTCTTGATTATTGAATATTATTGAATCTTAAATCGAGCGTATATACACATATACATACTTACATATATATATTTTTTATTTGAAACGTCATATATTTTCAGAATCCGTCGAAAAACTCAAAATCGATATTTTCAAAAATGGCTAGGTATATATGTATATATATATTTATACCTAAACATTTTTTTAAATATCGATTTTGATATATTGATATTGATATTTGAGTTATATTTTGAGAATCCGTCGAAAATATCGATTTTGGGTTTTTGAAAATTTTGAAAATATTGAAATATTGAAAATATCGAAAAATGTCTAGGTATATATATACCTAGACATTTCTGGAAATATCGATTTTGGGTTTTTGAAAATTTTGAAAATATCGAAATATTGAAAATATATACCTAGGCATTTTTGAAAATATCGATTTTGGGTTTTTCGACGGGTTTTTCGACGATTTTGAGATATTGATATTGATATTTGAGTTATATTTTGAGAATCCTCCGAAAAACCCAAAATCGATATTTTCAAAAATGTCTACAAGCAAAATATAACTCAAATATCAATATCACGAAATCGATATTTTCAAAAATGTTTGAAAATATCGATTTTGGGTTACTCAACGGATTCTCAAAATGTAACGTTTCAAAAAAAGTTTTCTTACATATTCCAAATCGATCTGTTAAAAAATGGGGGACTCATGAGCGTTTATAGGTAGGTTTCGCGAATCGGCATAATATTTAAACGCCTTATTCTCAAAGTGACTTTTTCAAAATCCGTGACCACACTATCTCAAAAATTGCCGCATCGATAAACTTCAAATTTTACAAGCTCCCGTTAAAAATCAAAAAGTACTGCTCGCACGAAGGAATTTTTTTTTGATGCATTATTTTTTTTCATCAACGAAAATAGAGATTTTTTTTTCACTGAAAATTCATACTTTCACTTTGGACTTTGGCCATTTTTTCAAAAATCAAAGTTTCATAAAATCCTTCATCGAAGCCCTAGGTAATTTCATGCAAAAACTAAATGCGTTTGATTTCTTTCAAAAACATTCTTCAAAACATACTTTTTAATGTAAAAAAAATAAAAAATAAAAAATTTCCATCTGCACACGTTTTCCCACAAAAAATTCAGGAAAATTCACCTTTTGTTTCCGGCCACGAGCTAACCCGTTGATAGGATTTCAATGCGAAACTTATAATGCGATTACGAATCCGATCGCGATTCGTCATTAACGAGACGCGCGAAAATGTTGAAAGGGGAGGAAGAGGCGCGGCTCGTTTTACGAGCACCGATCGACTGTAGAAAAAGAATTTTCGAAATCGAATTGCAGGATATCCACGGAGAAGAAAATAACCATGAAAAGGATGTTTTGCTTCGTTGTTATTGTGTTTTGTTTTTTCTTCAAACTTTCGTGTACGTTCGAATTGAAATGCTCAACTGGCATGATTAATGGAGAAGAAAAAAACCGTGAAATGGATGTTGTGCTTTGTTGTAGCTTGTTTTGGTTTTTTTTTAACTTTCGTGTATGTCAGATCTGAAATTTTCGAATTGTACAATGAACGAAGGCAAAAAGCAGTTTCTTCCTTCTTTGTTTTTTTTAACACTCGTGTATCTCCGATGTAACATTATCAGAAGGCATGATCAATAGAGAATTAGAAAAACTTTAAATGAAAACAAATTGTATTAAAAAAATTATTTGAAAAAAAATAGTATTTAAAAAATTATTGAAGAAAAATTGTATAAAAAAAAATTTAATATCGTCTATACCCGATGTAAAATGCTTAAATTGCAGAATCAATGAAGAAGAAAAAAAACCGTGAAAAATATGACGTTGAAATTTGCATCGTTAGAATGCAACGGAAATGATTTTGTTTTTATCACCCCATTTTCTGTCGACAAAATTTGAGCTACGAAAATCACGCATACAGTTTTTACGATTCTTACTTAGCAATCTACAACCTGAATTCGTAAAGTACCATTTTGGATAATAATGAAAATGAGAAATTGAAAAGAATTTCGTTGCATTCCAACGATGCACACTTCAAACTCCGTGAAAAAAATGTATCGTTTCGTTGTTTTGATTAACCCTTCGTTGACACACTCATATTTGACCACGATTTTGACACACTGGATCAACTTGACCCGGATAGTACTTCACCTGCTATTCACGGTGTGCGAAGTTTGCATCGTTGAAACGCAACGGAAGTTCCGTTTTACATTTTATTTTTCATATTCTTATCATCACGGGCGATCTTTAAAAAAAAAAATTGTAATTTAGACAGCTAAATAAATATCTTGAAAAATTATTCAAGAACTTTTGCCGGCGAAATCTGCCAAAAGAAATTAAATTTGTTGCAGTCCAACGATGCAAACTGCAACCTCATTGGCATTCACCCTTCGGTCGGAATTCATTGACAAAAATTTAAGATACACTTTAAACATTTCTCAATATGTCTGCACGATTAATCGAAAACTATCATATTAAATCATGTAATAAATCCCGAAAATTTTATAGTTTCGAAAAGTGAGTATTTTACTAAAAATCCGTGTTAAAATAGATCGGTGTGTCAATGTGGAGTTAACATTTTTTTTTTCAACTTCCTTCCGTCTACAACGTGAAATTCTCGAATTGCAGGATGACAGGAAGAAGAAAAAAACCGTGAGAAGGATGTTTTGTTTCGTTGTTCTTTGTTATTAATTTTCGTGTATCGACCAGGTGTCTTTTTCTTTGTTCTTTTTTTTTTTATTTTTCCGTTCGATGTATATAATACATTCGGCGATAATCGCGTGATTCCCTACAGCCTTAAATTTTACCTTACCGTACAAACTTTGTATACATATACATTAGGGTGGTCAAAAACAAAAGTCGATGTTTTTTTCTCAACGAAAAATTGAAGTATGTTAAGAAAAATAAACTTTTACAAAATTTGAGGGTTTCAAACCATTTTTCAGTTAGTGCTCAAACGCCTTTTTCATGCTTTTTTTTCATGATTATCGGCGTATTAATTTTTTTTTATCTCGATGCGCAATATTTTCGTGCGTGATCCAACGTAAGTCTCGATTAAATTTTTTCTGTAACAGTACGCAATTTTTATTCTAATATTTTCTTTTACCATAAACAATTTGTATTTGCAGATTAAGAATCAATATATGTAATTTGGTTGTGAAAATTATATCAATCGCTCGATGAACAAAAACACGGTGTTTACATAACTGAACGTCTAACAAGTATGCGTGTTTTTTTTAGTAATATATTGTTTGGAAGTAAGAAAACAAATGAAAAAAAAACAAAAATTGACGAAAAATCGAAAAAAAAATTGAAAGTCGTTTGAACAGTACCTAAAAAAATGTTGAGACCTCTCAAATTTTGTATGAATTACTTTTTTATAACGTAGTAATATTTTCCGTTGAGTACCGCGAAAAAAAATTAATTTTTTTCTGAACCACCTTAATATGTGTGTATATATATATATATTAAGGTGGTTCAAAAAAAATTATATATATATATATATATATATATATATATATTTACTGTTTTTCACATACTACACGCAATACAAATATACACATGCTATGCTGCTATACTGACACGTACACGTATATCGTTATTCATAAACCCACACACACACACACAAATTTGCATATGCGTGTGTATGCGCGCAGTACAATGGAGCGGCGAATTATTCCTTCCCTAACAATAAGTATATCCGCGAGCGCGCCTCGCGTACTATCGCGCCCACTCCTGAACCGCGACTGACATTGCGAACGCAAACGCGCGCGAGGCAATCGCCACGCGAATCTTCGTCAGCTTGAACGAGAGGCAAGGAGACAGAGATAGAGACAGAGAGGTCGTTTCGCTCGCAGTAGCGTATAATACAGATATCTCGTGTGTCTACTTCATCTTATGCCGAGGTGAAAAATGCGAGTACGACAAGTGAGGTGCAGCGGCGGGGGGAGGGGAGGGGGGTCGGAGGGTGGGAGGAATACGCAGTAAGGATCCATTCGTATATATATATATATATATATATATATATATATATATATATATATATATATATATATATGGTCGTCTGTCTGAATCATGTAAACGAAATACTCAAGTTTAATAAAAACAATATTTATATGAATGTACATGGACATGCTGTTTACTTTACATTTCATTTTCATATTTCATTTTTTTTAGCCTATATATATATATATATATGATTTTTTTTTACATTTTTCGAACAACCCTTAGGCGATTTTTTTTCGAAAAAAAAAACGCCGCGGTTCGAAAATCTGAAAAAATTCCCAAAAATGCGTGATTATATGTAAAAATTTTCGAGCTATCACCCACAGTGGAAGTATGATATTTTCTGTGCTTAAGACACGACTTCAATTGAAATTAATTCCAGAACTTTTTGACTGCTAGCCGTTCAAGGTCCATGATTATGATTTGGTTATTAAAAAATGGTCAAAAAAATTCATTGTGGGTTTCAAAATATTTAAGTATCCGCCCGACGTAAGCGGTTCTTGAATTCTTCGGATTTTTTTTAACGTTAATCGCTCAGAAAGCACGGAAAAAATCATACTTCCACTGCGGTTGATAGCTTGACATTTTTTACATATAACCATGCATTTTTGGGAACTTTTTCGGATTTTTAAATCGGGGCGTTTTTTTTCCGGAAAAAAAAATCTTGTTGACTAAGGGTTGATTCGAAAAATGTAAAGAATATCAGGGTGTATTTTAAATTCAATGGAATCAGATAAAAAAAATGTATCGCTCAAGCCGCATAAAAAACATTAGGGGTCAAAGTCGTTCAAGGTCATTCAAGGACACCTGTTAAACATCTAATAAAATGAAATACAAATCTAAATATCTCGGATCAATACCAAATATTTGGTAGTGATCCGCGATATTTAGATTTTTATCATCGATACTGACCTTGAATGACCTTGAACGACTTTGACCCCCTAATGTTTTTTATGCTGCTTGAGGTGCTTCACAAGATGGTTGAAAAAAATGTACCATTCGATTTGAAAAAGTGGAGGTGACCTTCAGTGTGGGTCAGCGCCGCCACCGAAATACAAAAAATTGGATCCATTCGATGGCCCCCTTCACACTGTACAACGTTTGTCAGGAACATTTTTTTGTAACGTCGATAATTGCCGAGTTAGTTCGGGTGTCAGAGATAAGAGGGACACCCTGTATATATTGTAATTAATTTTTTGCGTTTAATAAAAAAAACTCAATGCGTCTGCTGCATTATAACACGCATATGTATGTATGTATATACATACACATATATATTAATATATGGTATTGATGAAAAATTATGAAAAATAAACAGAATGTCCATATACAACTATCTAAACTGTTTTTATTCATCTTCCGTATTTTATTCATTTTTTGCACATTTTGTGTGTGTGTGTGTGTGTGTGTGTGTGTGTGTGTGTGTGTGTGTGTGTGTGTGTGTGTGTGTGTGTGTGTGTGTGTGTGTGTGTGTGTGTGTGTGTGTGTGTGTGTGTGTGTGTGTGTGTGTGTGTGTGTGTGTGTGTGTGTGTGTGTGTACGTGCGCGCGCGCACAAGTATTTTTAGTTCAGCAGACGCATTGAAGATTTTTTTGACGAAGACAAAAAAATTGAAAAAATACTTAAGATCAATAACAACCGTGTATATGTATATGTAACAGTATATACCAGTTGTACGTGAACAATTTGTTCATTTTTCATCATTTTTTATCTAGCCCACATATATATTTTTTTGTTTTTAATTAATTCTTTCGCGTTTATTGAAAAATTAGATGTGATTGCCGAATTCAATATAATTCGACGCATGCGCATAAATATATATATATATATATATATATATATATATATATATTTATTTATGCGTGTGCGTCTAATTATTTGGAATTCAGCAATCGCATTCAATTTTTCAATAAACGCGACAAAACTAATTGAAAACAAGCAAACTAATCAATTTTTTATTAATTCTATTAATTTTTTCTATTAATTTAATTTTTTATTAATTCTAAAATATATATATATATATATATATATATATCAATTGAATATATATATATATATATATATATCAATTGAATATATATATATATATATATATATATATATATATATATATATATATATATATATATATTCAATTGATTTTTCAGAATACATTTTAGAAATAATAAAAACTTAAATAGAATTAATTTAAAAAATATATATATATATATATATTCAATTGATTTTTCAGAATATATTTTAAAATTAATAAAAAATTATGAAAAGTAAGCAGAATGTTCATATGCAACTATATATACTGTTCACATTAATCTCATGCATTTTTTTATCCCCACACGCGCGCGCGCAACACACGCATCGAATTGATCTCTAATCGATTTTTATCCGAGAACTTGCTGTTTTCTTTTTCCTCATAATTATTTTTCATTCTTGGATCGATGCAAAAGTTCATTCCATTTTATTCGAACAAAAAACGGGACTATCTTTCGCATTAACGATTGACAAATAGTTGCATTTGTTTGTTTACTTCAAGCCTCGATTGTAGAACGAATTGATCCACTTGGATCGTCGATTAATTAGCAAATTGATTAACTTTTGTCGGTGCAATTGACGAATTAAATGTTGGTCGTTGAGCCTTGACGAGCGCGAGGTTGAGAGACCGAGAGAAAGAAAGAGAAAGAGAGAAAGAGAAAGAGAGAGAGAGAGAGAGAGAGAGAGAGAACAAGACGAACGCGAACGCACAGTCGCGAAGAACGCGTGTCGGATGTGGACGAAGAATGGCGCGTCAACGCATAGATCCTGATCACTGACTCGCGTTTGCCGTTTCACGCTCGCTTTAAATGTGGCACTTGGAAGCCGGCGCGCTCCCGAGCAGTCTCGCGATATGACGTACGTAGGAGCCGGGCCGAGCCGAGCCTCCAGCTCCCGGCGATCCCATTGGTCGAGGACCCGTCGCGACCGTGAGCTGTTTGCTTTTTTTTTTTTTCGTTCTCGTAAACTCGTATATCTCTTTTCCTCCAGATATTTTTATCATTTGTCTTTCTCACGTATTTACCGGGTGGCCCGAAAAGTGACGTCCGAAAGGAAAATCCAGGCTACAAATATCGTGCTTAGTTTTCGAGGAAGTAGCATTTTTTATTTTTCTCCCTTACGGGTGTACTTTTCGGGCATTTTTCAAAAGTCTTTCGTAGGTGGGTTTTCTTTAACATCCTAAATTCCAACTTGTTTTGCGCCAATGGTGTAAGTGCAGGTGCAAGTGTACGAGCAAAAGTTTGGCAAAAAAATGTTAGGTAAGTAAAATCCTTTTTAATTATTCCGTCTACTGGTAATTTTTTTAAAGGTTTCACGTTTTACATTCTCGTGATGTTATTTTGTAAAAGTAATGGTTACTTTTGTATTTCTTGAATAGTTCACGAACATTGTTATAACCTCGAGATTTCGCATGTGTAATGGCCGTAGTATTAGTTGTAACGTATTAGAGAAACTTGAAGAAAAATTTACAAATGCTTTTTTCTCGAAAAGTAAAAAAAAAACGTTAATTTTTATTTTGGATCTCGCGTTTTGGGCCACTCTGTATAATGTAAGGCAGTCGTCTGGTGTAAGGGGTTAAAAAATCGATTTTTTTATCCCTTTGATCGGTGGTTTAACTATTAGAGAACATATTCCTAAAAGCCAAGAAGTAAACTCGAAGTATTTTCGAAGATACAGATCCGAGAACAGGTAAGCGCCGAGAAAAGGGGCGAACGCTTGGCGACAGCGGGTTTGGTGACCGAAAACTTTAGAACCCGTTTTCTCGTAAGGGGGCGTACATAAATTACGTAACGCAATTGGGGGGGGGGGGGGTCGGCCTAGCGTTACGGTCTAGGTACGCGGGGGGGGGGGGGGTTGCGTTACGTTACGATTTTAGAACTGCCAGAAATAGCAAAATTTCTGTATGTTCAAGTTTAAAAAATTTAAAACTCATCGTTCAGAATAGATGAAGTGCAAGCACTTAATATTTTGAGAAATATAATGAAGATGAAAAATTGTCATATAGCCCGCGACTTGATTCTTTAATGTAAGTATCAATATTCTAGAAAAAAAAACATAACTTTATATCAAGAAAAACGGATCGAAAACTTTGATTGCGATTTTCTCGAAACTACTTAGTTCGACCTTGTCTCAACGAAAACTCGTATACTTATCAACCGATTTTCAATTAAAAAAAAAAACATTTTTGTAATCCCAGTAACTAAGGTTGTACGTAGCCGATTTTTTTTTAAATTTTGATCATTACTATTTTTAAAGATTGCTTGAGTAAAAAAATGGGCCTTGAAGATAGAAAAAAATGTCCACACCGTGGGCATTTTGAAAAAAAAACCAAAATGAAAAACCGGTTACGCATAACGATAGGTACATTTGTATAGATATCGATAAATTGTTGACTTTTTATTTACAGATAACGTCTCATAAAGATATCGATGGGACAATGAAGAGAATCTTTTTTCGTTGCCAAATCGAGGTTAATTTTTAAAAAATTCATAAAAATTGGTATAAAACTAGATGAATTCTTGAAGTAGATGAAACTTCATAAAATGAGTATAAACCAGATCCTTTCATAATTAGTTATTGCTTTGAAAAAAAAAAACGCAATTATTGACGACAAAGCACCCGTTACGTAACGGAATAGGTGGGGCAAAAACTGGGAAATTTTGCGTTACGTAAATTATGTACGCCCGCTGATCTCGTTTTCGTGATTCTTCCAAATCGGCGGGCGTGATAGCAAAAAAAACTATTTGACCTATCGACCCAAACCAAAGTTCATTCTCTAGATTATTAAAAACCATCCTAAATGAACAAAAAAAAATTTTTGAAAAAGTCATTTTATACTATTTTTTTTGCACGAAGAGAGAAAAAAATTGTAAAAATCGTCACTTTTTTTGTTCAACCTCGAAAATTAATATGGTCTCACGGATTTTTCTGTTTTTTTACTTTATCGATAATAAAAATATATGTCAAAAAAACAATTGTAGTTTTTGCGTTCCAGACAAGAATTAAGCACATTATCTTTTCCGCCAGTTCGAGACTCCAACGGCGAGGCGCTTCTATGGTTAATTTAATACTCCGCCATTTAGCGACAATTATTTGATTAAAAAAAAACGTATAACCTTCAAATGTGTATTAAAATACAAACATTTTTTTAAGGTCTGTTATTTCTGTCCTTATAAAAAAATCACCAAAAATCACCTTTTCAGGCCTCTACACTAGACGACTGCTTTAAGATATTTGAAAAGAACTCATAAACGCAATATACCCTCGTGAAAGTCAACTCACAGCGATTTTTTCTTACGCGCGTTCATTTGTTTTTGTTTTTGAAGAAATTTGTTTCAAAAACATTATTCGCCGTTTGATCGTCAATAATAAAGATAGTAATAGTAATAATAATTTTAGCCTGGAGCCAATCATGAACGTAATAACTGTAAGTAATAATAGAAATAATAATAATGATGATGATAAGAACAGTAACAGCTATAACCATCATCACCTTGCGATCTAAGTTTAAAGCGAACGAATTTACGGTACAGTGCCCCTGTGTACATCGGAGACGACCTTGAACATGAGCCGGAAAACAATTTGAACTGTCCAGTGTCGACACTAAAAAATTACACACGATATACGTGCCTGATGTTCGCACTCTCATTGGTGGCAACGAACCGTTATTTTGGTTCGCCTGTGGAGGACAAGCTTATCAGGATTTTATGATGGATCTGTCGATGTTATTTCAAGCACACACACGCGCGCGCGCGCGTGTGTGTGTGTGAGGTATTACACGTGAATCCGGTGGACTTTTTCCCTGACCCCTGCCAATTCGCTTAATTTTTTTAATCTGACTACATTGACTCTAAAAGACACCCTGATTCTTTTTTACATTTTACGAAACAACCCTTGTGGAAAAAAAATGTTCGCAAAAAAACGCCCCGATTTAAAAATCTAAAAAAATTCCGAAAAATGCATGAGTATGTGTAAAAATGTTCAAGCTATCACCCGCAACGGAAGAATGATTTTTTCGTTAGCAGTCAAAAGGTTCTGGTATTAATTTAAATTGAAGTCGTCTCCAGCACAGAAAAAATCATACTTTCACTGCGGGTGGTAGCTTGAAAGTTTTTACATATAATCACGCATTTTTGGAATTTTTTTCATATTTTTAAATCGGGACGTTTTTTTTCGGAAAAAACAAATTTTTTCGACTAAGGTTTGTTTCGAAAAATGTAAAAAAAATTCAGGGTGTCTTTGAGAGTCAATGGAATCAGATTAAAAAAATTAATCGAATTGCCGGGGGTCAGGGAAAAAGTCCACCGGACTCACGTGGAATACCTCATATATAAATATATATATGAATATATAAATATACCATAATAATATAGATATAAAGGATGGACCATTCAACGTGACCACCTCAAATATCTTCGTTGTCTTTACGGTGATGAAAACAAACCCAACTAAACTTACACAAACCCCAAATATTTTGGTAAAAAATCATTTCAAGGTCATGATATCATAGGTCGTTGGATTCGTCTGAATATCAGCTACAACGTCTTAATATTATTAGAGAGTTTTATTTGCACAACTTTGAATAAAGTTTTTTACAATGCTTCAACAATACACAACATATATATTACTGTTTACATCTCTTATCTTCTTACTCGCTATTTTCTTCCTTTCAATATTCCAGAACTTACAACTATAACACCCATCTCACCACAGGCTTATCTTTTTATTCATTCCTCTATTCTTACAACCCCCCCTTCTGGCAGTCTATTTCCAACAGCCTCGATTTCCCTTACAAATGCACATATCCCTTTTTGTACTTTCCCTCTCAGCATATTTATCACTTCTCCTATAATCGCCACTTCATCGATTCCCTTTACCCACTCTTCCACATATTTTCTTGCTTTTTCCGGTATCAACCCTCTACATTTTTTTACATAACAGTAAGTGCTCGAACGTCTCATTTTTTTTGTCACATATTCTACACTTCCAGTTTCTTTCTCCTTTCTTGCGCGCTCTTCCTATATTTTCACATCTTATTCTCGCCCACATCTCTTTATCTTGATATTCATACTAAATAGCTTGATATTCATACTAAATAGATGTGTAATTCATTTTATGAGCGAATCACTTTTTCATACGAAAAAAAATTGTTCAATTCGCACATGATTTTATACCCGTTACTGTGGCCTAAGGTAACTCAACCTTAAGAGGAAATGATACTTTATCGCGGTCGGTATGGTAGAACGATTATAGATTCCCACGAATCTCTGAAACGGCTCTTCAGATCCTGTCGAAACTTTGCCAAACGACGTCAAATAGATAGATAAATGGCTCCCTTCTTCTCAAATTTTCTGATTTTGAGAAAAAGAATGTAGATTGGCTTAGGATAACGCAATCTACATTTTTTTCTCAAATTCGGAATATTTGAGGAGAAGACAGCCGTTCGTCTATCTATTTGACGTCGTTTGGCAAAGTTTCAACGGGATCTGAAGAGCCGTTTCAGAGATTCGTGGGAATCTATAATCGTTCTACCATACCGACCGCGATAAGGTATCATTCCCTCATAACTCAAGTATCTACACCAGGGTATCAGAAGTATTGGGCTTCCGCTAGCTGGTTGATTCGCCCGCTGGTGAACGGCTAAACGGTCACCGCTCCGAGTATTGGCCGCGCACAATGCTGCTTACCCCGCCCGCCCATCTACCAGTGTCGATTGAGTTTTGAAAGTAATCGATATATTTTGTTGAAAATTTGCACACTTTTGAAAATATTTTTTTTTCTTTCGTTGAGGATTTGGATACTTTTGAAAAACAAAAGAACGTTTGAAAGTTGAATTATTTTACACGTTCACGACGAGGACGATTTTTGTCTTTTGTGCGGATATTTCGAGGCACTGAGATCGTTTTTTTTTTTCATTGTTCGCAGGCTGTGCAACGATGGCTCGTTAGTTTTTGCTCGAAAAAGTATGTTTCGCAATTGCACGAGCTGTCGTTCATATCCGCGGTCGCGTGATATCCCATAAGTAGTCCATTGGAGCTGCACGGTTCACTGACAGTCGCAAACTCGAATCAATCGAGGCTTAAAGATCGAACGATACACACACGTGTACCAATACAATCGGCGCGAGGAAACTATTCGCGCTCCTGTTTCTTCGGCAGCTTCGCGGCATACTTGACTTTTTTTCTCCTTCGATAACCCACAATTTTATTTCAACAATATTTTTTTTTGTTCTGCAAAATTACGTATGATCAAATTTGATCGCGATCGGTCTGCCAGTCGTGTATAAATCGAAACAATTAAATTATCCACCAAAAACCATTTTTTTTATTCGTAGAACAGTGAAAAAAAAATTGTTGAAGATTTTTCTGTAGAAATATTGCTCGACGGTATTTTGATAATTTTCAACGCCAGCTGATTTCGAGGACACTCTTGCGTAATGGAGTATCAGGAACGATAACAAGATCATAAAAAAAAATTTTAAGTTTGACGTACTCCGCAGCGTAATTGACTTTTAAAAGCGTTGTCCTTATTTGCCTCTCAGACCGGTCCCCCCACCCTATCTCACCTTGCAATCCTGCGACTTTCGAAAGACCGACGACGTTCGATTTCGAGACGAATTTCGCCATGATGAAGAGTGCACGACTCTTTCAAGCTCGTGCACTTGAAAGAGTCCGCAAACGTCCTATATAAGTGACGTTATGCAATTTTGATTTGTGATTCATGTATATCTGTGTGTGTGGGTAAGTCGGGAGCAAATTTTCGAAATATATATCCATATTAATATCCAATATATCAATATGGATAGGTATATATTGTATTCACGCATGTATATAAATAACATCGAATACTAATTTTGAATCACCCTGTAGAAGTTAAATTTACAGACAAAAAAGGGTATATCGTATATATTTGGTATTTCACGCCAGACATGCATATCTGTGCAAAAATACCAAATGTATACAATATCCATGCTTTTTTGTAAATTTAGGTCGTACAGGAAAATTAATTTTGAATCACCCAGTAGAATTTTAATTTACAGATAAAAAAGGATATATATATATATATATTGAACATATTTGATAATTTTGTCTAAACATGCATAAACATATATGCGTACATATGCAGGAATATGTATATGACATAGAAAATATGAACCACCCTGTAGGAGTAGAATTTACAGATAAAAACGGATATACCCTGAATATTTGGTATTTCTCGCCAAACATGCATATCTGTGCACGAATGCCAAATGTGTACAATATCCACGCTTTTTTGTAAATTTAGGTCGTACCGGAAAATTAGTTTTGGATCGCCCTGTAAAAGTTAAAATACAGATAAAAAAGATATATATATATTGAACATATTTGGTACTTTTTGCCAGTCATGCATATCTGTGCAAGAATACCAAATGTATACAATATCTATCCTTTTTTTTGTACATATAGGTCGTCCAGATATTATTTTATCTGCATATTTAACTTATACAGGGCGATTCAAAAATGTGTTTCGATGTTTCATGCACATGCATATATATTATATACAAGCTACGTACACATATGTATGCGTGGGTGTCCGGAAGTACTCAAATGTATGGAATATATACTCTTTCATTTAAAAACTTTAAATCCTACAGGGTGATTCAAAAAGAGTTTTCGACGAATGGGAAAAATAATCGATACGATTGGATGTCCAGGAACAAAATTAGCTCATCAATTGAATCGAATCGTTTGCTCGAACAACCAGATTGGAAATAAACCCCGCATCATAAAAAAATAAAGAAAAACGCTGTGAAAAATTATGAAAAGGAAAAGACCCTTTAAAAAATGCTTTAAAGTTACCAATTTTTTAAATCCACTCCTTTATAGTCGCAATAGTTCGCGGAGCAGTAATATACACGTAACGATTTTAAATTCATGCACAGGTGTTCGCAATTTTTTCCACGTGCCGGTGGATTGTTACTTGGTCCACGTGACACGACTCGTAGTTATTAACGACACTGCGTAATTGTCGGCAAGACCTCGGTTTTGACAAAAGAGCAATTTTTCCTTTTGTTGCCGATACGCGCAAATGGGACGTTGCGAACGTCTCGTTAGACATTCTGGCTTTCTTGAGGAGCGACGAGAAAAGTTGCACTAGTTGAAAAATTGAGCACGTCGTCGAAGGTCGCGTGATCCACTAATTTTGAAGACAAAAGTAACGTTAAAATACGGACGGTTTGATGCTGCGATTTTTAAAAGAAAAAATTATTTTAACAGACGAAAGATTAAAAAAAATTATTTTTAAAAAAGTTGAAGGTGCACCAATTCAAAAACTCAGTTCGATCGATATTGGAGTAAAAGAAGACTTAAAAAATGCAATCCAACCTTACAATTTACTAAAACAAAATGTTCTCAGTATAAGAAAAAAAGTAGGGGAATTTTCGAATATTTTATTTTTTTTAAATTGTTATTGATAAAAGTGAAATAAATATTCAAAAAAAGAAAGAGAGGCGGATTTTTTAAATCTTGGAAAAAGAATGAGAAAAATTGAAGGTCCGAAAGAGTGTAGTTAACATTTTAGATACGCTTTTTCGAAGCTTTAATTTTTCACGTTATTTTTTCAAATTTATTAAAAATCCATCTAATTTCCTTTTATTTTCAATTTGATTTATTTGTCTTTTCGTTTACCGAGAACATCTTGTCTAAACAAACTGCAGGTTTTTTAGCGTCAATTACGCATTAAAATTTATTTTACCATACAAATATAAAAAAAATTCTTTTAAAGAAGTTAAAAGTGCACCAATGCGAAAACTCAGTTCGATCGATATTAGAGTAAAAAAATACTTAAAAAATGCAATTCAAATTTACAATTTACTAAAATAAAATGTTCACAGATTTTATTTTAAAAAAATTGTTATTGATAAAAGTGACATAAAAATTCAAAAAAAGAAGGATAGGTGGATTTTTAAAAACTTGGAACAAGAAGGAGAAAAATTAAAGGTTTGGAGGAGAGTAGTTAAAATTTTAAATACACTTTTACAAAGCTTTAATTTTTCACAGGTTTTTTTTTCTTCAAATTGCTCAACAATCCACCTGATTTTCTTTTATTGTTAATTTGATATCTTTTTCTTTTCTTCTACCGAGAAAATTTTGTTTAAACCAACTGCCGGTTTATTGGCGTCAATCACGCATTAAAATCGTGCGAAACTTATACATTTTCATAACAGACCGCGAATTCGAGAAAAAGCGCGAAATTTTGACGAGGTTATGTTTAGGTGCCGCGTTGTTCAATCCATGAATCTTAGTTGACGGCCTGACAAGGGCAAAACAATCTTCAAACCCGTTTTTCCCCAATTGAAATAGCCACCGCACCGTTAAAATCACGAGCGTGCGTCGCTCGAATATATACATACAAGGCGTTCCGTGTCGAGTCGAATGACGTCAAAGATTGCATCGTTGGAACGGAATGAACATTTTCTTTTCCAATTGCTTAATTTTTTAGCAAATTGGGGTTATCATTCGTTTCAAATTATTCGTCTATTCAAGAAGTCCCATGCGTGATAAATCATTTGAAAAAACAACGTAACATGATTGTACGAAAGCATAAGTATTATTTTAAAAACCCACGACCTCTTAAAGATAATGAATTATTCAATAATAAATCTAAGTCAAATAAAAAAACAAAAAATCTCGTAGCTCAGAAAAAAAGCAACCCGTATACTGTAAAAAATTCAAGTATTTAAAAAACCCAGGTGCATAAAAATATTCGCGCATATTTAAACGGATATTGACGTTTATTTAAAAAAAAAATATAATTCCCAAAAAAGTATTACTATTATTTTAAAAGAAATCCGCGGATAATAAAAAAAACTACAGTGGTCTATTTTCGAAAATGCCACCTGGGATTTAATGCGATTCGACATTAAAAAAACATCTACTCGTGTTCAAAACAAAATCGAAAAATAATTGAACAAAATCCCGCGTATTATTAGAAAAAAAAACCACGTATCCTAAATTCCTATAAAAATTGTCAGAAGAATTCCAAAAAAATATCCGACTGCACCAAAAAAGACGAAACAAAAAAGAACTATCCATTTATCGACGATTTAAAAAACAAGGGATGAACAACCCCAATAAAATTCTAACAAATATCCGAGTACTTAAAAAATAAAAATTAATCTAAAACTCCTGCTAATAAATGAAAGAAAAAAAAAATACGTTTGGTGACGACAAAAAAGCCAAAAAAATGAAGGAAAATTCCCCCAAAATACCTGACCGCATGAAAAAACAAAGCAAAAATGAACTATCCGTTTATTGGCGACAAAAGAAAAAGAAACGAGGAACCCCCATGAAATTCCCCAGAAAAATCCAAACATATATCCGAGTACCTAAAAAATGAAATAAAAAACACTACTGCTGATAAATAAATAAAAAAGAAATACTGAAGAACAAAAAATACGTTTAGTGACGACAACAAAAAAATACGAAACACCTGCTAGAGCGAGAATAAAACGGGCCATATTACCTACATACAGATGGTCTTGAAGTTTGCATCGTTGCAATGCAACGAAAATCCTTTTTCGTATTTTTATTTCCTCATTTTTACTGTTTTACGAAATATTTTTTTTTCGCATTTAAATTCTAGGATAATAAATTCACCAAAATAAAACCTAAGAAGTAATGAAAATGAGAAAATGAAAATAGAAAAATAAATTTCGTTGCATTCCAACGATGCAGACTTCAAGCCCATACATACAGAGGGTAAAAAGAGCAAACTGGACTGAAAGCTACGGAAGGATTTATAAATTTTGTGCTTGGCAATTCGTCATAGGCTTTGTCCGATTGAAAGCCTTCAAAGATGAGTTACGAACGGTGGATCGTCGTAATTCCGTGCCTACCTTTTTTTTTTTTTTTTTTTTTTTTTCGAGCAACCACCGATCGTGAAATCTCGATCCAATAAGCCAAAGAGGCCGATACATCAAACGATCTACAAGAAAACGCTCGATTTACGAGCAGTTCTCTCGTATCGTCCGAAAATCTCGAGTCGCGTCTATCATCAGGCGAGTATGATGTGAAAATGTTGGGAACCGCGTGAAGACCCGAAGCGCTGGATGATCCGAGAGCGCAAAGTGTGCGTAAATGGGCACAAAGCACTCGGCAAATAGAGCGTTAATTACTGGATAAATTTGCCCTTATCTCTCGTCGGGTAAATACGTGGATTGCTCGCTCGGAAAATATACGCGTCGACTTTATGATTGCGCGGCACGATGAGCGCGCAACAACGAGTCGTTCTTGCAGCTGTGAAATTAAATACGCCAGCTACACCCTTTTCCATGCTTGAGGTCGATTTCGACGCAATTCTTTACCATCCAAACTCGACACTACTGGCCCATAAAATTAATTTCTTCGCTTCGGATTTTTTTTTCGCCTGCACGGATCAACGAGCGAGACGAGAAAAACAACCATTGACACATTTTTTTTGTCTATTTTTTTCGGAAAATTTTTCAGTTCTAGTCGATAAAAAAATAATGGGTCGTTGAGGGGGGGCGAGGAAAAAATTTTGCTGATTCTCATGATTTTTTTTTAACGGAAAGATTTTTAAAAAAATGTTGAGACTTGGGGTATGTTTTATTACTGCTTTTGGCTGTTACGTGCTATTTTTTATTTGCTATTCATCTTTCAAAAAGGCACGGTCTTGTAAACTGCATTTTCGAAACTGGCGTGACGTATAGCTAAAAAAAAACATCGACCGATTCTGATGAAATTTGGGATAAATCTTTCTAACCTTATAGTCTCTAAAAGATTATTCTAAATGTTTTGTCTAAAATGTAGCAATTTTTCGGAAAATTCAATCTTTTTGTTTGAAAGTGTACCATTTCGTAGATTTTCAACATTCGTCACTTTTTCTCAACCCGTTACATACCATGTAATATCCAAAGGTAGTGATAAAGCATACCCTATGTCTCAATAATGGGGAAAGAATTTATATCGTTTAACCCCTTCGTTGGCAGAGAGAATTCGACGAAAAGTGCCCAAAATGGCAGGAAGATTTTTTATCCTGAAAACTTGTACCCTGGGTTTTTTGAGGGTGCTGATTACGAATCTGAACTCAAGATTCAGGAATTCACAATGACGAACAAATATGGCGAATGAAAATACAAATAATACAGATTGATTTAGATGAAACTCGATACTCAAGCTTCATATATTTCCACCTATTTATTGTATTATGGTCCAGGTTATTGAGTTCACCGTGAAAAATTCATTCATTTTGAGTTCATCACACTCAGCGTCCCCGAAAACCCCCGAGTACCAAGATTTATCCGAATCGAGCTGTTTTTTGCACTTTCGTCCGCCATATTAGATCCGCCATTAAACATTTTCGAATTTTGTGTTCAGATTCGTAATAAGCGACCTCAAAAATCCCAGAGTACCAATTTTTATCTAAATCGAGTAAATCTTTCGATATCGGTCCGCCATTCTAGCGCCGCCATTTTGAATTTTCAAATTTAAAGTTCGGATTCGTAGTAAGCGACCTAAAAAATCCCGGAGTACTAATTTTCATCTACATCGAGTGAAGTTTTTGATTTTTGTCCGCCATGTTGGCGCCGTCATTTTGAATTTCCAAATTTTGACTTCAAATTCGGATTCAGCGAGCCCAAAAACTTCCGAGTGAGGCTCCGATTTCAAATCAGAGCAAGTTAAATAGGGAAATAAAAGTTGACGCACTATTGCGTCAATGCCAACGAAGGGGTTAAAAAAAATCATGAAAATCAGTTATTTTTTACTCGCCGGCAGGCATCTCCCCCCTTAATGGGAGATTGACTTCGTTAGGATTGTCGAAATTCAGGTCTGCATAGGTGGCATGAAAAATGTCTGAAAGGTGAAGCCAGAATGATACTGAATGGAAAGTCATCAAAACGGAATCAAGTCATCAATCTGTAAATGAGGGGAGCTGTGGAGGAAGTAGGAATGGGATTAATGTGGCAAAAGGTAAGATACGGACATATTGAGGGAGCAGGAGAGCTAATCAAAAGAGTCATGCAGATAAAAACTGACCACACGACTGGAATTGAATTGAGAAATCGAGATGCTGCGGGGAGTATACGAATAGGAAACAAGTAGGACATGAAAGATTATTGGGAAGCGAAGGGTATGGAGGGAACAACCAAAAAGAAGGACAGTTAAGGTTAAGATGCGGAAATATAGGGAAAGGAGGGAACAACGGATACGAAGATACTCTATGTCGGTTTTGTACAAAGGAATAACAAAGTAGGGAACACAATCTTGAATGTGCAAAGAAAAATGAATAAGGAAGTGGTAGTTAGTTTTAAAAAATGGCGAAGATATTGGAAGGGGGAGGCGCTCAAATGTAAAATTAATAGAGGAATAAGAGGAAAACCGATAGCGAAATTGTGTGGGTATGTGAAACTGTCGAGTGCGTGGTTAAAAAGGAAAGCATTGAGAAGGAGAGGAAGGACCAAAAATAGACGTAAAAAACAGGACAGTGAACAAATGATAGGAAGGGAAACGTCTAAAAAGGTATAAAAGTATAGGCGGGTCGATTGTGTAAAAAAGTGCAAGGGTGTACCTCGAAAGAAAAGTCTAACTAGCTATTATCTATAATATATCTATCAGTTAAAGGTAAAACCAGTTTTCAGTTTGAACGCGGTTTCCCTATAAAGGCCTATTCACTGCGAAATAAATTTAAATGTTAGTTAAGATCCGTCTTAACTAAGAAAAACCAGTTCCAACGAAATGAATCATTTGAAACTATTTCTGAATGAGGTCAGAAGGTTTGAATATGTTTGGTCCAAAACCACTTTTGCTGCATCCCTAATAAACCTAAACAAACCGAAGCAAACATGTCTTTACTAGGAAAAACTAGTCCCAGCGAAATAAATTAGTTACAATTATTTCTGAATGAGGTCAAAGTCTGGATTTGTTTGGGGTTTTCTGGTCAAAAACTATTTCTGTCGTAGCCCGAAAAATTCACTCTGACTAGGGACGACTAGTTGCAACGAAATTAATAAGTTAAAAATGTATTTTTGAATGAGGTTAAAATTTAGGTTTCTTTGGTCGGAAACTACCTCTGTCGTAACCGAAAAAAAAACCCGAACAAAGTCGTCCCAACTGGGAAAAAATAGTCACAAACAAATGAATCAGTTAACACCATTTCCCAATGAGGTCAAGGTTTGGGTTTGCTTGGTTTAAAACTACTTCTGTAACAAGCGAAAAACATCCAAACAAACTTGTTAGGAATTTTTCCTAGTTAGGAGTAGGAAAAACTCGTTCCAACGGAATAAATCATTTGAAAAACTGTTTCCGAATAAGGTCAGAGGTTCAGTTTGTTTGGATTGGTTTGGTCTAAAACTACTTCCTTCCTAACCCTAATAAACTCCAACAACCCCAAACAAACTCGTCCTAACTAAGAAAGACTAGTTCCAACGATATTAATCAGTTGAAAGTCTGTTTCCGAATGAGGTCAACGTTTGGGTTTATCTAAGTTTGTTTAGTGTAAAATTACTTCTGTCGTAACCCAAAGAAACCCGAACAAATTTAAACAAATTCACCCTAACTAGAAAAAACTAGTTCCATCGAAATTAATAAGTGAAAAATGTATTTTCGAATGAGGTCAAAGTTTAGGTTTGTTTGGTCTAAAACTACTTCGGTCGTAACCGAAAAAAAACCACACAAACTCGTCGTAACTAGAAAAAAAAAGTTCCAACGAAATGGATCAATTAAAACCATTTCCTATTGAGGTCGAAGTCTGGATTTGTTTGGGTTTTGTTTTTATCTAAAACTAATTCTGTCGTAACCGAAAAAAAACCCAAACTCGTCCTAACCGGAAAAAACTCGTTTCAACGAAATAAATAAATTTAAAAAGTGTTTCCGAGGAGGTCAGAATTTCAGTTTTTTTGGGTTGGATTGGCCTAAAACTGAAACTACTTATGCCGTAACACAAAAAAACCCAAACAAATCTAAAGAAACTAGTCGTAACTAGGAAAAACTGGTTCCAAAGAAATAGATCAGTCAAAACTGTTCCCTAATGAGGTCAAAGTTAATTTGGGTCTTCATTTCCGAATGAGGTCAGAATTTCAGTTTGTTTGAGTTGGATTGGTCTAAAACTCGTCCTAACTACGAAGAACTAGTTCGACCGAAATCCGGTAAAAATCTGTTACCGAATGAGGTCAAAGTTTGAGTTTGTCTGAGTTTGTTTGGTCTGAAACAATCTACGTCGTAACACGAACAAACTCTTCTGAATAAGAGCAAACTAGTTCCAACGAAATAAATCAATCAAAAATCTGTTTCCTAATGAGGTCAAAGTTTGGGTTTGGTTGATCTAGAACTACCTCAGTCGTGACCCACACAAACCCAAAAAAAGCGTCTTAAGAAAAAACTAGTTCCAACGAAGAGAATTAATTGGACCCTGTTCCATAAGGTCCATAAGGTCAAAGTTTCAGTTTGTTTGAGTTTGTCTGGGCTTCTAAACATAAATTCTACTTTTCACTGGGCAAAACCATCCCTAACGACGGCATTCAGTCCAAACTAGTTATTACTCTATCCATTTACTATATTTACTCTGGAACTTCTTTCCAAAATAGCCCCCCCCCCCCCCCCCCCCATATCAAACCTCAATGTTTTCGAGCATAAATAAACGAAAAAAAATGACGCAACGCTCGCGTGTAGCCTTCGAATGATTATATGGAAGGTCCCACAAACAGCGGCGTTAATCCGCATCAAGAAATCTCTATAACTATGCATCATACGAGACATAAGATTCTTACGATATCAAGCAAGATCTGAAAAGTTTCCATCGTCTATATCGTTACAAAATTGAGTCACGCGACTTACGAGGAAACAATTGCGAATTGTTATTTCGGTCAAAGCAGTATATTACGTGTACGTTTTTATGTTTTTATATACGCGACGACGAATGACAGTATTGGATTTTAATCAGCGATCGTTCGCCCGATCGTCACACACGCTTCTGATCCGTTTCGAAAATTGGTCCCGATCCATTGTGCTCCCACAGAAGCGCAACGAACGAGGACGCCAATGGCGGATCTCAATTGTTCCTTAATTGTCGAGATTCGTGGATTAAAAAAAATAACGAAGGAAAAAAAGCAGACAAAGTTTTCCTCGTCCGTATCGTGAGTTATTTTGCGATGGCAAACGTTTCTATACATTAATTGCGCGATTAGAGTCGCGATAAAGTAAAATAAAAAAGGCGATGAAACATGTCGCGTATGTGAAGAGCGGAAAGATCGTGCCGACGGCGAATTTGAGTACTCAATCCCACGTACCATTGTTTGTCCGATTCCAACACGTTCGTGTAATGAAAGCAATAAATGGCTTTGATTAAAAAAAAATTCTCGTTCCAAATGCGTTTGGCGTAAACTGGGCTAATTTCGAAATTGGGGATTTCCGGTGTTTCACGGTGATTGTAATCATTCCAAGCGATTGAAAAGGGGGATTTTTTATCTGTCTTTTGTAACGTGAAAAGAATGTGCACGATAAGCGAGAGTTTGATAAGTCTATTTGGATCCAAATAAAGACGAGATTGAAGTTTGCATAGTCGAAATCCAATGAAAATTAATATTTCGAAATGCTTCGATTTCTTTTGGTGAAATTTGCCGACGGAAATCCCTCAACCGATTTTGAATATACGTATGCCGAGATTTACAATATAAATCTGTAAAAAACATTCTATATGGTAATGAAAATATGGAATAAAACTTCCGAGCATTCCAACGAACTTGAACACGGTAAATAAGTACACTCAAGAGGGGGCACTACTGTGACGGGTCATAAAGATCGATTTTTTAAAGAGATTTTAAGGGGTTTTCACGTTGGAATTTTTGGAACAAATCTATATAATACAAATCTCAAATACAAATCTATATAATCTACATCAAATCTATATAAATCTATATAATACAAAAAAAATATAATATAACCTTTCAAAAATATTCTCTGAGAATTTCAAGTCGCCCGTTGAAAATTGGGGGAGCTATTAGTGTTTACAGGTAGGTCTGGCGAACCTACGTGTATACCTGAGGTAAAACTTTAAACGCGTTTTTCTCGGAATGACTTTTTCAGAATCGGTGACCAAAATATCTCAAAAACAACTGAACCGATCTGCTTCAAATTTCACAGACATTTTTTGGATATTAAAAGACAGTCCTTAACCGAAGGATTTTTTTCCAATGTATACTTCTTTTTATATCTAGGAAAATAAAGTGTTTTTTTTTCACCGAAATTTTGACGATCACTTTCGATCGGCGAGCATTTTTTCAAAAATCATTATTTTATTGAATCATTCGATTGAAGACTAGATAATACGGTACAAAAACTAAATTCATTTGGTTTCTTGATTTCACATGATTTCGTCCAGAGCAGGAGTGGGCACCGCGAGGGACCTTTTTTTGCACAGCGGTCTGTGCAATCTACTGTATCTCCGTCGTGTAGAAATATTACCCAATAAAAAAAGGTCGAATAACCAAATATAGAACGACAAAGATTTCGAAACGACAGAATTATGAACACCCAAAATAACGAAAGTTAAATTATTCGAAGTTTTATCCGTTGACCGATGACAAAATCGAATAACTATTAGACCAAAGGATTATTCATTCGAAAGGTCATTTGTTCGAGACCATATATTCAGATAGTCTGCAGTTTGAGTAATACAAATACAGGTTCGAACAATCTACAACATTCATAACTCCGAAATAGAAAAAAGCGAGTATCCGATATTCGTAATGCCGTCTATAGCAAAAAGCCATAGATGGAGACTACGAAGTTCGAGTGTGTAGATGTCAGAAACGCAAATGATCGATGGTCCGAAATGGCGAATACCTAAATCAGGGAGACTAGAATAAAGGAGTGGACACTCTATAGGAGATAAGCAGCGAAAGAGGGCCCCAAAATCTCGACTTATAAGTGACCGTAAGAGGCGCTGCGATCGCAATTCTCCGATGTATAGTAATACTTGTAGCTAAAGGTGCTAGGCATGCGCATGTAGCCGACGGCTAGCTAAGCAAGGAAGTATATCTATATATAAGGGAAAGCCGATTGCAACGCCACCTACAAACTTTTATTTTCCTTGATTTTGAAGCCACATCGCTAACACACAGTGTCCACTCTTATACTTTAGCCTCCCTGGCCTAAATGGCGAACATGGCATGGCTGCCCGACCCTACTGACCGCCAGCGTCATCTGCCAACTTCACTCTGAAACGCAATCAACGTACTTCTCAAGATCCATTGTTCCATTGTTTTCGCAGTCCGGACCGTTCGCCTTTTTGACCCCTCGCCATTTTAACAGGTCGACTTGTTGGCCCTTCGCTCTAATGAATTCGAAATTGTAATCTGTCGTAATATTTACAATTCGACGATTTAACGTCTCGAATTGTTTGGTGTGTATATAAGCCGAGTCGATACTATATCTCTCGTTATTTTGTTAAGGGGTTATCCCCACTTGCGATTTTGAAAAAATCGATTTTTTTATTGCATTTTTTTGAAGTATAAGTATGTGAGAATATGTCCTGAAAATTTCAAGTCGATCCGAACAAAATTGACTGAGATATGAGCGTTGAAAGAGAAGAATCCGTGAATTGAAGAACTGAAATTGAAACTTTAAACGCGTTTTTCTCAAAATGGTATTTCTGAAGTCGGTGACCAAGATTACTCGAACACTAATGAACCGATCTTCTTGAAATTTTGCAGGCTTATTTAATACATAAAAATGTAGTCTTTAATCGTTCGATTTTTTTTTTCGAAAAAAATGGCCGTTTTGTAGCCGAAAAACGGCCGTTTTTTTTTCGTTAAAATCGAACCATTAACTTTGACTGTCCGCCATTTTGTGAAAAATGAATATTTTTTAAAATCCTTCGATTAAAGACTAGTTTATACTTATATTTGACTAAATCCATCCGCATTTTTTTTTCAGATGATCCACTTCGCCGCAATGTTGGTCACCGCAAACCGTGTATATAAAAACATTATTTCATTGACGGCCATTTGCCACTAAACAATGTAATATTTTTCAATAAAAAAATTACTGAAAATTCTTCAAGATGTGTTCTTTAAGATGGTATATTGATCGATTAAAAAAGTTTTGTAGTTTTCTTTAAAAAAATTAATCTGATATTTGTTTTCGCTATAAATCAACTTCGAGATTTTTGTATTCACAATTTCGATTAACTATTTTACAGGCTACCATAAGATTGATCTCTCTATATTGGAACGTTCGTCACTACTGAATTCGACATTTCCCCACCCTATGGTCAGTCTTGCCAATGGCCGCAAACGGCCGCTGTTGCCAAGTCTATCGGTTATTTTTTCTTGAATAAAATTGCAACGTATGTAAGTTTAACTGCAAAACTGATAACTATTGATATCATTTCCCGGTTCAGAAATACTTTTAACGAATATTATGAGTTGGGAAATGCCCAATAACAGTTTATTTTCAAATGAAATGTTATTCACAAGAGATCGACAGCCTGCCGAAAACCCATTGTGTTTTCATCCCCACTCTTGCGGCTGAGAAATGGTATCGAAACTCCTCAAGACGTGCTAATCATTATGGTGTCGCGAAAGAGCGGTACGAGTTGATCGAGGTGTCGCAGCAGAATCACATACGCAGGGAGAGGACGCACACGCGCGCACACACACATGATATATTCTCGTGTTCAAATCACAATCATTCTATTTGCTATTTTTAGCCGGAAATAGGTCGTCGACGGACGCTTTGGGAATAACAACGCGCCGTGAAAGAAATATCCTCGTGTGCAAAGTTACAATAATAAAGCAACTAATGAGGCGAACACACACACACATGCGCGCGCGCGCGACAAAGATTCCGATGCGCGTTTCCTGCCGGACAATTTTCTTTCCCCGTTTCTCGTTGAGGTTCTACCCGGTGGCAGGAGAGCCTAGTTTTGTTGGTTTTCCTCACGGGGAACAATGAGACTCGCTTGTCAATTCATATTTGATTTGTTGCGACGTACATATAGGGCGATGCAAAAATAAGCCGTTTTTTATCGTTCTTATTTTGTACATTTATTTTTTCGGTAATTCTTTATATAAGTGACTTTTTTTTTTCGAAAAATGAGCCTAAAATTACGTTTTTTTGCTATTTTCGTTATTTATTGGGTTATAATTTTGCTATTTATTGGGTTATAAATAATGATATTAAGGGGGGGAGGCTGAAATGCAGCCAGGCATAAAAAGTTATGGGGTATTGAAGTTCGCGAAAACACGTGATAAAATAGGACATTCCCTTTCTGGGGAACTGATCAGGAACGGGTCGGAGAACAAGCGGTAAATGACCAGGAAAGTTGTAGGGAATAGATCGAGAAATAACCAGGAACAAACGAAGAAATTAAAAATGACGTTTCAGCGTTTTTGGAATCCTTCAGAAGACGAAATCGGGAGTGTATTCAATTTATTACTTCGGCAACATATTGTTTGATGGTTATCTACTTGCTAAGGCAGTATATGAGTGTTTACATACGCTTGCTCGCACTTCCTGATAGGCAAAGAGACAGAAAAACGTACACAGATCACTATCCGAGCGAGAAAGGCCTAGAGTGCAAAGGGTTATTTCACAAGTATCGCTAAATCATAAGCGTAAGTGCACGCTGTAAGCATAGCACTTCTGTACGTGGTACAACTCACAGGACGAACTTTTATCCTCGTACGATGGTACCTTGCTTACGCGAAGCGCTTCCCTTGTAGCCACCTAGCGGATTGTTGGCAAAATACATTCAGGTAATGTCTTCCCGGCCAGAAAATTGATATTTCCGAACACGGCGACAAGACGTTTAAGGGGTGATCCCCACTTGCGATTTTGAAAAAATCGATTTTTTTTGTTGCATTTTTTTGAAGTATAAGTATCTGAGAATTTGGCCTGAAAATTTCAAGTCGATCCGTACAAAATTGACTGAGATATGAGCGTTGAAAGAGAAGAATCCGTGAATTGAAGAACTGAAATTGAAACTTTAAACGCGTTTTTCTCAAAATGGCATTTCTGAAGTCGGTGACCAAGATTACTCGAACACTAATGAACCGATCTTCTTGAAATTTTGCAGGCTTATTTAATACATAAAAATGTAGTCTTTAATCGTTGGATTTTTTTTTCGAAAAAAAATGGCCGTTTTATAGCCAAAAAACGGCCGTTTTTTTTCGTTAAAATCGAACCATTAACTTTGACTGTCAGCCATTTTGTGATAAATGAATCTTTTTTAAAATCCTTCGATTAAAGACTAGTTTATACTTATATTTGACTAAATCCATCCGCATTTTTTTTTCAGATGATCCACTTCGCCGCAATGTTGGTCACCGCAAACCGTGTATATAAAAACATTATTTCATTGACGGCCATTTGCCACTAAGCAATGTAATATTTTTCAATAAAAAAATTACTGAAAGTTCTTCAAGATGTGTTCTTTAAGATGGTATATTGATCGAATAAAAAAGTTTTGTAGTTTTCTTTAAAAAAATTCATGAAAAAGGCCTTTTTTGCGCTACAAGTGGGGGTAACGCGTTAAGGATGTTGTGTTCAAAATTGCAAATGGTAATAAAATTTAAAAAATTTCATAGGTCATTGTGTAAAACATTTGAAAGGTTGTGTAAAAATTTTACGACGACTAGGAAACTGGCTGCTGAGAAATTAGCATTCAAAAATTACACACAGCCTTATGGAAACTGAAGTAACTTTGCAATTATTATTTTTTTTTGTTATAAAAAATGATGCCAAAAATACAAAAAAGAATCACACTTGAGGAAAAACATATAAGAATATAGCGGCAACGTTGCATAGACCGAAAGTAGCGGGAAATTTAAATACTCATTTTCGTTCACGGACGACGTCGTTTCTTGCACCATAAAGCCACTTTTGTTTTTGATATATTTGAAATAAAAAAAAAAACGATCATTCATAAATATTTCTTCTATTTCTTGCAAACAAATAGCAAAGTTTGCTACTTGCTAATAGAGTTGCAAAGTTACTTCAGTTTCCATAAGGCTGCGTGTAATTTGTGAATTGTAATTTCTGAGTAGCCAGCTTCCTAATCGTCATGAAACTTTTACACAACCTTTCAAATGTTTTACATAATGACCTATCAAATTTAAAAAATGTTATTACCATTTTCAATTTTGGACACAACATCCTTAAAAACGACGAATGACCTGCTTTACTTTTTTGCTTCGTGAAATAATTTGCCTATTGTTACCCTCGTCGATTATTATTGATGAAATGAATGCCTTCAATGATGAATAGAATTACAACAGATGTATTAGTTTAATTTCACTCAATTATAAATATCTTTGATGAGGTGAAAAGCAAAGGAGCTTTTCTTTGGTTCTGAAGGCCATGTCACACCGACCGAGCGGCCACGAGTGCGAGAGAGATAGCTGATTTTCAGATTCCCAGTGTTCTCCTGAATGGTTGATTTTTTGGAAAAGAGAAAAGAAACACCTTTCGCTCTGTTGAACGACGAACAACGTCTTTCTCTTCGTTTGCCCGGAATGTGATTCGTCTGAGAGAGAACTTGGCACTAGGCTTTTTACCGACCGGACGTGTGACCCATGTCCTTAAAGACAAGCTCCATTTTTCAGAACATGTCAATGTTCTGGCCGGCTAGACATTACGCGAAGATGTACTTGCTCGCAATGTATCCCGGCCAGAAGATTGTAGTTTCCAAACACAGAGGGTAAGCCGTAAAAGAACGATTTTTCAATCTTCCCGGTTTGTTCCATGGCAGGGCCCAGTCAGGTAAATCAGACAAGGCAAGTCTGGTCAAGGCCGGACACAAAGTAGGGAATGCCCGGACGCATTTCTGCATGGGTAGGAATTTTAAAGTTTATGAAAGCGTCAATTTTAACAAACAAACCCAAACAAACCTAAAACAAACCCAAGAAAATTCGAGTTTGTTTGGGTTCGTTTGGGGGACGCATTTGACCTTGTAATTCCGAAATCATTGACCCCAGACATAAATTACGCGAAGAAAAGTAACTCCTCTCGATGCCCGGCACCCGATGACACCATAAGAAAGGGTAGGTCAATTAGGGTCGCCAAGGTAGTGTCCTGTTACGTACACCTCATCCCCAGGGTTAGAAAAATTGTCAATTAAACGAGTACTTGTATCAAATTTTAATTATGCAGAATAAATAGTTTCGACATCAAAAATCTTAAAAACTCGTTGAATATCGGCTGCCTTAAGGGATTTTCCCCCGTAATAAATTTCTGTGAACATTCAATCAATTGGTTTCTCCTGATCAATTGGTTTCTCCCCAACAATGCCCAAGCGAACTTCTGGACAAATTTCCGCCTTCCCAAGTCTTCCAAGGCGGATACGTGCACGTGTCACCACGAGAATCCGGCATTGAATGGAACTTTTGTTTGTCTCGCTGAACAACGATATTGCGCAATCGAAGAAAATGATAAGCGTTGCTGGAAAAACTCGTATTGGAAGTAACACGTCGTGAACATAAATTTCGCCTAGTGACATCGATTTTTCCGGATTTTAATTCCGGACGCTCTGCGGCAGTCGCTGATGACGAATCGATTGCTGATAGAAGGGAGAAAAAAAAGTTGCCGGTTATCCTCGATCGATCGTGAATTATCGATAATCAATGCGGCAGCAGCAGCAATAACGCGTTCGCGCAATCGTTGCGTGATCGAAAATCTCTTCGTACTCGTCACAGACCTGTTACTTTATGCGGTGAGCTCCAAATTTGTTATCTAAAAGTATCTGGGAAGCTATTACAAAGGGTGTCTCAAAATGACCTGAAAATTTGGATGGCGCGCCATTTTTTTGTGGCGAATGTAGAGTATCTTTAACACCTGGCATCAGGAAGTATTGAGATTTGGTCATGGAGAATTACACGATCGAGCAACGCATAGAAATTGTTTCTTTCAACAAGATGGCGCAACGTATTCTTTCAATAAGATGGCGCGACATATTCTTTCAACAAGATGGCGGAACATATTATTTCAACAAGATGGCACATAATCTTTTAACAAAATGGCGCAACATATTCTTTCAACGAGATGGCGCAACATATTCTTTCAACTAGATGGCGCGACATATTCTTTCAACATGATGACGCGACAAATTCTTTTAACAAGATGGCGCGGCATATTCTTTCAACAAGATGGCGCGACATATTCTTTCCACAAGATGGCGCGGCATATTCTTTCAACAAGATGGCGCAACATATTCTTTCAACAAGATGGCGCGACATATTCGTCCAACAAGATGGCGCAACATATTCTTTCAACAAGATGGCGCGACATATTCTTTCAACAAGATGGCGCGACATATTCTTTCAACAAGATGGCGCGACATATTCTTTCAACAAGATGGCGCGACATATTCTTTCAACAAGATGGCCGACATATTCTTTCAACAAGATGGCGCAACATATTCTTTCAACAAGATGGCGCGACAAATTCTTTCAACAAGATGGCGCGACATATTCTTTTAACAAGATGGCGCGGCATATTCTTTCAACAAGATAGCGCAACGTATTCTTTCAACAAGATGGCGAAACATATACTTTCAACGAGATGGCGCGGCATATTCTTTCAACAAGATGGCGCGACATATTCTTTCAACAAAATGGCGCGGCATATTCTTTCAACAAGATGGCCGACATATTCTTTCAACAAGCTGGCGCGACATATTCTTATAACAAGATGGCGCGGCATATTCTTTCAACAAGATGGCGCGACAAATTCTTTGAACAAAATGGCCGACATATTCTTTCAACAAGATGGCGCGACATATTCTTTCAACAAGATGGCGCGGAAAATTCGTTCAACGAGATGGCGCGACATATTCTTTCAACAAGATGGCGCGGCATATTCTTTCAACAAGATGGCCGACATATTCTTTCAAAAAGATGGCGCGGCATATTCTTTCAACAAGATGGCGCGACATATTCTTTCAACAAGATGGCGCGGCATATTCTTTCAACAAGATGGCGCGACAAATTCTTTCAACAAGATGGCGCAACGTATTCTTTCAACAAGATGGCTAAACATATTCTTTCAACGAGATGGCGCGGCATATTCTTTCAACAAGATGGCGCGACATATTCTTTCAACAAAATGGCGCGGCATATTCTTTCAACAAGATGGCCGACATATTCTTTCAACAAGATGGCGCGACATATTCTTTTAACAAGATGGCGCGGCATATTCGTTCAACAAGATGGCGCGACAAATTCTTTCAACAAGATGGGCGACATATTCTTTCAACAAGATGGCGCAACATATTCTTTCAATAAGATAGCGCATCGTATTCTTTCAGAAAGATGGCGCAACATATTCTCTCAACAAAATGGCGCAACCAGCTACATTGCAGGCGAAACAATGCCATGATTGCAGACAAAGTTTCATGGTCGTGTTATCTCGCGCCGCGGCGGTGTGAGTTGGCCACCAAAATCGTGCGATTATATGCCATTGGACTTCTTTCTTTGGGCTTTTCTCAAAAGGCAAAGTCTATGCCAATGATCCACAGACCATTCCGGAATTCGAGGAAGCAATTGGACGCACCATTAATGAAATTATTCCGCAATTGTGCCTAAATTTTATTAAAAATTTCGTCAAAAGAGTGAACATTTGCAATATTGGGCTCCACACATAACCTCCATGTTTGTACTTTGTATCAGAATAAGAATATTCGTACTTTTCAAATGAATAACATGTTTTATTAATAAATTTAAATGCCAGGTCATTTTAAGACACCCTATGTATAATAATAATGTGACCAACACTGGTGCATGGGCGACCAGGGTTCGGCTCCGACAGTAAATCGAGTTAAGGGGGGAGATACCTTTGGGCTAGGAAAAAATTTGCTGATTTTCATAATTTTTCTTCTTAAGAAGAGATTTCTTCATTATTTTCAAAAATTTGGGAATTTTTTATTACTTTTGGCTATTAGATGTTATTTTTTTTAACCATTAAAAATGGCCGAGATATGACGCGGTCTTCTAAACTGCATTTTAAAAACTGACGTCGCGTACAGCTAAAAAACTAATCGACCGATTGTGATAAAATTTGGTATAAATATTTCTAACCTTATTGTCTAAAACATGACCCTAAATTTTTTGGAAAAAAGACCTATCTATTTATTGCGAAATGTAGCTACTTTTTTTCGAAAAATGCAATCTTTTTCTTTCAAAGCGTACCATTTCATCGATTTTTAAAATTTCCCACTTCTTCTTGGTGCACATTCTGCGTACGAGTGGTAATGAAAGAAAAATCTTTGTTTTTTCATTCGATTGATCCCGCCAACTGCTACCCAAAATATTTTGCGATCATGTTGAGTTGTTGGTCCCTAGTAAGGATCTCAAAAAAGTTTCTCATAGCTTTGAGCTTTCAAAAAAAAAAAAACCTGGAAGAAAAATTAGCCGATATGAGCGGTGAAATTTCCTCAATCATTTTTACGTATTCGCATTGGAGATTCACGACCTCAGTTGTCCAAATGAAGCCTCGGGATGAAGAAAAAAATGTGCAATAGAAATTGAAAATTAAGCAAAATATCGTTGCATTCCACGATGCAAATTTCGAAGTCATACAAAATGATCCTTTCATTATTTGCTTTTCGTCAAATTGCAAAGCGCCCGTGCAAAAAAAAAGCAAATTCATCGTTACGACGGATATATTCGCGGTAATGAGCTTGATACCCGTGTATCCACGATTCACGCGGCTATTTGTACAAATGGTTGCGGAAGAGAAAAAAAGAATGCGAAAAATTCGCGCGTTATTAACGCTCACAGGCGCGCTTTATAAAGACGCCGCGGGCGCGGGCGCGCACGTTTCATTCTATAGCTACACGGCATAAACTCATACGCGTATGAGTGCATGATAGTGCGCTTATGCAACTCTGGTACAACCGGGAGAAATACGAGGGTAATTATAACGTGCAAACTTCGCGACTTGTCCTGCGAGTCGCAGAAGTCTTTTATACCTTCTCGCGCCTGTTGAAAGATAAATAAATAAATTTGCGTGGCGACAAATACGAAAGAAGCATCCGGAATATATTTAGGGTGTCCTTTTATGAATTGATAATTCTGCAACCGTCGATAGGTCAGATCACGTCCTACCATACTCTGTAATTTCAGTTAAGTTAAGGGGTTACCCCCACTTGCGATTATGAAAAAATCGATTTTTTTTTATTGCATTTTTTCGAAGTATAAGTATCTGAGAATATGTCCTGAAAATTTCAAGTCGATCCGAACAAAATTGACTGAGATATGAGCGTTGAAAGAGAAGAAGCCGTGAATTGAAGAACTGAAATTGAAGGCCACTGTAAATTTTTTGAAAAATCGATTTTTTTTTATTGGCTTAAAAAATAGTTTAAACCCTCTAGAATAAGAAAAAAAAGTTCCTGTGCGAAAAAAAATTTGTTGTCCTTAGGAAATGAAGGTCGCCGCCAAGCGTGTCAAAACTTGCTCCGAAACGACTGCAATTATATCGGAGATGGCGATTCCAAAATTTTCAAAGGCATCGTGGATTCGAAGCCTTATGAAAATGTTGATGTTAAAAAAAAAGAGTGCATAGATCACGTGCAAAAAAGAATAGGCACTCGATTGAGAAACTTAAAAAAAGGAACAAAAGGTCTCGGGGGAAGAGGAAAACTCACTGCCAAATTGATTGACGAACTAAGCATTTATTACGGCTTAGCAATCCGTCGAAATTCCGATTCCATCAAAAATATGAAAAATGAGATCTGGGCAACCCTTTTTCACAAAATGTCAACGGATGAAAAGCCTCAGCACGAAAAATGTTCGGAGAATTGGTGCAGTTGGAAGAAAGCGAAAGCAGAAAATGCCTTGGATGCGTATCATCACAATCAGCCAATGAGTGAGGAGGTTTATCAAGCCATCAAACCCATCTACATGGAATTGAGCCGGGACGAGTTGCTGGAGCGTTGCTTGGGGGCCTATACTCAAAACAATAACGAAAGTTTCAACGCTACCGTTTGGAGTTTGGCCCCCAAATCATCCTCAAGCGGAAAAACTGTACTAGATATTGCGACGGATATCGCTGTTTGCATATTCAATGGCGGCCTTACCAACGTCTTGCAAATATTCAAGATGTTGGAGGTGGAAATTGGTGTACAGTTATATAATTTCTGCATCGAAGCCGACGCCAAACGCATCACGCACGCGGAGACATCTCTGAGCGACGCGGCCAAAAGTGCGCGCGCTCCAAAAATCAACCAGGAAAGACGAAGAAGACGAAAATTTGGCTATCGAAGGACAAATGTATGGTGCTGGGATTGCAGACTAACGGTAAAAATTTTTTTTAACTTCTTTTTTTAATTTTTTCCAATAAAAAACTATTCGCAAAACTTTAAACGCGTTTTTCTCGAAACATGGTTTTTCAAAATGGCACGCAGCATAACTCGAACAATTTTCATTTTTTTTACTTGAAATTTTAACCAGATGTGAACATTTACATTATCTTGAGAATGTCGATCGGAATTTTCAAGAACTTTATTTATTGATTTTTTATTAACAAAAAACTTGCCGTTTTTTTTGTCAAAAATCAATTTTTTTTTCAAACGCACGCCAAATCCACAAAAATTGATACTTTTTAAAATCCGATCGACATTCTCTAGCTATAGCCCTCTAGAGTAATGGTTTTTTTTTTTTTGTTCTAGATTCAAAAGTGCACCAGTGGTGCTGCGTGCCGCGGAGCCCTGGAAGCAAAACATGTCCCGGGAAGATAGCTGTGGAACCGCCATTTTGTTTTTTTTTTACTGAAAAAAAATTTTATAATAAAGTTTAATGTATGCCCGATAACACCATTAAAAGTTTTTTTTCAAATACCTTCAATTTCGGGAGCAAAAAATTAGTGAAAAAACCTTTTTTTTTGGGCCGTTACAGTGGCCTTACTCGTTAAACGCGTTTTTCTCAAAATGGCATTTCTGAAGTCGGTGACCAAGATTACTCGAACACTAATGAACCGATCTTCTTGAAATTTTGTAGGCTTATTTAATACATAAAAATGTAGTCTTTAATCGTTCGATATTTTTTTTCGAAAAAAAATGGCCGTTTTATAGCCAAAAAACGGCCGTTTTTTTTCGTTAAAATCGAACCATTAACTTTGACTGTCCGCCATTTTGTGAAAAATGAATATTTTTTAAAATCCTTCGATTAAAGACTAGTTTATACTTATATTTGACTAAATCCATCCGCATTTTTTTTTCAGATGATCCACTTCGCCGCAATGTTGGTCACCGCAAACCGTGTATATAAAAACATCATTTCATTGACGGCCATTTGCCGCTAAACAATGTAATATTTTTCAATAAAAAAATTACTGAAAGTTCTTCAAGATGTGTTCTTTAAGATGGTATATTGATCGATTGAAAAAGTTTTGTAGTTTTCTTTAAAAAAATTCATGAAAAAGGCCTTTTTTGCGCTACAAGTGGGGGTAACGCCTTAAAGACCTACGGTTTTCGAGATTTTGAGCTTTGTTATTCTTTGAAAAAAATCATCTGCTTTTGGTTTTTCGCATGCCACTTCTACAAATGATATGAATCGACAATAACTAAGCAACTTTTTCGAGTTATTGGCACGATATGCGTAGTACATTTTTTTTACACCGCAGGCTATCAAAGTCACGTGTTCGAATTGGTTTGTATGAAAATTCTGCATAAGATCATTTTGCATCAAGTTTCCTTAACATTTAAGGTTAAACAGAAGACTTTTTTAGATAAAACGAATAACCAAGAGTATTTTTTTCAAAACCGAGTCAAAGAAGTTATCATTTGTAGAAATGGCATTCGAAAAACCAAAGGAGATTATTTTTATCTCGAAATCCGTGGGCGTTTACTAAACTGAAATTCCAGCATATAGTAGGACATGATCTGATTTATCGACAATTGTAGGATTAACGATTCATAACATGACACCCGGTATATATATGTATACACTACGAATCGCTCTCGGTTCCGTGTGATGCTTCACTCCACCGATTTGTACGTTGAATAAATACAATAGCCGATGCAATCGACTGGAATTTCATTTAACCGGAGAATCGAAGATCGTTGATAACAATCCGCGCGGTTTCTCATTACGAACAATCCCCGTGACTTGGTAATTGTTTTGTCGATTACTATTATAATCTTGATCTGCGATCGATAATTTCTTTTCTCTCCTAATGGAATTTCAATACATACAGATCGATATACAGGATGAGGCACTAACCGTTGCCACCTTGAATATCTCTGTAATTATCGACGTCACAAAAAAATGTTTGAAACAAAAGTTGTAGCGTACGAAAGGGGTCATCAACTGCGGCCATTTTTGTTTATCTCAGTGGAAGCGCTGTCGCACAGTAAAGGTCACCTCCACTTTTTTAAATGGGACGGTACATTTTTTTTCAACTCTCTTGTAGAGCATCGAAAACTGCATAAAAAACATTGAGGGGCCAAAGTCGGTCAAGGTCATTTAAAATAAAAACAGTGACATGAACTTTATTTTTATGTGAAATTACCTTTATTCACAATACTATGAATAAAGGTAATTTCAAAGTCGTTCAAGGTCATTTAAGATCAAAAAGTGACATGAACTTTATTTTTATGTCACTTTTTGATTTTAAATGACCTTGAACGACTTTGACCCCTAAATGTTTTTTATGCAGTTTTCGATGCTCTACAAGATAGTTGAAAAAAAAATGTACCGTCCCGTTTAAAAAAGTGGAGGTGACCTTTACTGTGCGGCAGCGCCTCCACTGAGATAAAAAAAAATGGTCGCATTTGATGGCCCCTTTGGTACGGTATAACTTTTATTTCAAACATTTTTTTGTGACGTCGATAATTACAGAGATATTCAAGGTGGCAATAGTTACTGCCTCACCCTGTATACAATTATACAGGGTGGATCAATAACTATTAGCACCTTGGATATCTTCGAAACTATAAGGTTCACAGAAATATTTGCGGAATCGAAATTGCACGGTACGAAAGGGGCCATCCGATAGCGATAAAAGTTTCTTTGCAGGTGGAGGTACTTCGGACATTTGAAGGTCAACTGCATTTTTTTAATGGATCGGTGTGTTTTTTTTCTGTATCATGAAAGAGAAGCTTAAAACGAGTTCAACGACCTATAACATAAGGTCATTGAAGGTCATAGAAAGTACAGAAAGGCGATAATACTTAAAGTTTCGGTATTAAATAAAATTACTACGTTTATAGTAAGAGGTCGAAACGACGACCATCAGTATCAATGCAACATTGGATTCTTTTTTCGATTGATTGACTTGCAAGTTGTACATTGAAAGATAAAGTGTACAAAGAAGTACCAACTACAATTGGCGACATGCAACAAAGAATTATCACAGCCTGTGCATCAATGAGTTATGACGCTGTAAAACTTGCAAGTCAATCAATATTCAGAGTAATAGTAGTTCAGTCTTAAACGACGGTTTTTTTTCTTAACATTTCTTTTTCGTTACTTATTAACAATAATGATGCCCTCTTTCCTCGAACAAGCGAAAAAAAAAATTAACTTTTTTTGTTCCGACGATTGAAACACAGTAACGAAAAAAAGCTCGGTCAAGTCTTAGCTAATATAATCTATTTTATGAAAAAAATCGATTTTTTTGTTTCCGATCAACCGGGTGGCAAAAATCGGGGACACCGTTGAGCCTTGTTCAAAGGTTCTTCGGGAGATTGCTTATAACTTCGTTAATTATTAATATTGTTCAATGAAATTTGGTACACAACTTCGTTAATGCACATATAAATAAATGTGCAGATGATTTTGAAAAATCTTGCTTATTTTTTCAAAGTTAATTTTTTTGAGTAACCCTGATTTTCTGGTCTCCACGATAGCCTAACCCCTTAAACGTGTTTTTCTCGAAACTATGCTTCCGCTACGCTTTAATTAATTGATCGATTATTATATCGTATTCATTGTACATCGTCTTTAATTTATTTAAATAAAATTTTTGTGGTAAGGAATTTTATCGGCAGAGCACAGTCGGCAAATTGCTCATTACTGAGCAACGTTATCATCGGCCGGTAAATCGATCGGCGCTGCATTATCTTTCGATGGTAATTTGCCGACTCGGACTTGGCAGCCGGCAAAGAAGATTTCTTTTTATTATCATTTTCTGCTCTACCGACCGAGCGAATCGAGACGAGCCATGAGGATAATTTCGCGCTCGATCGCTGAACGTATTTTCTTCCGGATAAAAAACTACACCGAGTCGAAAGAACTAAATGAAGAAGACGAAAAACGAAGACAAAAAGAAATGTTCGCCGTCGACACAGGCGATATTTTCATTCATGTCGAGAGAGCGAATCGAAACGGACGATAAACGGTGAAGCAACGATAAAAATTCTGCTTGAAATATGAGAATGTTCACCCTCGGGTCGTCGTCGCGTGGCCAACGAGTCTCTCGAACTCGGTTGGCAGTGACGAAAAATCTTGGCATTCGTTCAACATCGAACATTTCGCTCGCACTCATTCGCAGAGCTCTACTCCGTCGATTCGTAGATCGGGCGAATGACGTTAATTTTTTTTTTTATTCGCTTCGTATTCACAGCTTTGCCATGTTTTTTTCTGCCCACGTTTCGATGAGAATTCGGAGCATTTTGTTCTACCGTTATACGCAACAGCAGGAAAAAATCGATTAGTTTGTGTTTCTTATCACCTTGATAACTTTTTTCCCCCTTAACACTGCTCAATTGTTTTTACCATTCATTTTTATTTTTCATTCAATCGTTCGATGATTTTTCATGAATATTTTGATTAATTTTATCTGCTGAATATTTCAATTAATTTTGTTTTTTTACATTTTTATTTATTTTTCATTGAACCTTTTAATTTATTGTTTTTCGCTGAACCTTTTGATTTATTATTTTTTATATAACATGCTAGTTTGTTATTTTTCATTGAACATTTTGTGTTTCTTTTTATATGAATATTTCAATAAATTGTGCTTTTGATTTGACATTTTTATTTATTGTTTTCCATTGGACATTTTAGTAAAACACTAGAGTTTCAATTTATAATATCCCAAGTAAATATTTTAATCCATTATTATTTTTTCGGATTATTTCGATTAAACGTTTTCAATTCAATACATTAATTAATGATTGTTGATTAAAAGTTGCGATGATTCAATTTCGATCGATCGAATATTGCAGCGACTTGGGTAATTAATTCCTCATTACTTTGATCAATTCTTTCCTATCAATCATTTTTATTATTTTTTAGCTGGACTGTTCCATTATTTGCCATGAATATTTCATTGCTGAATTTTCATTGCATCATCGCCTATTTTTTTCGTCTAAATATTTCGATTAATTGTAAATCATTGGACATTTTGATTTATTAATCGTCACTTAACATTTTCATATTGCCATTGAGTATTTTCATCCATTATTCGACAATGATCATTTCGATTATTCGTTTTCCATCGAATACTGCATTTAATTATTGATGATTGGGGGATGATTTTTCGATCTATTACGTATTGCAGACTCAGGAAATTAGTGCAATTTATTAGCTTGACTCGAAAGTCAATTTATTAGCTTGACATGATAACGAGACACAATGAAAATGTACATATATTTATATATACATAGCAAGAGAGCAAGAGAGGGGGGAGGGGGGATGCAGGAGAGGAAATTGATATAGTAAGTGTAATTGACAAGAATTGCGCAATATAGTCAATTATTCCGACGGTTCACAAGCCCGCTGACGTCACGCGGGCTCCAATCCCGCTTAGCCAATCGAGAGACCCCGCCAAGATCGAGCCCTCCTTCGGCTATCTTTCAATTACAAAGTCCCGACAGTCTCGATCACGAGAGTCGTGTACAGTCGTGAAAAAAGTTTTTGCCCTTGGCAAAACTTTTTAAAACTTTTCTTAAATTGTTTAACTTCACGTATAACATTTTCGGACTGATAGGAATAAATTGAAATGGCTCATGATCGGCAATTCAGTAATATTTGTGAACAATTGTTGGGCCTCTTTTAAAGGGCAGGAGATCAATTTGACGACGTTGAAGTGCAACGGAATTGAATTCTTTTTAATTGCTCAAAAGTTTTCTGGCCAATTTGGACTAAGAAAGTCGCTCGAATATTTTACCCATTTGTTTTTTTTTTCAGAAATCTACGACCTCATTTAGCAAAAAAGATTTTGGATAATACACATAAAGAAAAAAATAAAAAGCAATAAATAAATCGTTGAAATCGAATTTTTTTCGAAATCGAAATATTTTTCGGATCTTACAAGCTTTTTCCCCAGATTCAAGCTGCGAATCTGGGGAAAAAATTTGATGGATTCGAAAAAAATGAATTTTTGTTGCGTTCCCAACGGTGGAGAGCTCAACGTCACAAAAAAAAAGAACGATGAAGTGGATTTCATTGAGAGGTCTGTACAAGCTTGCAATTTCGAGAATACGATTTTTTCAATGCATCATTCTGTAGCCTAGGGTCGTAACTTTAAGGCAGGATACCACTGTGACGGGCAAAAAAATTTGAACCGATTTTTTTTGCATTTTCTCCTAAGATACATATTCAAGAATATGTAAAAAAAATCAAGTTTAAAAAAAAATCACAATCGAAAAAAATGCACGTTATTGAGAAATAAATTCAAAATTGAAAAAAAATCAAAATTGTGAAACAATGCACGTTAAAAAAAAAAATTCTAAATTGAAAATATGCAAGTTTAAAAATAACAAATTTAATTGAAAAAAATGCGTTTTTGAAAAAAATTCAAGTTGAAATACTGAAAATTGACCAAGTTATAGACGTTTTGATGATGATAGGTGGCACAACGATTTACGTGTTCTAAGACTTTCAATTGCGTTTCTCTCGAAACGCGTTTTCCCATCTCGCCGGAATCATAACTCTAACTATAATCAAGGAGCTGGTGAACAAAACCGGACTTGTCCACATTACGTCAAACTGAATTTCTATTCAATTTCCGTGCCAAAACCTGCCATTTCGTTCGAAAAGGCAGCTTTTAACAAATTTTCAGGGATTTAGAGCCGGATTTGATTCAAAATATTTCGAACCTAATCAAGGTGTGCTTAAAAAACACGAAAAATTAAAATTAAAACGCTCGTTAAAATGGTTTTTTTTTTTGTCGCGAAAATCGAACTTTTTTTCACAGCATGCAATTTTAGTAATTTTCAAAATTTCAAAAAAGTATTCATAAGAAACTTCTAAAATCACATGAAAAATACACTTTCCAATTTTTAATCTCAAACGAGCCTAGTCATCAAAAGCACCTACAACGACTGGCCACGCAGCAGCACTTTCTTTAAACAGTAATAACTCCCTTGTTTAACAATATTTTTCAACAACAAAAAAACCCAAGCTCCTTAAGACTGCATATGAATTGTGAGTACAATCCTGACATCGTTGTCCCAACACTTTCGTCAGAAAAAAATATCGAAAATGCACCTATTCTTCGGGTTGCAAGGTTGTGCAGACCCCCCTTGAAAGGAAATCGCTCGTCGCGGGTACGCGCGAATTCGCGCGTGCAACCGGCTGACGAAACTCGGGACAGGGAAAAAATTGCGACTCGTGACGAAATTGCGCATACGTGACGGCCGGCAGGTTCAAGAGACCGCGCTCGAGATAGCGATCGAGCCTCTGCGGTCTTCCAACCCGTCCGACCAATAAACGTGGCGTTTGCCTCGTCCACACCCGCCGGTCTCGACCAATGCCGTCCCATCAGCGGGATAACGGGTTCCCCTAGTGACGTCACGCGCGAAATGATTCTCTCTCTCTCTCTCTCTCTCTCTCTCTCTCTCTCTCTCTCTCTCTCTCTCTCTCTCTCTCTCTCTCTCTCTCTCTCTCTCTCTCTCTCTCTCTCTCTCTCTCTCTCTCTCTCTCTCTCTCTCTCTCTCTCTCTCTCTCTCTCTCTCTCTCTCTCTCTCTCTCACTCTCTCTCTCTCTCGCTCTTTCGCTCCAGACACATCTCTCACGCAATTCAACTTTCTCCGCCCGCCCTTTTTCGCACAATCGAGAATTTGCTGTTTCGTGCAACGATTTGATTTATTTATCAAAGAACGAGACCATAAACTTTTTCTCGTATACATTAAATATTATTCGGCGTTCGCGCGCGCCGCAAACGTCAGTGGCACGAAAATTTCTAAATTTATCTTCTCTCTTGAGGTCTCGGATCGCGCGCGAACGCTCGTTCGGTCAATTCGGGAGACGTCCCTGGCTTCGTTTCAATTGTGACATTATCGAAGGACGAGGTTAATTTTGTTTGCCGCGCATCCCTCGTCGCGCGCCCATCAGGGATGGAGAAGAAAGAATCGTATTGATGGCTTCGTCTTTGGCTTTCTCTCTTATTATTATTTTTATAATTGTTACTCTGTTTTTATGTATTTATTTTTACTTTATTATTTTTTACAGTTTTTTTTTCTAATAATATTCATACAATTTTATTTTGATTATTCTTTTATGTTTATAAATTTTATGCTATTCATGTATTTTATTTTTTAATATTTATATTCTTCTTATTATTATTCGGTATTATTGTTATTATATTTTATGAATTATTAGCATTGTTATTTCGTACGTAACTTTTACAAGTGATAAATGTTATTATTTTATCGAGACCGTTTAATCGATTATTAAATTTTTTCAGGAGTCATGGCAGCGATCAATTTGCACGGTTATTTTTAATTTTATTGCTTATTTTTTTTACGCACTTTTCAGCTGCATAAATATGGGGTTGAGGTTGGCATCGTCGATATGGAACGAAAATTCTTTTTAATTCCTTATTTTTATTATTATCGAATATCATATCTGCATATTTAGGTTGCATCTCACTAAGGATCCTAAGAAAATGTCGGCGTAACTTTCATAGCTCAAATCGGACGAAGGAAATTCGAACAAATTCAGAAACAAAACACATTTCGTTGTATTCCAACGATGCAATAGTGTTAAAGTATGCGTCGTTGGAATGCAACAAAAATTGTTCTTAATTTCTTTATTTTTATTGTTACCTAAAATCTTTCTTCCAGGTTTTGATTATAGATTTTTAATAAGGACCCTCCAAAAAATATTTTAGTAAAGTTTGTAGTCTAAATGTGCAAGAAAAAGAAATACAGCAATGAAAAGGAAATATATTCTCGTTGCACTCCAGGATGCAAACTTCATCATCATGTATATATATATATATGAACAGCTGGACAATGCGTTGAAAAAATATTCAGAATCAGATATTTACCGTATTACTTGATGATAAGAACAATACGAATTGCATATGAAATGATAAATAATAATAATAATAATAATTGAACAAATATTATGATAATTATTTTTGTATACTATTATCAGTATTCATGGAGTCCAAAGGGCCTTCGGCAAAAACTTCCGTCGTATGAATCATTTTTATATATGTACCTATCATAGATCGACGAACCTGCAGATCGAGGTTTTTACGCATCAAGATATATATGTATATATATAATATATTAAAATAAATTAATATAATATAATAAATAGTCAATTTTTTCATTGTATCGATATATTGACGTTTTACAAATTCTTTTTATATGGTATTACTACAACTGATACGAAAAGAATTTGTAAAACGTCAATATATCGATACAATGACAACATTGACTATTTATTATATTATATTAATCCATACGATTGTTATGTTCTAATATAAGCTAGTTATCATTTCTATCGTTTACATCAAGCATTTTTTCGTTGCAATGCAACAAGAGTAAAAAAAAAATAGTCTCCTCATTTCGAATTATTGTAATGTTATTGCAGCAATTGTCTTCGTGCTCGGTTGTCGGAGTTTGTTTTCTCAGCTTCGTGAAAAATGGGACTCTCGAGCGGGTATCGATGCTCGTACAATCCGTAATGTTCATTGCGTAAGAAACTATTGCAATGGTTCAAAGTTAATGAAGTAATGGGGAGAAAGGAGAGAGAGAGAGAGAGAGACGAGCACTTTGTTTTTCACTAAAAATCACGATGAAGTTTGAATCGTTGGAATGCACTGAAAATCAATATTTCTGAATCCTCCCAATTTCTCTTAGCAACTTTTTCCTACAAAAATCCCTCAACGATTTTTTGATATACTTATTCGAAAATTTACAGTATAAATCCACAAAAAAAGATTTTCTCTAACAACGCAAATAAGGAATATAAAATGTAAAAAAGAGCTTTCGTTGCCTTCCAACGATGCAAACTTGCACCACTAAAAATCATTCTCGCCATCCACAATTCCGTCCATTCGTCTTTACGAACGCGACCGAACGCACGTGCTCTCTTTTTCGCGTCGGAATATCACGATTATCGAAACCCTCCCATGACATCGTAAACAAAAAAATTAAACCCGACCCCAAAACGTACGATAATTTGATCGATTCGCTTCAATTCGAAAAACTTGCCGAACAATAAAAAAAAAACCCGCGATCCTTCAAACTCAAAAAACCGACCAAAACGAGTTTTTTTTTTAACGGAAGAAATAACATACCTTTGATCGTCACAATTTCTTCCCTCGGGCAAATCACACTCGCTCGATTTTTCGCACAAATTGTTCATCACTCGTTTTAATCGCATTTACCAACCAACCAATTATTATTATTACTTTTTATTATTCACAAAATTGGACAAAAATGCCCGCGTCGATTTAAAGGGTCCATATATATGTATTTATTTTTTTCTCACTGATCTTCAATTCTCGACGAGCATTTCCGAATGAAATTTCTGTGGTCGAACGAGCCGAAAAATCAGTTTTCAAAAGACAGCTCGTAAAACGCGTTACGATCGCGATCTCGGTGTACAAAGGAAAATAAAACAAAAATAAATAAAAAATGGCAACAAAGAGAGCCAAAAAAAAAGAAGAACGTAAAAAAAGGAAACTGAGTGCAGGAGAGGGAGATCGCGAATCACAGACTCGACGGGGGCTGGGCGCGTGACTGACTGCAGCACGAAATGACGGAGCAGCTCTTTGCTTGCAGGTGTAGAGCATTTTCTTTCGTTCTCTTTTAGAAGAGAAAGAAGAAGGAGGAGGAGAAGAGAAGAAGAGGCGCTCTCCGTCCATCTCGTTCTATATTTCGTCCGCTCCGAGAGGAAGGGAGAGCCAGAAGGTAGAGTGGGGGGGGGAGAGAGAGAGAGAGAGAGAGAGAGAGAGAGAGAGAGAGAGAGAGAGAGAGAGAGAGAGAGAGAGAGAGAGAGAGAGAGAGAGAGAGAGAGAGAGAGAGAGAGAGAGAGAGAGAGAGAGACACCTACACAAAAATAAAAGGCGCGTGCACAAATGTAGACGTAATGCAAATTAACGTGACGAGATTTTTGGCCCGTGGCCAAATGGTCGTCGAGTGACTTTGAGGCCACGTGAAATATCAACCGCGATGTAAACGGGCTTGATGTATAGATTTTGACGAATCGTCAGGTTTTCCAAACTCACGGCTCGGGAGCTCGGAAACTGGAAGCTCAAACGTTTCTTTGAAACTCGATATTATATGAATATATTTCGCGTTAATGATTTTTTTAGCCTCCGGTATTTTTGCATTTTGTTTAAACGAATAATTTTATATATTTCGATTTTCAAACGTTTCTTTCAGCCTCCAGTCTTCCAGCAATAAAATATGAAAATCTCGATACACGCGAGGTGTTTGGCGCATGGACCGTCACATTTTTTTGAGGGATTGGCGGGCTCGTTTGCTGATTTTTTTGCCCTTAGATCCTATGTCCTCAATGTCACGGTAATTGAGATATGATTTTTTTCGTTTCTTTTTTAATTACCCGTAATTTCGCCTGCAAATCGTCACAACTTTTTTATTTATGGTTGCAACAGCACGATATAGCTTTTGTTGTATTCGGCAATGTATGTTTATTATAGATAAATCATTAATCGAGACAATTTGTCTGAAGAAAATGACTCTTGAGTCATTTTCTTCTGTACATTTCGAGGTTTTTATTTTCGTGCTGGAATAATGGAGGTTAAGGGGTTACCCCCACTTGCACCTATGTGAAGTTGGCAACTGACTTTACAGAAAGTAATTTTTTTTTTTTGCATTCGTTTGTACTCGGTTTGTACCCGTTTGTACCGTCTTAAATTTCGTTTGTACCTTAAGGGGGAAAAAAGTACGAGGGTATGAAAAAATGAACCGCCACCCATTTAGAGGTAAGCAATTTTAATAAACGTGACTGAAAAGAGAATCGTTTGTACCCGATTGTACCGTTAAAAATTTTTTTTTTTGAATTTTTTTTTCAAAATTTTTTCTAAAAAAAAAATTTTCGATTTTTTTTTTTAAATTTCCGTTTGTACCGACAAGTATATCGTTTGGACCACCTCGAAATTGTTTCTATTCATTCGTATCGGTGAGTACATCGTTTCTACCACCGTGTAATCGTTTATACCCATTCGTACTGACGAGTATATTGTTTGTACCACCAAGAAAACGTTTGTACCCGTCTGTACTATCGAGCAATCGGTTGTACCCGTTCGTATCGACGAGTATATCGTTTGTACCACCGAGAAATCGTTTATACCCGTCTGTACTATCGAGCAATCTATTGTACCCGCTCGTATCGAACGAGTATATCGTTTGTACCACCGAGAAAACGTTTGTACCCGTCTGTACTAACGAGAAATCGTTTGTACCCATTCGTTCTGACGAGTATATCGTTTGTACCAACGAGAAAACGTTTGTACCCGTCTGTACTATCGAGCAATCGTTTGTACCCGTTCGTATCGACGAGTATATCGTTTGTACCACCGAGAAATCGTTTGTACCCGTCTGAACTATCGAGCAATCGATTGTACCCGTTCGTATCGACGAGTATATCGTTTGTACCACCGAGAAAACGTTTGTACCCGTCTGAACTATCGAGGAATCGTTTGTACCCATTCGTTCTGACGAGTATATCGTTTGTACCACCGAGAAAACGTTTGTACCCGTCTGTACTATCGAGCAATCGTTTGTACCCATTCGTATCGACGAGTATATCGTTTGTACCACCGAGAAATCGTTCGTACCCGTCTGTACTATCGACCAATCGTTTGTACCCATTCGTATCGACGAGTATTTCGTATGTACCGCCGAGAAAACGTTTGTACCCGTCTGTACCATCGGGCAATCGGTTGGACCCATTCGTACTGACGAGTATATCGTTTTTACCAACGAGAAAACGTTTGTACCCGTATGTACTATCGAGCAATCGTTTGTACCCGTTCGTATCGACGAGTATATCGTTTGTACCACCGAGAAATCGTTTGTACCCGTCTGTACTATCGAGCAATCGTTTGTACCCATTCGTACTGACGAGTGTATCGTTTGTACCAGCGAGAAAACGTTTGTACCCGTCTGTACTATCGAGCAATCGATTGTACCCGTTCGTATGGACGAGTATATCGTTTGAACCATCGAGAAAACGTTTGTACCTGTCTGTACTATCGAGGAAACGTTTGTACCCATTCGTCCTGACGAGTATATCGTTTGTACCACCGAGAAAACGTTTGTACCCATCTGTACTATCGAGCAATCGTTTGTACCCGTTCGTATCGACGAGTACATCGTTTGTACCACCGAGGAAACGTTTGTACCCGTCTGTACTATCGAGCAATCGTTTGTACCCGTTCGTATCGTCGAGTATGTCGTTTGTACCACCGAGAAATCGTTTGTACCCGTCTGTACTATCGACCAATCGTTTGTACCCATTCGTATCAACGAGTATTTCGTATGTACCACCGAGAAAACGTTTGTCCCCGTCTGAACTATCGGGCAATCGTTTGTACCCATTCGTACTGACGAGTATATCGTTTGTACCAACGAGAAAACGTTTGTACCCGTCTGTACTATCAAGCAATCGTTTGTACCCGTTCGTATCGACGAGTATATCGTTTGTACCACCGAGAAATCGTTTGAACCCGACTGTACTATCGAGCAATCGATTGTACCCGTTCGTATCGACGAGTATATCGTTTGTACCACCGAGAAAACGTTTGTACCCGTCTGTACTAACGAGGAATCGTTTGTACCCATTCGTTCTGACGAGTATATCGTTTGTACCAACGAGAAAACGTTTGTACCCGTCTGTACTATCGAGCAATCGTTTGTACCCGTTCGTATCGACGAGTATATCGTTTGTACCACGGAGAAATCGTTTGTACCCGTCTGAACTATCGAGCAATCGATTGTACCCGTTCGTATCGACGAGTATATCGTTTGTACCACCGAGAAAACGTTTGTACCCGTCTGTACTATCGAGGAATCATTTGTACCCATTCGTTCTGACGAGTATATCGTTTGTACCACCGAGAAAACGTTTGTACCCGTCTGTACTATCGAGCAATCGTTTGTACCCATTCGTATCGACAAGTATATCGTTTGTACCACCGAGAAATCGTTTGTACTCGTCTGCACTATCGAGCAATCGTTTATACCCGTTCGTATCGACGAGTATATCGTTTGTACCACCAAGGAAACGTTTGTACCCATTCGTACTGACGAGCAGATCGTTTGTACCGCCGAGAAATCGTTTGCTTGGGTTTCCGTCATCGAGTAATCGTTTGTACCGGTTCGTACCAACGAGTAAATCATTTGTACCAGCACTTAATCTTGTGTTTCGGTCCATACTGACGAGTATGTCGTTTGTACCACCGAGCAATAATTTCTATTTTTTCGTGCCAAGGAGTATATCGTTTGTACCGCCAAGCGTAAGTTTCGTAGAGTAAGTAAGTAAGTAAGCGTACATGGGTACAAACGATTTCTCTGTGGTACAAATGATATGCTCGCCGATACGACCGGGTAGAAACGATTGCTTGATAGTACAGATGGGTACAAACGTTTTCTCGGTGGTACAAACGATATACTCGTCAGGACGAATGGGTACAAACGATTCCTCGACAGTACAGACAGGTACAAACGTTTTCTCGATGGTACAAACGATATACTCGTCGATACGAACGGGTACAATCGATTGCTCGATAGTACAGACGGGTACAAACGTTTTCTCGCTGGTACAAACGATACACTCGTCAGTACGAATGGGTACAAACGATTGCTCGATAGTACAGACGGGTACAAACGTTTTCTCGCTGGTACAAACGATACACTCGTCAGTACGAATGGGTACAAACGATTGCTCGATAGTACAGACGGGTACAAACGATTTCTCGTTGGTAAAAACGATATACTCGTCAGTACGAGTGGGTGTAACCGATTGCCCGATAGTACAGACGGGTACAAACGTTTTCTCGGTGGTACATACGAAATACTCGTCGATACGAATGGGTACAAACGATTGGTCGATAGTACAGACGGGTACAAACGATTTCTCGGTGGTACAAACGATATACTCGTCGATACGAATGGGTACAAACGATTGCTCGATAGTACAGACGGGTACAAACGATTTCTCGAAGGTACAAACGATATACTCGTCGATACGAATGGGTACAAACGATTGCTCAATAGTACAGACGGGTACAAACGTTTTCTCGGTGGTACAAACGATGTACTCGTCGATACGAACGGGTACAAACGATTGCTCGATAGTACAGATGGGTACAAACGTTTTCTCGGTGGTACAAACGATATACTCGTCAGGACGAATGGGTACAAACGATTCCTCGATAGTACAGGCAGGTACAAACGTTTTCTCGATGGTACAAACGATATACTCGTCGATACGAACGGGTTCAATCGATTGCTCGATAGTACAGACGGGTACAAACGTTTTCTCGCTGGTACAAACGATACACTCGTCAGTACGAATGGGTACAACCGATTGCTCGATAGTACAGACGGGTAGAAACGTTTTCTCGCTGGTACAAACGATACACTCGTCAGTACGAATGGGTACAAACGATTGCTCGATAGTACAGACGGGTACAAACGATTTCTCGGTGGTACAAACGATATACTCGTCGATACGAACGGGTACAAACGATTGCTCGATAGTACATACGGGTACAAACGTTTTCTCGTTGGTAAAAACGATATTCTCGTCAGTACGAATGGATACAAACGATTGCTCGATAGTACAGACGGGTACAAACGATTTCTCGGTGGTACAAACGATATACTCGTCGATACGAACGGGTACAAACGATTGCTCGATAGTACATACGGGTACAAACGTTTTCTCGTTGGTAAAAACGATATACTCGTCAGTACGAATGGGTACAACCGATTGCCCGATAGTACAGACGGGTACAAACGTTTTCTCGGTGGTACATACGAAATACTCGTTGATACGAATGGGTACAAACGATTGGTCGATAGTACAGACGGGTACAAACGATTTCTCGGTGGTACAAACGATATACTCGTCGATACGAATGGGTACAAACGATTGCTCGATAGTACAGACGGGTACAAACGTTTTCTCGGTGGTACAAACGATATACTCGTCAGAACGAATGGGTACAAACGATTCCTCGATAGTACAGACGGGTACAAACGTTTTCTCGGTGGTACAAACGATATACTCGTCGATACGAACGGGTACAATCGATTGCTCGATAGTACAGATGGGTATAAACGATTTCTCGGTGGTACAAACGATATACTCGTCGATACGAACGGGTACAAACGATTGCTCGATAGTACAGACGGGTACAAACGTTTTCTCGTTGGTACAAACGATATACTCGTCAGTACGAATGGGTACAAACGATTGCCCGATAGTTCAGACGGGGACAAACGTTTTCTCGGTGGTACATACGAAATACTCGTTGATACGAATGGGTACAAACGATTGGTCGATAGTACAGACGGGTACAAACGATTTCTCGGTGGTATAAACGACATACTCGTCGATACGAACGGGTAAAAACGATTGCTCGATAGTACAGACGGGTACAAACGTTTTCTCGTTGGTAAAAACGATATACTCGTCAGAACGAATGGGTACAAACGATTCCTCGTTAGTACAGACGGGTACAAACGTTTTCTCGGTTGTACAAACGATATACTCGTCGATACGAACGGGTACAATCGATTGCTCGATAGGACAGACGGGTACAAACGTTTTCTCGCTGGTACAAACGATACACTCGTCAGTACGAATGGGTACAAACGATTGCTCGATAGTACAGACGGGTACAAACGTTGTCTCGTTGGTACAAACGATATACTCGTCAGTACGAACGGGTACAAACGATTGCCCGATAGTTCAGACGGCGACAAACGTTTTCTCGGTGGTACAAACGACATACTCGTCGATACGAACGGGTACAAACGATTGCTCGATAGTACAGACGGGTACAAACGTTTCCTCGGTGGTACAAACGACATACTCGTCGATACGAACGGGTACAAACGATTGCTCGATAGTACAGACGGGTACAAACGTTTCCTCGGTTGTACAAACGATGTACTCGTCGATACGAACGGGTACAAACGATTGCTCGATAGTACAGATGGGTACAAACGTTTTCTCGGTGGTACAAACGATATACTCGTCAGGACGAATGGGTACAAACGATTCCTCGATAGTACAGACAGGTACAAACGTTTTCTCGATGGTACAAACGATATACTCGTCGATACGAACGGGTACAATCGATTGCTCGATAGTACAGACGGGTACAAACGTTTTCTCGCTGGTACAAACGATACACTCGTCAGTACGAATGGGTACAAACGATTGCTCGATAGTACAGACAGGTACAAGCGTTTTCTCGCTGGTACAAACGATACACTCGTCAGTACGAATGGGTACAAACGATTGCTCGATAGTATAGACGGGTACAAACGATTTCTCGGTGGTACAAACGATATACTCGTCGATACGAACGGGTACAAACGATTGCTCGATAGTACATACGGGTACAAACGTTTTCTCGTTGGTAAAAACGATATACTCGTCAGTACGAATGGGTACAACCGATTGCCCGATAGTACAGACGGGTACAAACGTTTTCTCGGTGGTACATACGAAATACTCGTCGATACGAATGGGTACAAACGATTGGTCGATAGTACAGACGGGTACAAACGATTTCTCGGTGGTACAAACGATATACTCGTCAGAACGAATGGGTACAAACGATTCCTCGATAGTACAGACGGGTACAAACGTTTTCTCGGTGGTACAAACGATATACTCGTCGATACGAACGGGTACAATCGATTGCTCGATAGTACAGACGGGTATAAACGATTTCTCGGTGGTACAAACGATATACTCGTCGATACGAACGGGTACAATCGATTGCTCGATAGTACAGACGGGTACAAACGTTTTCTCGCTGGTACAAACGATACACTCGTCAGTACGAATGGGTACAAACGATTGCTCGATAGTACAGACAGGTACAAACGTTTTCTCGCTGGTACAAACGATACACTCGTCAGTACGAATGGGTACAAACGATTGCTCGATAGTACAGACGGGTACAAACGATTTCTCGGTGGTACAAACGATATACTCGTCGATACGAACGGGTACAAACGATTGCTCGATAGTACATACGGGTACAAACGTTTTCTCGTTGGTAAAAACGATATACTCGTCAGTACGAATGGGTACAACCGATTGCCCGATAGTACAGACGGGTACAAACGTTTTCTCGGTGGTACATACGAAATACTCGTCGATACGAATGGGTACAAACGATTGGTCGATAGTACAGACGGGTACAAACGATTTCTCGGTGATACAAACGATATACTCGTCAGAACGAATGGGTACAAACGATTCCTCGATAGTACAGACGGGTACAAACGTTTTCTCGGTGGTACAAACGATATACTCGTCGATACGAACGGGTACAATCGATTGCTCGATAGTACAGACGGGTATAAACGATTTCTCGGTGGTACAAACGATATACTCGTCGATACGAACGGGTACAAACGATTGCTCGATAGTACAGACGGGTACAAACGTTTTCTCGTTGGTAAAAACGATATACTCGTCAGTACGAATGGGTACAACCGATTGCCCGATAGTACAGACGGGTACAAACGTTTTCTCGGTGTTACAAACGATGTACTCGTCGATACGAACGGGTACAAACGATTGCTCGATAGTACAGATGGGTACAAACGTTTTCTCGGTGGTACAAACGATATACTCGTCAGGACGAATGGGTACAAACGATTCCTCGATAGTACAGACAGGTACAAACGTTTTCTCGATGGTACAAACGATATACTCGTCGATACGAACGGGTACAATCGATTGCTCGATAGGACAGACGGGTACAAACGTTTTCTCGCTGGTACAAACGATACACTCGTCAGTACGAATGGGTACAAACGATTGCTCGATAGTACAGACGGGTACAAACGTTTTCTCGCTGGTACAAACAATACACTCGTCAGTACGAATGGGTACAAACGATTGCTCGATAGTACAGACGGGTACAAACGATTTCTCGGTGGTACAAACGATATACTCGTCGATACGAACGGGTACAAGCGATTGCTCGATAGTACATACGGGTACAAACGTTTTCTCGTTGGTAAAAACGATATACTCGTCAGTACGAATGGGTACAACCGATTGCCCGATAGTACAGACGGGTACAAACGTTTTCTCGGCGGTACATACGAAATACTCGTCGATACGAATGGGTACAAACGATTGGTCGATAGTACGGACGGGTACAAACGATTTCTCGGTGGTACAAACGATATACTCGTCGATACGAATGGGTACAAACGATTGCTCGATAGTACAGACGGGTACAAACGTTTTCTCAGTGGTACAAACGATATACTCATCAGAACGAATGGGTACAAACGATTCCTCGATAGTACAGACGGGTACAAACGTTTTCTCGGTGGTACAAACGATATACTCGTCGATACGAACGGGTACAATCGATTGCTCGATAGTTCAGACGGGTACAAACGATTTCTCGGTGGTACAAACGATATACTCGTCGATACGAACGGGTACAAACGATTGCTCGATAGTACAGACGGGTACAAACGTTTTCTCGTTGGTACAAATGATATACTCGTCAGAACGACTGGGTACAAACGATTCCTCGATAGTACAGACGGGTACAAACGTTTTCTCGGTGGTACAAACGATATACTCGACGATACGAACGGGTACAATCGATTGCTCGATAGTACAGACGGGTACAAACGATTTCTCGGTGGTACAAACGATATACTCGTCGATACGAACGGGTACAAACGATTACACGGTGGTAGAAACGATGTACTCACCGATACGAATGAATAGAAACAATTTCTAGGTGGTCCAAACGATATACTTGTCGGTACAAACGGAAATTAAAAAAAAAAAAAATCGAAAATTTTTTTTTTCAGAAAAAATTTTGAAAAAAAAAATTCAAAAAAAAAAATTTTCAACGGTACAAACGGGTACAAACGATTCTCTTTTCAGTCCCGTTTATTAAAATTGCTTAGCTCTAAATGGGTTGCGGTTCATTTTTTCATACCCTCGTACTTTTTTCCCCCTTAAGGTACAAACGAAATTTAAGACGGTACAAACGGGTACAAACCGAGTACAAACGAATGCAAAAAAAAAAATTACTTTCTGTAAAGTCAGTTGCCAACTTCACATAGGTCCCACTTGCGATTTTGAAAAAATCGATTTTTTTTATTGCATTTTTTTGAAGTATAAGTATCTGAGAATATGTCCTGAAAATTTCAAGTCGATCCGAACAAAATTGACTGAGATATGAGCGTTGAAAGAGAAGAATCCGTGAATTGAAGAACTGAAATTGAAACTTTAAACGCGTTTTTTTCAAAATGGCATTTCTGAAGTCGGTGACCAAGATTACTCGAACACTAATGCACCGATCTTCTTGAAATTTTGCAGGCTTATTTAATACATAAAAATGTAGTCTTTAATCGTTCGATTTTTTTTTTCGAAAAAAAATGGCCGTTTTATAGCCAAAAAATGGCCGTTTTTTCGTTAAAATCGAACCATTAACTTTGACTGTCCGCCATTTTGTGAAAAATGAATATTTTTTAAAATCCTTCGATTAAAGACTAGTTTATACTTATATTTGACTAAATCCATCCGCATTTTTTTTTCAGATGATCCACTTCGCCGCAATGTTGGTCACCGCAAACCGTGTATATAAAAACATTATTTCATTGACGGCCATTTGCCACTAAACAATGTAATATTTTTCAATAAAAAAATTACTGAAAGTTCTTCAAAATGTCTCCTTTAAGATGGTATATTGATCGATCAAAAAAGTTTTGTAGTTTTCTTTAAAAAAATTCATGAAAAAGGCCTTTTTTTGCGCTACAAGTGGGGTTAACGCGTTAAAACAAACTCAATTATCTGTGTATATACGTATAATTGTATATATTTCGATTTGTTAAATGTTTTCTAAGCCTTCAATCATTCAGCAATAAAATATCAAAATCTCGATATATATATATCGAGACATTGATATTTTATTTTTCGGGTTTCTTTCATATTTTTCGAAGCCTCCAGTTTTCCAACAAAAAATAAAACTAAAAAACTCTATATGTACGTATATTTCGATTTTTAAAATGTTTTATTAAGCCTCCAATTTTCCAGCGCAATTACTGTTGCTTCCCGTTTTGTGTCACCGTAATTCGAGCCAGTCTTGTTTGATCGCTATTACCCGACGGACGCTACCACGTCATTGATTGAACTCATGTATTATCCAACGTTAATTAAATAAAGATTTGTGTTTCATTTACGACTCCGTGAATATTATTCGTCTCTGATCCAATCGGGCCTCTCCGACATCTACAGTGGGTAAAAAAAGTAGGTGTACATCTTACACGAAAATATTGTTAATTTGACTTTATTTGTTTGTTCGTGTTTGGCCTAGATTTCTGTAAACAGAGGCCACGTAATATATTTAGCGTTTAATATTTTTCGTAGGATAATTTGAAAAAGACGACGTGTGCAAATACTTTTTTTACCCTATATTTCGAGTTTTGTTGAAATTTTTTTTAACCTCGTTTTCCAGAAAAAAAAATACTTTTAAACACTCGGTACATGTATATATATATTATTTGATAATGAAATTATATAAATTTGATAATAAAATTATATAAATTGGATAATAAAATTGATTGATAAAAACTCCGTACGAACAAATATTGATTTTTTAAATGTTTTTTCAAGCCTCCAGTATTCTAGGAAGAAAAGATTTTTTAAGCTTGATATATGTATGTTTATATCGATTTAAAAGAATTTAAGCCTCCAGCTTCCCAGCAAAACAATATAAATTTGAAAATTCGATAAATGTGTATATATTTCGATTTCTCGAATGTTTTTTTAACCCTCCAATTCTCCAGCTCTCGAGGGTTTATTTCGGAAGCATTTGTATGGGTCTTAGTTCGACAGGGGCAGCAAATATTGAATCTCGATGAGCAGGAGAAGACGAAAAAAAAAAACAAAAAGATACGAACAGAGGATCAACGAGAACTTTTTTTTGTCAAGCGAAAAATGAAGCTTGACAAAAAAAATCGTCACATCGTCGCAACGTAAATGACGCAATAAATCGTTAAAATTTACGAGCGTACCGGAGGTGTCGCACTTCCGACTGGTTTTTCTTCCGCATCGAGGGTCCCCGACCCTGGCACTGTTTCACACGACAAGGAAGTCTCAAATTACGCGAATAATTATTCGCTCACGCGCCTCCCCGCGATTTATCATTCATAATTACGATTTCGCTTTTAAACCGTTTACGTCGTTGGAGTGCACGTTTTTGTTTTTATTTTTTATTTCGGTTATTTTTAATTCGAAAATAATGAGGTAATCGATCGATTTTTCAAAGTCGAACGCATCGACGAAACAAAATTTTGAGTGACGACGTCGAGACACCGATAAATTAATCGCGAAGTACAAAGTCGCTCGCGAATTGGTGGACTCGTGATTAACGATCTTTTTTGCTCGCCGCTTCCGGCTAAAGTCACTTTGCTTAGCACTTGATCGTTCATAAATCCATCGGTTTATCGTCAACTCGATTGGGGGTAAAAAAATACGCCTTTTTATCATTTATTTATTGGAGGACGATTTTTTTTAATTCCTCGGTCATCGTCGAGTGTATTTTTTCTCGGATTTTTTTATTTCTTGTTTTTTTTCGCTATTCTTAATTTATGCGAATTTTTTTTTGTCCAGTTTTTGAGCAATTTTCACCTTTTTGCTACTTAAAAAAATTACTTGGCATTTTTTTTGTATTTATTTGAGCAATTTTCAACTTTGCGCGATTCTTTAACAATAAATTTGCTTTTTTTATCGTACAATGTTTTGTTTTTTCTCTTTTGCTACGTGAAAATTTTTCCTTCGTACGTTCACAAATTTTTTGAGCACACTTTCCATTTTTACCGGGATATTTAATCAAGGAAAATAATAAATTAAACTTGTCAAGCGACAAACTTATCATTTTTACGGTACGAAAGACTTGTGGAATAACAAGCACGAAAAATGTATTTCTCAATCGAAATAAATATAATTACGTAGTGATTTGTAGTTTCGAAAATTTAATAACACTTTTTTTCTCGGAATTTCAATTAAACCTTTTTTTAAATCCAAAAACAAATTTTTTCCCTCGATTTCCAAACACTTTTTCCTCAAACTTTAAATCAAAGATTTTTTCTCAAATTCTAATTAAACGTTTTTTTCTCGAAATTTTAATTAAACATTTTTTTTCTCGAAATTCTAATTGAACATTTTTTTTCTCGAAATTTTAATTCAACATTTTTTCTCGAAATTTTAATTATACATGTTTTTTCTCGGATTTTTAATTAAACATTTTTTTTCTCAAAATTCTAATTAAACGTTTTTTTCTCGAAATGTGAATTAAACGTTTTTTTTTTCGAAATTTTAATGAAACGTTGTTTTTCTCGAAATTTTAAAACATTTTTTTTCTCGAAATGTGAATTAAACGTTTTTTTTTTCGAAATTTTAAGGAAACGTTGTTTTTCTCGAAATTTTGAAACATTTTTTTTCTCGAAATTTTAAAACATTTTTTTTCTCGATATTTTACTCAAACGTTTTTTTCTCGAAATTTTAGTTAAAACTTTTACTCTCGAAGTTTCGTTTAAACATCTTTTTCCGTCGTTACACTTTGATACCGTGATTTTTTCATTGCGATCGGCGTACGCTCGAATTTATGCGCATCCGCATTAGTGGCCCGAAACAGAATATATGCGCACGAGGGAGCTCGTCGACGTTCAATTACGCACTGAACTGTCCGTCTCGCTTATATCGTTTGGTTTCTTTCCATTTAGATCCTAATGCACTGACCACGCGTGCAAATTCAAACGTCATTGCCACTATGCGATTTCCGTTTCGTCCATTATTTTTCCTGTTACTCATTCAGACTCGAAAGAATCAAATAATTTGCTCCTGTCGTCTTTTCTAATTTTTTAGCTCCAAAGTAAGAATAAATGATAAAATGTGTTCCTGTCAGCGATTAATTGTTGTCCACCCACCCGCCCCCTGTCGTCATTGCTCCCGTAATGTTCTGCCTGATGCGTTAAATTGGTTCGACAAATTGTCAATGAGCGAACTCGCCGTAGAAAAATAAAAGCCTGCCTGCGTTTCGTTGCAACCCTGAATAATCTGAAAGAGGCTATCGTGCAATAAAATTCGCGAAAAAAATTTTAAATTTAATTATTGATATAATCATAAAATAGATAAATAATTAAATGAATAAATATCAATTAAATATTTGTAAAAATAATAACGTAATAAGTCAAAATAAAAATAATAAATAATTGAAATAACGATTATCTGGTCAACATAGCGCATATATGTGTGTACATATATATAGCATTGGAACATAAGTCATTATTGAAATAATGAAATAATTGAATCGATAAATATCAATTAAATATGTATGAACATAATAATTCAAATAACAGTCCCCCGTTATATTACGGGCGCCGGAGAAATAATTAAATTTAGCGAAATACTATTTCAAAATTTCTCAAAAACCCCATAATAATAATTGCCCTATATTGCCAAACGACGAATGATATTTTTCCAAATACCACAAAATAAATGGTAAATTACCAAACTTTTGATCCTAAAAATCATTATAAAATAGTTATAAAAAAACATACATTGAAAAATATCGATCACGTGAGCTGTACGTCAGTATCGTACGTGGGCTGAACGATTTTCAAATAATAATTATAAAAAAATTATCAAGAGATTTTCGTAGCTATAATCTGTAGGTATAATTTTAAAAAATTCGATGTAGTAAAAAGAAATCAATTATTTTTGCATGAAATTGAAGGCAAAAATACTGGATTTTTTTTTTACTACGCCTAATATATTTTTTCGTTGTATCCCAGTAATGTAAACTTCAATCTCGTACGAATAGTCTCTATTTGCATGACGTTGAATCGTTTGCATTGTTGGAATGCAAGGGAAATGATGTTTTTTTCCATCTCCTAACATTTTCTTTGGCAGATATGAGCCGCGGAAATGATGGAAACATCTTTGTGATTTTTAGCTATCTACAACAAAATTGCAAAACACGCTTTTCGGTAATAATAAATATCAGAAAGTGAAAAGAATTTTCGTTGCACTTCAACGATGGAATCCCATCTCTTTGCTTCCTTTCTCTCTCTCTCTTAGTTTTAGTTTTAGTTTTTTAATAGTGTATTGCTTCATTCGGCTTCTCTGCGTTGCTTGGTCTTGTATTTAGGTTTGGGTTTTTAATGTTGTATTTTGCTTTACATATATAGCTTCTCTGCCTTGCTCTGCCTTGCTGCTTATTTTTTGTTTATGTCGCTCTTTTCCTTTATGCTTTTTATTCTTGCTCATACAATAATCAATTATTATTCATTTTTATATTTGATCTTACACCCTATATTTTTAATTTACTATTATTCTTATTCTTATTTACTATTCTTTTTACTATTTTTACTTTTTCTTTACTATTTTACTTGTTCATTTTGCTATTTTTGTTAATAACTTATATTTATTATATTGTCTGAAGGTTAATATTCTTACCAAGCCATGTATTAAGGGGTATTATCACTTTAGACGCTAAAAAGGTTATTTTCATGATTTTTTTTGTTTATATCGTAGATATTGATATAAAAGTTGTTACACTTAATAAACTCTCTTTCGAAATACATTGAAAAAAATGTTTTTTATCTATTTATGTAACCCTAACAAACTTAAAACGCGTTTTTCTCGAAACAACGTTTTTCGACGGCTTGTTGATAAAATCTTCGAAACTATTGAGCGGATCCTTACGAAATTTCAACCACACATTCATTACAACCATAGCTAGAGCGCATATGAAGAATTTTTTAAATTTTGATATTTACTATTTCTTTTGCCAAAAACGGTGAAAAACCACGTTTATTTTCGTTTTTTACGAAAAATGTCCGCGATTTGTTAGTTTTGCATATATCAAAAAATTGATTTTTTTGTTTCGGACGATCCATCTCCGAGATTTCATCAACAGCGCAGACGTACCATTTTTTTAGGACATTTTTTTAACTACCATTTTCGTCTACAAATAGTAACTCAAATAAATAAATATTTTTTTTTATGTATTCCGAAAGTGCATTTATTAAGGGGTTACCCCCACTTACGATTTTGAAAAAATCGATTTTTTTTATTGCATTTTTTTGAAGTATAAGTATCTGAAAATATGTCCTGAAAATTTCAAGTCGATCCGAACAAAATTGACTGAGATATGAGCGTTGAAAGAGAAGAATCCGTGAATTGAAGAACTGAAATTGAAACTTTAAACGCGTTTTTCTCAAAATGGCATTTCTGAAGTCGGTGACCAAGATTACTCGAACACTAATGAACCGATCTTCTTGAAATTTTGCAGGCTTATTTAATACATAAAAATGTAGTCTTTAATCGATCGATTTTTGTTTTCGAAAAAAATGGCCGTTTTATAGCCAAAAAACGGCCGTTTTTTTTTCGTTAAAATCGAACCATTAACTTTGACTGTCCGCCATTTTGTGAAAAATGAATATTTTTTAAAATCCTTCGATTAAAGACTAGTTTATACCTATATTTGACTAAATCCATCCGCATTTGTTTTTTCAGATGATCCACTTCGCCGCAATGTCGGTCACCGCAAACCGTGTATATAAAAAAATTATTTCATTGACGGCCATTTGCCACTAAACAATGTAATATTTTTCAATAAAAAAATTACTGAAAGTTCTTCAAGATGTGTCCTTTAAGATGGAATATTGATCGATTAAAAAAGTTTTGTAGTTTTCTTTAAAAAAATTCATGCAAAAGGCCTTTTTTTGCGCTACAAGTGTGGGTAACGCCTTAAGTGTAACAATTTTTTCATCAATATCTACAATACAAACTTATGAGAAAAATGCATGAAAATAGCCTTTTTTTAGGATCCAAAGTGAGAAGATTCCTTAAACTATCAATCGATCAATCTCTCTCTTTCTTCCCGTCGCTTCGAATTCGCTACGACGTAGTTGCACAGAAAAAGAAAATGTCGACGATGAAACAAAATGGCAAATTGGCCCGATTGATTGGGTCATCGCGCCGCCGACGAAGCACATGTTGCGACACTAACCTTCCTCTCCACTCCCACCTACACTGATTTATACGAGCAGGACGAGTACCAAGAGCTTCTCGACGCGTATACGAATGCATTCGTATACGTCGATGCAGCCTCGAGACCGTCTCGAGACGAAGGGTCGCGCTCGAGAATTACCGAGGACAAGAGTTCATTGGCCCACATTTTTCCACGTGGGATTCTCCAATGAGGAACGAGGTTCTTTCAAATTGCTTTCTTTCGTTTCTTCCTTCTCAAATCATTTTTTCCATCCGTCAATCGATTTGTTCGACAACAAATTGATCAACGGTCAATTTGTCCATTGGTGACCAGTGGTCGCATATTGGGGCAGTGTGAATACCTTATTGAAGGATCAACGTGAAATGAGGTGGAAGTTTGCATTGTTGGAATGCAATGAAAATAAAAAGCCTATTTTAATAGGCTTGAATTTTATTACGTTAAGGGGTTACCCCCACTTGCGATTTTGAAAAAGTCGATTTTTTTATTGCATTTTTTTGAAGTATAAGTATCTGAGAATATGTCCTGAAAATTTCAAGTCGATCCGAACATAATTGACTGAGATATGAGCGTTGAAAGAGAAGAATCCGTGAAGTGAAGAACTGAAATTGAAACTTTAAACGCGTTTTTCTCAAAATGACATTTCTGAAGTCGGTGATCAAGATTACTCGAACACTAATGAACCGATCTTCTTGAAATTTTGCAGGCTTATTTAAACATAAAATCGTAGTCTTTAATCGTTGGATTTTTTTTTCGAAAAAAAAATGGCCGTTTTATAACCAAAAAACGGCCGTTTTTTTTCGTTAAAATCGAACCATTAACTTTGACTGTCCGCCATTTTGTGAAAAATGAATATTTTTTAAAATCCATCGATTAAAGACTAGTTTATACTTATATTTGACTAAATCCATCCGCATTTTTTTTTCAGATGATCCACTTCGCCGCAATGTTGGTCACCGCAAACCGTGTATATAAAAACATTATTTCATTGACGGCCACTTGCCACTAAACAATGTAATATTTTTCAATAAAAAAATTACTGAAACTTCTTCAAGATGTGTTCTTTAAGATGGTTTATTGATCGATTAAAAAAGTTTTGTAGTTTTCTTTAAAAAAATTCATGAAAAAGGCCTTTTTTTGCGCTACAAGTGGGGGTAACGCGTTAATAAACGAAAATAAATGAAAAAATAAAAAAGAATTTTCGTTGCACTCCAACGATGCAAACTTCAACACCATACGTGTTTTGGGTTTGTTGTATCTCCTTTTTTGTATGTCAAGACACGTAGACACGACGTTGAAGTTCGCATGGTCGAAATGCAACGAAAATCAGCTTTTGCTAATTATCCGATTTTTCCGCCGTAAAATAAATTTAGACTCTTTTTTGACCCTGCGGAAGTGATCGTACCTCCTTAAGGCCGTGAACATCGCTCAATCGTTTTTACGTATTCTTATCAGAAATTCACGACCTCAAATTGCAGAAAAAAGCTTCGGATAACGATAAAAATAATGAAATGAAAAATGGAAAAAGATATCGTTGCATTGCAACGATGCAAACTTCAACGTCACACGCGCGTTCGGGCGTACGCGATTGAAAAAAAAAACAATTTTCCGATCGTTCATACCCGTCAAAGAAAACTTGTCATTGTTATCGGCTTGTCGTAATGATGGACGTTTCTTGGGATTAAGAAAAAAAATCATATTCGTGTACGGAGATAGCCAGGGGTATGAGAAAATGTGGATGTTTGTTTTTTCTCAAATAGTCTCGTGGGAATTAGGACACTAATAAGCAAAGTTGCTTATAAAGATGTACGCAGAATTGAATGGATAATCCTGCAACCGTCGATAGGTCAGATCATGTCCTACTATACATGCTGGAATTTCAGTTTAGTAAAAGTCCCACGGTTTTCGAGATTTCTGGCTTCACGTTATTGAAAAAAAAAATCATCTGTTTTTGGTTTTTCGCATGCCATTTCTACAAATGATATAAATCGACAATAACTAAGCAACTTTTTAAAGTAATTCGCACGATACGCGTAGTACATTTTTTTTTACACCGCGGGCTATCAAAGTCAGATTTTCGAATTGGTTTGTATGAAAATTGCGCGTAAGATCTTTTTTCGTAAAGATTCCTTAACATTTAAGGGAGCTTTCCAGTGTGAAATTTTCAAAAAATCGATTTTTTTTTTTGCTTTATCGAATAGTATACACTCTTCCGAATATTCCCTGAAATTTTCATGCCGAAATTCAGATTATTTCGGTTACTGTACAGCGTTTCTTGGAAGAAGGCAACGGAGCGCTACAGCTACAGCGAAGCTTTGAACGCGTTTTTCTCGAAACAGCATTTTTCAAAACGGTGTCCAACTTGGAGGGCAGAGTTTTAAAGCTATCGAGTTGAATTTTTTACACAATATTCTTAACGTCATTGTTTATCGTGCTATGGAAGCTTTTTTTTTTTTTGACATCTTCCTATTTTTTTGTAAAAAAAACTGCCAAAAAAAATGCTAAAATCGATACTTTTTGTTCAAACCGGCGCCATTTTTGCAAAAAAAAAAAAAAAAAGCCTCCATAGCACGAAAGCCAATTATATACCGATCAATAATCTTTTTGTGTTTTTTGTTTCAGATCAAAATTGTGACCCCCAACGTGGACACCACATCCAAGTGCATTTTCTGCAACAATTGTTTCATCATTTTTATAGATATTAATTAATAAATAAATCGATCTTTAAAAAATTGTTTTGTATTCTTCAATACCCAATTAATATACAAAAAAAAACCAGACCGATTAGATTATTTTTTCTTTAAAAAAAAAAATCGCGAAAAACAGCGATTTTTCGGGCTGTCACACTGGAAAGCTTCCTTAAGGACGTTGAGTCCCTATGAAACATGTTAATGTTAATTGCTCAATAAATAGCTTCTTAATCGTCATGAAATTTTTACACGACCTCCTGAATACTTCATGTAAAAACATACAAAATTTTCAGAATTCTATCATCATTACTTCAACCTCCTTAAGGGTTGAAATAAAAAATGATGAGAAAAATCGGAAAATTTGGTATGTTTTTGTATGAAGTATTTAAGAGGTCGTGTTAAAATTTCGCGACGATTGGGAAGCTCGTTATTAAAAAATTAACATTCTGTTAAAAACAATTTTTGAAAGAAATTTTAAAAAATTTATCAATAAACTTCGTTTTGTTTCCGTTGCTTTCGGTATATTGTAGATATTACAAAATTGAGAGGTCAAAAAAAAACTCATTGCAAAGTTACATCAGTTTCCATAAGACATCATTTAATTTGTGAATGTTAATTGTTCAATAACGAGCTTCCTAATTGTCGTGAAATTTTTACACGACCTCTGAAATACCTCATACAAAAACATACGAAATTTTCAGAATTTTATCATCTTTTGCGATTTGGGACTCAACATCCTTAAGGTTAAAAAGAAGACTTTTCTAGATAAAACAAATAACCAAGCGTATTTTTGGAAAAACCGGCTCGAAAAAGTCATCATTTGTAGAAATGGCACGCGAAAAACCAAAAGCAGATGATTTTTATGCCAAAACCGTGGGACTTTTACTAAACTGAAATTCCAGCATATAGTAGGACAAGTTCTGACCTATAGACAGTTGCAGGACTATCCATTCATAACAGGACATCCTGTTTAGGACAGGAAACTAGTTTACAGAATAGGAGAAAAAGATTTACGATGAAAAAAGTTCTTTATTCCTATGTATGGAGGGTGATTGGTAATTCGACCTACTTGTAAAGGGTTACGCAAGAGGTCACTAGCCAGAAATCAACCCCTGTCAACTAGGAATCGAAAATGAGTGCTTCCCAAGTTATGTTGGGTTTTCAGATTTTTTCGAAACTTTCTGACACTCTGCCAAAACAAAATCAGTAAAAAAAAACTGATACTTTTCTGAAAGCTGATAAATGAATGATCACATGATCAAGAAGTCCAACCGTAGAATGTATTGCGATTAGTAAACAACCTTTTCAACATGTCGTGCAACAAAAACAGTGCCATTTTGTATTGTTTTTTTAGTACGTCAAGATCATCCCAAGGTCATGATCATATAGGTCATTGGTTTTGTTTTTTTGTGCTTTACATTTGTAGCCAATAAAAAAAAGGGACATCCTTTAGGAAAGTGATGGTGACCTTGAAATCAGTCGGATTCTTGACCTTGATAGCAGGCTACCAGAATGTAGACATCGACGAGCCATTAACTAAAGTTTGCGTTACTAGCAATAATTGCAATATTGATTCGTGAGAATTTTGAAGAAGAATTTTGTTCACGATTGATTTGAATAAGGCGGCCAATTGTTTGCAAAAATCCAAGGAATAAATTGAAAAATGTAAATAATAATAGTATTAACGATACATAATTTTTTTCGTGCGTATATGTATATATGTTTACATATATGCGACAATTTTAGTACGTAGATATTTGCAGAGATGTACCGAGAAAAAGACGAAAAACCATTTCGGGCAATTCGGATGACTCAAGTGTGATACGGATAAAAAGTCTCTCGACTCACCGATTCGCATCGTTTTGCTCGAATTTATCGCTGAAATTCCCGTGTACGTAACGCTCTTGACGAAAGTCATTTCGTTCATTGGCACGCTGCACTCCGCGGTAAAGCCGACGGCCAGCACCCCGACGCACTATTAGCATCCCTGTCGAAAGCAAACTGGTTTCAAGCTCTCTGTTTCAACAACTTTTTCGTCTTCTTCGTTGCTTATTTTTTCTTTTCTTTTTTTTCACGAATCTTTCAACGGCCACGGAGACTCGTGTGCCGCGAGAAAGAATTCGCAGATTATTGAAAAGCAGGTGAAAGATATTGCGCGACAAATTTATCTGCTTTTGCACGGGTCGAAAAAGAGCGGTATGATTTTGTTTCTCGTTCACGATCAAAAAGCGTGGGCCTTTTACTAAACTGAAATTTCAGCATTTAGTGGAACATGATCTGACCTATCAACGATTGCAGGATTATCCATTAGTTACAGGAAGCCCGGTATATAATAGTATATACAATTATGTATAAATATCATTTATAGTACATATGACGACTTATACAATATATACAGGGTGGACCATTTAACGTGACCACCTCAAATATCTCCGTTGCCTTTAGAGTGACGAAAAAAATGTCAGGAGGTAATTTGATTGATTTCGAAGGGCTGATACAGTGGTGAAAAATTCATTTTTGTCAAGGTCATGGTTTTTGCGTTCTCAAGGTCATCAATAGTTTTTCAAATGGGAACATGTTTTTTTTTATTATTAAGACGGTGTAGCTGACATTCAGAAGCATCCAACGACCTATGATATCATGACCTTGAAATGATTTTCCAAGGTCATGATATGATACCATGACCTTGGAATGATTTTTCAAGGTCATGATATGATACCATGACCTTGGAATGATTTTTCAAGGTCATGATATGATACCATGACCTTGAAATGATTTTTCAAGGTCATGATATCATAGATATGATGAAAAATCTTGAAAAGTATTTTAGTGAAAAATCATTTCAAGGTCATGATATCATAGACGCCAAAATGACAGAGGACTTTTTTGTTCAGAATGAAGGCATGTATGCAGAACTAAGAGATCGGGCGGTTGACCTGGACCGTCACCATTTTTTGGGCGATGGGGGAGGGTCATTTTCGCGTTTTTTCGCCCCTATGTCCTAAGTTTCACGGTGATTGAGATACAATTTTTTTTCGTTTATTTTTAGTTACCCGAAATTTCGCCTTCAAATCGTCATAAGTTTTTTGTTTGTGGTTTTAATAGCACGAACTAACTTTTGTTGTATTCTGCAATGTACGTTTAGTATAAATAAATCATTATTCGATGCAATTGGTTTCAAGAAAATGACTTGTGAGCTTCCAAAGTCTCAAAAATGCGTAAATGTATGAAAAATATCAACTTCTAGATTCATTATAAAAAAAAACTAAAAGCTATTTTGAAGTTAGGTTTGTTTTGAAAAGTTCTCTGGTTTATAGCTTTTCCAACGGTGTGCTACAGGGTTTTTCAATAAGGGCGGGTAGATGTTGAAATGGAATAAAACAAGCTGTGTGTGAGGTATTAACGAAATTCTTTGTTTATTTGAAAGGCCTATGTATACCATTATGTATGGAATATAACATCGTTCAAATGTCCGCCGCGGCTTCTCACGGTTGCACGGATCCGAGTGGTCCAATTTTCAATGACTCTGCCGCATAGATCCGGCTGAATTTGAGCGATGGCCTGGGTTATGTTCACTTTAAGGGGGCATTGTCTTTTTTTTCGCAAAATTTACCGCCTTTTGGGAATTTTTTTGTGAAGAAAGTATACAACGGAAAACTTGTGAAACTTGGCATATAGTTTTATTGATCTGTTTACTACATACAAAAAAAATTTTAAACAATTTCATCAAAAAATCCGCCTCCCACCCCCCTCGACGCGCGATGGTCCTTTTTTGATGGTGTGCACGATTTCTCAAAAACTATTTAACCGATTGCCTTCAAATTTGGACAGAATGCTCAGCTGACACCCTTTTATCGTTTGATGAAGCAAAAAAGCAATACGTTTAATAGTTTTTTATTTATAACAAAAAATCGATCAATTTTTTTCGAAAAATCGATACTCAAGTTCAAAACGTCACCAAATCGTCAATTTTTTTTTTCCCTTCATCGAACGCTAGCTATATGTGTCTAAAGTAAAATGCTTTTTGGGTTTTTGTTGCAGGATGAACGTGAAGGCTGTAATCGTGCACACCATCAAAAAAGGACCATCGCGCGTCGAGGGGGGTGGGAGGCGGATTTTTTGATGAAATTGTTTAAAAAATTTTTTGTATGTAGTAAACAGATCAATAAAACTATATGCCAAGTTTCACAAGTTTTCCGTTGTATACTTTCTTCACAAAAAAATTCCCAAAAAGCGGTAAATTTTGCGAAAAAAAAGACAATCCCCCCTTAAGAACATCGGTTGATTGCGGCTTATTGGCATAGACCTGCGACTTCGAGAAACCCCACAAGAAAAAGTCTAGCGGGGTCAAATCGCACGATCTTGGTGGCCAATTCACGTCACCTCTGCGAGAGCTAACCAATTTAGCATATCATCTTTCCGTACCATTGTAGACGTCCTTTATCGAAGTTTCTTTTCACGTTTCTTTGTTTTCTTGCGTAGAACTGCGTAGAACACGTTAGACTGCACGAGACCACGAGGCTTTCTTGGCCCATGCTTCGTACTATAATGCGCATGCGCGGCACCGCTGTTGCTAAGCAACGCGGGTCGGCGTCGTTCGTGCTCGTCATATTGCGTCATACACAAGCACACTCTCACAGCTTGCGTTCACGTATACGCACGCTCCCACACAGAGCTCACGCGTACGGTCAGGCGACCTAGCCCCAACTGATTTTACTATAAAGAACGTAAAATTCCGGTGGACGCACGGAAAATTTCGGCTTCCTTTTTTAAATTTTTATGGAAAACACGCAAATTTCTCAATGTTCCACTGAAAAATTTCATTTATATTAGCACTTTTTTAACTTATTGTCGTAATCTTTACGTTTCATGAAATTTTACTATTAATTTCAGTAAAAATTCTGGAAAATATTTTAAATTTCTGTTACGCAAAAGTAAATTTTGATTCATTTCCATGAAAATTTATAATTTATTTCCTAAAAACCTGAAGAATTGCACATTTGTCACCGAGTTACTGTGATTTCACAGTAAACATTACTTAAAAATTCTCTCCGTGTACTACTATTACTTTATGGATATACGCCTGGGGCTTTACATTCATACTACGTCATTCATTTCAGTGTTTATCGTAAAAGAAAAAGTCTGTCATCTTAAGCACAACTCCCCTATATTGACGCGAGGAAAGCCCGTTTTACGTAACACTGTGCATAATAGTTCCAAGTGCAAGCGCATTTTCGAAATGTTCGTCGAATCGCGAGTACATCACAACGTCATTCCTCTCCGGTGTCTCGTGAATTATTTGTTAAACGCTGTACGCGGTACAAAGAAAAATTTGTTTACGCGAGCGAGCTACGCGTTCTCGCGACGTTCATTGCATCGCGAATACATTACAACGTCATTTCTCTTGGGTGTCTCGTAAATAATTTTTTTTTAATTCCAATACGCGGTACAACGAACAATTTATTTACGCGAGCGAGTTGCACGTGTCTCAAACGTAACCTGGAAATTCCCGAAAAGTCAGAGAGAAACAGAATTAAATATTGTTATTCTGACGAGCGAGCTCGCAAGTTTGAATTTTAATTAATTTGGAAAGGAAAGCAGATATGGAACGAGATACGTTTAGGTGGGTTTGTGGGAATTTTGAGGAAGATGGAAAAAGAGAATCGAAACGATTCTTTCGTAAGGGACTCGAAGGACGGGGTTTCAAAAAAATAAAAAATGAAGTATGCTTTGAAGGTTTTTATTGTAGTTTTAAGATTTCTCTCGCGCGAATCGACAATTGTTGCAGAATGTTTTTTTTTCTTTGAAAAATTAATCATTTCACAGTAATGTGCGATAATTTTGACGAAATGATCGTCGTGAATTATTTGCGATTTTTCAACCAAAGGGGAAAGAGCTTTTATTTCATTTTGTTAAGGGGTTAAGATACTGTGAAAATGCCGAACAGTCGTTCGTCGCTTAGGGCAACTCAAATTAAAGAAGTAGGCTCATGCTGTAGGAATTGCAAATTAAGGGGGGGAATCGCTTCAGATGTCCGAAAATGAGTTATTTTTCATGAATTTTTTTAAAAGTGATAAAATAATCGCTTCGTTTCAAAATTTTGACGTTATCTCAATACAACTTTCAAGTGTTAACTATAATTGCTTTTTTAAAAAAACAAAATGACGGTGTTATAAAGTATTCCTTTGGGCGTCTCTCGAAAAACTGCTCACGTTGTAGCTCAAAAGGTTAATGATCGATCTGGCTGAAATTTTTAGACGTTTTTCACTATAACATCATTGTAAGAATATACCTAAAATTTTAAGGTTGTCGCGTGGATAAATTACTTTTTTGGGGTTGAAATTGTCGAGAAAATGGTCAAAAATATGAAAATTTTATTACAAAGCCTACTTAATTTTTCATTTTATAATTTTCATATTTTCATAGGTATATCCCTCCAATAATGTTATAGTGAGAAACCTCCCGAAATTTCAACCAGATCGATCAATAACGTTTTGAGCTATAACGTGAGCAGTTTTTCAAAAGACGCCTAAAACTATACCTTACAACGCCGTCATTTTGATTCGTGTAAAAAAGAAAAAAAATTATCACTTGAAAGTCGTACGAAGGTAATGGCAAAACTTCAAAAAGAGGCGATTATCTTATCGGCTTTAAAAAAAAATCATGAAAAATGACTCATTTTCGGTCGTCTGAAGGGATTTCCCCCACTTTATGGTAATCTTGTAATCACAACGTTAGAACTGGACTGGTCAAACTTCAAACTCGTTGTTTTTCAAAACGGTGTACACGATTTCTCGACATCTAATGAACGGATTGGCTTGAAATTTGGTACACTTATTAAGTGTAATATTAGTTTAGTCTTGACCGGCGTTTTTCTTCTTAACAATTTTTTTTACCGGTTGCTTACAATAATTATGTCATTTTTCCTCGAAAAATCGAAAAAAAGAATCAAACCTTTTTTGGTGCGGATGAAACACGATAAGGAACGAAAGGCTCGGTCAGGTCTTAGCCAATATTATCTATTTTAAGGAACAAGCTGTTTTTTTTGTTTCGGGTGAACCAGGTGGCCAAAATCGAGTACACCGTCGAGCCCCTCACTCATTCGGTCATTTTCTACATCGAAAAAAAAAAAAACTCTAACAGCTTGATATTCATACTAAATAGATGTGTAATTAATTTTTAGAGTGAATCACTTTTTCATACGAAAAAAAAATATTAAATACGCACATGATTTTATACCCGTTACTGTGGCCTTAATCCGTTGTTAGAAATGGTTTATCTTGGTGCTAAATAGCCAAGGAAAAATTAGAATGTAAAATAACATGAATTAAAGTATTTTTCATCTCTGGTGTTCCGAGGTGAAAAAAAATCAGAAAATTTGTAAAGACTCAGTATAGTCTAGACAATAACATGATTTTTTTTGTTAATTTTCTATTGTGGCTAACGCTCGAGCCTCCTCAAAGTACTTCAGTTCGCGGAACCTACCTACAAACGCCCAAAACTTCCTCGATTTTGATCGGGTCGAGTTGAAATGTTAAGAGAATATTTTTCATACGTGAAATTTCGAGACTCCCCCGAAAACCAAAAACTGATATTTTCAAAAGCGTTCTCTAGGGGTAAGTCCCTTAATAAAAAAAATATTAAGTCTGCAGGTTGCACCCACGTAGCCTCGGTAAGAAGCATAGCAAGAGGGAGGAGGTGGCGCGCTCTGCCGGCACGGGCGGACACGACGTAATACAAGAATTCCCGCCGCCGCGAAGCCCCAGAGTTGCGATAATACGCGCGCGAACGATCGCAGGTTAGTGACTGAAAACCACACTCTTAAAGTAATCCTATCGCTTCACACTAGTCATGCCACCGATCGTACTTGAGACTTGTACAATTTATATATTTAGCATATACAAAAAAAATAATTTGTAATCACTAAAATTTCCATGTGTAAACTGTTTAATAAGTATTCACATTTAATTAGAACAATGAAAAATGGTTATTCCAACGATTCGCGTAGTATTTCTAGGTTTGATATTTGGCAACATTGGTTCTATCTCCGTCTCTTTTTACTCAACCCGGCGAGTTTAACCTCCATGTTTGTCAACGTCGATCTGTCAAAGCAATGTCAGGTGCGGGAAATGTAAAGCATCGTATTCGGGCCACGACTGGTAAAAAGCGTGGAAAATGTGTGTCTGCGAAATATGTCGATTAAAAATGAAATATGTGTGGAAATTCGAATGAGTGAGATGAGGTTAGGACTACAGTTAGCTGTTGCCTTGCTGTCACGTCTCTTTATCGTAGCAAGTGGTAATAAATCTAATACCGGAAGTTCAAATTAAACTTGATATTGCATAAAAATTAGGTGAATAAGCGTCATTTTTTCCGAGAGCATTGGATTACTACAAGTGTTGGGTATGTAAATCTGATTATTTTTAAGAATCTGACGGATTCCACCTATTGTATACACTTTTGTAGCGACCAGAAATTACATTTTTGTATGCCGTCTCAGAATTCCTTCACAAAAACACGCAATTTTAATATTTTTTTTCTCTGTAATTAGATCGATAATCAACCCTGAAATTGTACAGAGACGATAAATAATATACTTAGTGAAGCTGAAAAAAAATTTATGAAAATCCTATGGATTGAAGCCTAGCGATAGGATTACCTTAAAGCCACTAACGAAACGTTTGAATTTTCCGAGAACTCGCGTGTGCCCGCGCACTCGCCAACGACGGAGCTTTGATATCGGAGATTCGTTGCGTCGCAAGCACAACTCGATACTTTCAGCGGCGATAGATATCGCGCGCTCGTGCGTCAGTAGCTCGTCTCACGAGAATATTTTATTACACTCGTCCTAAAACTTGCGTCCTTCTAAGCGAATCAAAATTTTACCGTCCGCGAGCGAACCTAACCTCAAAATACTTCGCGCCGTCGCATTTGCCGATTTTCCTACCGATCGTCTCGACTTCCGGGACGGGAAAATCGCCGTGTCGAATATATATATCTACACACACAATATATATAACATTGAAAAATGTCACTTACCTCAAACGGAGACACCGAAGATCCTTTCGGGACGTGAAGGACACTTGCACTTTCCGCGAAAAAAAAACACGAAAAATAAGGCACGTCCGTTCGTTCGGGCGCGCTTGCCTCGACTGACAGTGACAACGTGAGCGGCCACGTGCACGCAGCGCCTATATCTATCGACCCGCGCGTCCTTGACCACGGAGTGTAATATAAATTCACGCGAAGTTGGAAAATCGCATAAACGCGCACTTTTCGCGACTGAAAATCGCGCGATTTCTTTATTCGCCTCCTGGTAACGTTCCTGATTTAAAACCCGCGGCAGGGGAAGGAGGGGGGAAATTTCACAGTGAGATGGTGCGCGCGTTCATTTTTTTCGCGCACTTCGTTGTTGCGTCACGTCGTTGGAGGGTCGCGGACCCCGTATGACAGCTAGTTTTTCTTCACTCAGCACTCCGAAATACTTGACGAGATTCAGAGGCGCTCCGCGACTCTCTGGAGATATTTTTTTCTCTCTCGGGACTAAATAACGCGCACTAAGTTCGCAGATCGTCGAGGAGAAATTTCCCGACACCGGGCACACCGCGTCTCGGTCAGCACACGACAAAACTCGCGGAAGCGTCTGAACTTGTTTCTCGTTGATTGTCGGGAAACCCGTGCGCACACAGTAGCCTGTAGATCTGTAGACACGTGCGCGCGACGCGCCGCATGGTCAGTCGGCTAACTATACGATCGCCGGGAAATATGAACACGGCGTCGAATCTTGCGTATACTTGGGAAGTTTTTTTTTTCCAAGGAGAATTTGATTGTGTGAGGGTTTTGGAACTTTTTGGTCGCGAAAAATGGCGTTTGAGAGGGGAAATTCCTTAGGCGAGGAATTTGGTTTCTGATTTTCGTGATTTTTTTTAAAAGGAAGGATTTCTTCCCCATTGAGCTTTACAAGGAAACATCACTTTGATGTCCTCCGATTTTGTTGAAACTTTTTTATGCGGAGGAGTATCAAAAGCTAAGAGACACGTATTTTTTTTTTCGGCGCAAAAACAGTTTTAAGGGGTGAAACGCACCCTCAGACATGAGCATGTTTTCCGTTTTTCGTCGATAACGTTTTTACGGTACGAGATATAAAAGAAAATCAAATTGCGACAATGTTTATTTTTTCGTGTACTATACATTGGAGATGAGAACGATAACGTTATCGACGAAAAACGAAAAACACCCCTATTTTGGAAGGTGCGTTTCACCCCTTAAAACCGTTTTTCCACCGATAGAAAAAATACGTGTTTTTTAGTTTTTGATACTCTTCCACATAAAAAAGTTTCAACAAAATCGGAGGACACCAAAGTGATGTCCTTTCAAGTGTCAAAAATGGTGAAGAAATATTTCCTTTTTTTAAAAAAATAATTAAAATCAGCCTAAAGATACCCGCCTAAAGATACCCCCTAAAGACGAAGCTGTACCACGTGACGGACGAGTGCGGGGGCTGGAAATTTTCGAACGCAGATTTATCAAAGATCAATTATATGTGGGGCTAAATTCTCGAGCTCCGTGTCGGTTAATTTACAGAGTTATCTACAGAGCCGGATGCTTCGTTTTCCCTTAAGGGTTTACACCTAGTTGACATTTTCGAAAATATCGATTTTCGATTTTTGACGGATTCTCAAAATATCACGTTTCAAAAATGTTCTTTGAATATTTAAAGTCAATATTTTTTTAACTAAGGGGGCGTCCATAAATTACGTAACGCAAAATTTCCCAATTTCGCCCCCCCCCCCCCCCCCCCCCCACGTAACCAAACCGTAACGCCAGGCCGACCCCCCCCCCCCCTCCAATTGCGTTACGTAATTTATGAACGCCCTCTAAAGAAGTAATGGGCACTTATAGAGTTACGTTCTGCGAAACGGCGAACTTTAATATGGTGTTTCTCAAAATGACGTTTTCAAAATTGGAGGCCAGGAAATCTCAAAAAAATCTCAGAAATCTCAAAAAAATGATTGAACGGAGAAATTCTTTTTTTCGATGCATATTTTTTTTTATCACCGTAAATGGAGCATTTTTTTCCACCAAAAATCGATACTGTCACTTTGGACGGCGGCCATTTTTTCAAAGTCACTGTTTTAGTCGATGCTTCGTCCAAGCACTTGATAATTAGTTCGGATAATCGAGGTCCTACTGTACATAATAACAATAGCAAGTATCTTATTATAGAACAGTAAGCATTATAACTGTTATTATAATGTAATAACAATAGCAACAATATTATTAAAATATACTGATAACCATTGCAATATATTATATATAATCATATTATTTATATAATGTTATTGCATTATATATAATTATATATAAAAATTGTAAAAAAAACCTATTATATATATCACTATTACAATTGTAATAGCAACTACGATATTACAAAAAAAAAATCCTATTGCCCATGAAATATATATCATTGCGATGTATCAAAAATGATCACTGTGCAATAACAAAAATTGTCGTTACGCCTAAAACAACATTGCTCGCGACTTTGACGATTTTTCGTTATTGATTTGTCCCCCAATTTATGAATTTGTCCCCCGCCTAATTCGATGCGTTTCTCGGAGTGAAAAAATGTCCGGTTCAGAGGGCATCGATGCCACGACTTAATCGATCCAATTTGCGAATCAGCCAGTACGACTCGTCTGTTCGTTATTCGAGGCGGACGACGCGAGACCGAGTCAACCCTCGTCATTGTTCGGAGCGAGTCGAGAGCTTGTCAAAATGAATTCGCAATACTCAGCACTCGCTAGACTAGCAGTACGCAGCTATTTAATATAAAAAAAAAAAACAAATGAAAAATTACAAAAATACACATTTTGTTGCTTTTTTTTTCGAATATTTTTATACGAAATTTCTTCATTGCTCGCTGGCGATAATCTATTTATTGAGACAACGGTAGTGAAGAATTTAGTCGGATTATTAAAATTAATTAGTTTCTAATGCGATGTGTGATTATCACGGTGATCGTTTCTGCCTCTCTCTCTCTCTCTCTCTCTCTCTCTCTCTCATAAAAACTATTTTTTGCTCATGCGTACCATTGCGATTGCATTTATATGTACAATATTGTGTGGGTGTTTTTTCCTCAAATAAAAATAATACCCTAATTTTTCCATTCATTCTCTCTCTCTCTCTCTCTCTCTCTCTCTCTCTCTCTCTCTCTCTCTCTCTCTCTCTCTCTCTCTCTCACTCACTTTTTTTTCTCTCTTTTAGTACGGCTACCTATTTCTCTTTTCGTTTTTTCTCTTGCAAATGCAAAATTTCCGACGTATCTTCATTTTTCTCGGACGTTTTTCTCCTCCTTGTTGTCTCTCGTCGTCTCGTCGACATACATAAAACAATATACAAACGGTGAGATGCAATGTACAATTCTTCGTAAATTTCTATTCTTACATGCTAGGCGGGCAGTGTGTGTGGTGTTACATTTTTATTTTGTCGTATTTCCCCTCTTTTTCTGCTTTGCATTTTGTTTTTGTTTTTCTCTACAAACGTTTGCTTCCAAAAGTGACGCGAAGGTAGACTCAAATCGGGCAAAGCCCGTTTGGGCTTGTTTGGGTTTGTCCATTCGCTTTCCAACATTCGTTCGTAGCGCACGTGAAAGAAAAAGCAATTCAGAGCTCGGCGTTTCTGGAAACGCGATGATTTCTGACTTTGGTAATTCTTTAGATAAGTGACTTTTACGAAGAATGAGCCTAAGATTATTTTTTGCTAATTTCTATTGGGTTTGTTTGGGTATTTTGGGTTTTTGGAAAATTCGAAATTGTTTTTAACGACTTTTTGCTCGTGAACAATTTTTTAATGAAAAATGTCACCTTTTCCCGACTGAATATCAACTTTAATAGCCCGATGTATAAGAAAATAGCAAAAAAAAAATTTTAGGTTGATTTTTCGGAAGTCAATTATCCAAAGAATAATTCTAACATTTCTTCACTTTTACCCGGCGAAAAACGCATTTTCTATATGAGCACATTTTTATTGCGACGAGTTTCGCAGGCGAGGAGAAAAAAAAAGACGTAAAAATTGACGAAGCAAGACGAAGTCGATCGCAGGACGCAGCACTGCAGCGAGATTGTCAGGTGCCTTTGTCGTTTCGGAAGCACGTGTAAAAAAGGTCTCTCTCATTCGTTGATTATCGAATCTCCGATGTTTGCGGATTTATGTGCCTCTTTTGTTCTTCGTTTAGACCAGGCTTTGTTTTTCTCGCATTATCGCACACGCCAAGCGGAACATGGTTAATTGCCTGGTTTTTTTCGCCAATATATTTTTCGCTGTTTAACGCGGATAACGGACGTGACAGGCGTCGAGAATGAATAACCTAAGCGACGGTATCGGTGGGCGAAAAGACTGGGGAGAAAAAAAAGCGCGGCGCTTCATTGCTCTAGGGGGGGGAAAAAATGCAAAATGTGGGTCGTAAAAAATATTACACGCGAACATTACATTCCGGGTGAGGCAACGATTATTGGCAGGTTAAAATATTTCCCGAACTGTTGGACTTGGGAGAAAATTTTGCCTGAGAAAGTTGCATGGTCCGAAGTATTTGTTATACACGATTTTTTGTCAAGGATTTTATCAAGGAACTGAAAATAAGTTCACACACACACACACATTCTAGACGCCCGATATAAACTGCTCACGACGGCAAGAGCAGGGGGTCACCGAATGTTCAAAATATTAACGATAAAAATTAGAAAAATGTGACCAGCGGAAGAATTTTCGCAGCCGCGACTTTTTGGAGAAAATGTAAAAACGTCTAAATTTACTAAATACGCGCGAAATTTTTTAGTCCAGTTTATCGTTAATTATAATAATTGGTTGTGATTGATTTTTGTCAAGCGCCATCTATCCTGTCGTCACATGAAAGAAGGCGGCGTCTACAAAATCGAAGATGCGTTTTACTATACCGAACGATGGACAATTTTGTACTGATTCCAACGGTACCAAAAACGCACTTTCGATCTTTTCTGTAGATGCCACCTTCCTCCATATTACGGCAGTACGAGTACAGAATCAAATTTTCCGCAAAAGGTGACTGACGCGATTAATGAGACGAGACACTCGACGCCAATCAGATTGCAAGCGTGCATTGAAAGCGGTGGCCATCGGTTTGAGCACCTTTTAAAGGGGTAAGTGTTTGTGCCGTTTTTTTCATCGATTCTAGGCTCTTCTGATGAAAAAAGATGAAAAAAAGAAACTTCTTTTTTTCATCGATGTTGTGTACTGAATCTTGATCGATCATAATGACATGCAGGGTGTAATTCTGTTTATAAATACGAATACGAGAATATATGCACATCGTGATTTTCATGTGAATATAAATACAAATTTATTCATACGTCACTTATTTGGATTCACATGCATGCATACAAATACAATTGTATTCACAAATATTCTGAACATACAAATAAATTCACAGAAAAAATGTCGAATATTCACAAAAAATGTGAATATTGACAAAAAATCCTTTGAATTAAAAAAAACTCACCTCAAAATCTGTGAATGCAAATGTATTCACAAAAAATTGTAAATACAAAATAATTTACAAAATAAGTTGTGAATTTTTTCGTGTTTAAGCCAAATTAAAATCAAATTCACAATGATTGGATTAAAATTTACACCACAAGTGAGTTGTTACGTGTTGTGAGAGAAAACGTTGTGTTGAGGGCCTCACAAATCACAAATATTCTAAACATACAAATAAATTCACAGAAAAAATGGAGAATATTCACAAAAAATGCGAATATTCACAAAAAATCCTGTGAATTAAAAAAAATTCACATAAAAATCTGTGAATGCAAATGTATTCACAAAAAATGGTAAATACAAAAAAATTCACAAAATAAGTTGCGAATTTTTTCGTATTTAGGACAAATTAAAATCAAATTCACAATGATTGGATTAAAATTTACACGAAAAGTCAGTTCTTACGTATTTTGAGAGAAAACATTGTGTTGAGGCCCTCAACACAATGTTTTCATTCAAAATACGTAAGAACTCACTTGTGGTGTAAATTTTAATGTAATTGTCGTGAATTCGATTTTAACTTTCTTCAACTTGAGGAAACTCACAAGTTTTTTTCCAAAAATTTCTTTGCCTCGACGCAATGTTTTCTCTCGAAATACGTAAAAACTCACTTTTGGTGTGAATTTTAATCCAATCATTGTGAATTTGATTTTAATTTGTCGTAAATGCGACAAAATTCACAACTTGCTTTGTGAATCTTTTTGTATTTACATTTTTTTGTGAATACATTTGCATTCACAGACTTTGATGTGAATTTTTTTCAATTCGTAGGATTTTTTGTAAATATTCACATTTTTTGTGAATATTCACAATTTTTTCTGTGAATTTATTTGTGCAGAATATTTGTGAATACAATTGTATTCGTATTCGTATTTACAATATGTGAAGTATGAATAAATTTGTATTTATATTCCCATGGAAATAACGAGGTGAATAAATACGTATTCGTATTTATAAATAGAATTACGCCCAACGCTGATGACACGTGTGAGAACTTATTTTTAGTTGCTTAAACCCCCGTAGCCACTGCTCGACTAGGTTAGAAAATATTTCTACCGCCAATAGTTGTTGCCTCACCCCGTATATATACAGAGTGTCCTGTTATGAATGGATAATCCTGCGGCTGTCGATAGGTCAGGTCACGTCCTATCGTATGCCGGAATTTCACTTTAGTAAAAGTCCCACGACTTTCGACATTTTGAGCTTCACATTATTTTTCGAAAAAAACCCATCTTCTTTTGGTTTTTCGCGTGCCATTTCTACAAACGATACGAATCGACGACAACGAAGCAACTTTTAAAAGTTATTGGCACGCCATGCTCGGTACATTTTTTTTCACACTACAGCCTATCAAAGTCAGATGTTCGAATTGGTTCGTATGAAAATTCCGCGTGAGATCTTTTTTCATAGTTCCCGTAACATTTGAGATTGAAAAGAAGACTTTTCCACATAAAACAAATAACCAAGAGTATTTTTGGAAAAACCGGGTCAAAGAAGTTATCATTTGTAGAAATGGCATCCGAAAAACCAAAAGCAGATAATTTTTATCTCGAAAACCGTGGAACTTTTACTAAACTGAAACTCCAGCGCATAATAGGACACGATCTGACCTATCGACAGTTGCAGGATCCATTCGTAACCGGACACCCTCTATACATAATTATTGCGGTACGTAAACTCACATGTGTACAAAATTTGTCCATCGTCCCAGTTGGGACTCAAATGCCTCCAAGCGTACGAAGCTTTTGTTTCCTACTCTAGCAAGTTTCTGCTGGATTATAGCCGGTTGCATTTTTCCAACATCGTCTCTACACTTTTATGATTGAACGAAAAACAAAAATATTGCACCGACGAACAGATAATTCATTATTGGAAAGAAACATGCTATATATATATATATATATATATATAGTGAACAATTCGATAAAACTTGATATCAATCGCATCGGTGCTTTTTCCGACGATTGCTCGAATTCGTTTGAACCGCGATTCAATCGTCGAGACGTGTCAAATAAATAAAATTAAGAAAAAAAAAGAAAACATTTGGAAGGGGGATTCTTTTGTTCGGCAAAGAATTCTGCGATTGAAGGAGAAAGAATTGATTATTCGGTGCATGACCTTCGTCTTGTGGGCGATAAAAACGTAGAGATACGCGAAATCGCTCGCGACAATAATACTGATCGATCGACACACCGGTTGGCTCGTCGTCCAACGAACGCGACTACGAGAGAATTGTCGTGGACTTAAAGAACGGAGCAAATAAATGTCTCGTCTAGACAATTTCAAAGATTGAGAAAGCGCAAGTCCCTCGGGGGATAAGATCGCCGCGGCGCGCCGAAAAATGATGCGGGTACTTTTAAGATGATTGCAGAAAAATGCATGTACAGTCGATGGAAATGTCCCACTGATTCGTCAAACAACGCCCAGAGTACGAGACAATGTTTAAAGATTTTTTTGACACAGAATAACGGCACAAGTTCTTTCCGACGCCATTTTTGTTCTGGCTGGAGCCGCAGCGAAAATTGTCCATCACCCTTTATCAACGAGGATGAAAAAAAACGTACTAGAGCCGAGGATTTTAGAAAGATATCGATTTTTGGAAAAATTACGCGCACCTGCGATTTGAGAGGAAAACAAAATAAGAAAACGTTGAAAATATTCGAAGATTTTTTCGCGTTTCGCTAAAAAGTTTTTTGGTGATTTTCTGGTGTTTTGTGGCTGAATTAAAAAAATGCTTTGCCGTTGCGAAAATTCACCGCGGAGTTGTGCCGAAAAGTCTGAAAAATATATTCGTCCTCTTCTCCGTGTGTGTTTCGACGACCCGATAGTAAATTTTCAACAAAGTTCATGATTTTTGCACAAATTATCTTCGAAGATCCCGATCAGTTTGGGGCCTAACATGGCGCTGACCCCTTAAGTGTCGTCACCCCTTAAACACGAAAGGACTCGCGACGGCTCATCGCCGAGTGCGCTCGCGATCTCCGCGCTTGTACGCATTTTGAGATTCTCCATTTATCGCGGAAACGATTCTCGAACGATCTCCTCGCGTTCATCTTCGTCCTCGTTCTTCCCCACGGCTTTTTTCTGTCAGATAGGAACGCGGGACTCTCGTGCGCCTTGCGAGGTCTCGCGTTCGTTTCCTTTGTTTGTCTAGATGGAGCTGTCGCTCCCAATTATCGTTCGCTCGTCTCGCGACCAATGATTCTGGAGAACGAAAAAAAAAACTATTTACATAGCAATGTACATCTTATACAGGCTGGTACGCGTGCGAGTGAGACGTCGAAGTATCCGCTTCTTCTCTCGTTCCTATCTCAGTGCATCATCTTGTGGAGCTTGAGAATTTTTCCTAATCGCTGCTTCGCCGTTTTCATACCCTTTCTCGGCTTGCGTTCTGAAAATGAATAAAAATTGTGGTAGCGTTAACGATCTGCATCTACCGAGGTGGGTAAAAAGTATTGGGAGTACAAATAAGCCTCCGCCGTTTGACAAAAGATGGCCCCACCAGGATGTTATGGCTGAAATTGTCCGATGTAAAACGTCGTGTCGTAAGGTTGGTTACCTGGCAAGAACATAACCTTGAAATAGTAGCGATTTTGTATCAGCATCGCGCAATCTTTTTTCGTGCGAAAATGTCGAGTTTCGAGACGAATAAGCGTCATTTGCCGGAGCTTTTGATTTACTTTTTTAATTTGAAGAAATCTGCAGCTGAGGCGCATCGATTGCTTGTAAAAGCTATTATTTTGCCTATAAACCAAAAACTAAGTGACGGAAAGAAAATCCTATGACAAGTACTAGATAACGGTGTATAGAATAACCACAAAAAACCTCAAGGCAATCGGTTCATTGGTTTTCGAGAAATTTTGGGTACCGATTTTCTACGACGCTCCAACGATCATACAATATCCTTGTATATTTTTGATATTTTTAAATAAAGAAAATTAAACATATTTTTGAATGTATATACTTTTAGATAATTAAAACCCCAATCCGAAATTTCAAATAGTTTTCCTTGAAAAAATTCACAAAAATGACCTTTTTTCCGGCTCCGAGGTCTTTATCTCCCGTTAACCATCGAAAAAAAATCGCGATAATCAGCTTTTTTCCATCCGTTAACCTGTAATGATCCCTAAAGTCACAACGAGCGCGCGCGCACTTGATTTCTATAGATTTTGTTGAATTTTCAACCAGACACTGTTCACATCATGGTGCATGTTCATATGTGCAGTATTAAGGGGTTACCCCCACTTGCGATTTCGGAAAAATCGATTTTTTTTATTGCATTTTTTTTGAAGTATAAGTATCTGAGAATATGTCCTGAAAATTTCAAGTCGATCCGAACAAAATTGACTGAGATATGAGCGTTGAAAGAGAAGAATCCGCGAATTGAAGAACTGAAATTGAAACTTTAAACGCGTTTTTCTCAAAATGGCATTTCTGAAGTCGGTGACCAAGATTACTCGAACACTAATGAACCGATCTTCTTGAAATTTTGCAGGCTTATTTAATACATAAAAATGGAGTCTTTAATCATTCGATTTTTTTTTCGAAAAAAATGGCCGTTTTATAGCCAAAAAACGGCCGTTTTTTTTCGTTAAAATCGAACCATTAACTTTGACTGTCTGCCATTTTGTGAAAAATGAATATTTTTTAAAATCCTTCGATTAAAGACCAGTTTATACTTATATTTGACTAAATCCATCCGCATTTTTTTTTCAGATGATCCACTTCACCGCAATGTTGGTCACCGCAAACCGTGTATATAAAAACATTATGTCATTGACGGCCATTTGCCACTAGACAATGTAATATTTTTCAATAAAAAAATTACTGAAAGTTCTTCAAGATGTGTTCTTTAAGATGGTATATTGATCGATTAAAAAAGTTTTGTAATTTTCTTTAAAAAAATTCACGAAAAAGGCCTTTTTTTGCGCTACAAGTGGGGGTAACGCCTTAAAAGCTGCAATTTTAAAACCCATCATCTCCCACCCATCATCAAATAAATCCGAAACCAATTTACACAATAAAAAATGTCTAAACCAAGTTTACGAAGTTCTCGCAGAAAATTCTCGATCAATAAAATAACCGGTCGACGTCTTGCCCATCACTGATATAAACCAACTGTAAATTGATGCGAGAATAAAAAAATTCAGACAAATCACCCCTCACCGTTTTATTATATATATATATCTAAATTTATAGAAATAGATCCATAGATGGAAAGATAAAGATATATAGATGAATAGATATGGATATATAGATGGATAGATATAGATATGTAGATGTACACATAGATCTTACAATTAGTTATCGAAACAATTATTTTACTATTTTCAAATTTTTTTCCCAATGTACCCAAGAAATCTTACCGACAGGAACTGGCGCTGCGAGCTTAGCTTTGACGTCTTGGAGCCGATTCGGACTCGTCAAAATTGAACCGTAGCCGACGAGGGGCTGCGCGACTTCTTCCGCCGGCGGTGGCGGCGCTGGCGTCGTCGGTTCGACGGTTATGGCAGCTTCCTTCTTTTGCTTCTTGTACGTTCGTTTTGCTGACGTCTGTCGATCAAATTCGATCAGTGTACGATTTCAAAGAAGAACAAGAACATTACGAAGATTTTTTTCTGCGGAGAGTCTATGGAAATGAAACCATCATTTAAAAAAACAAATTGTGAATGACTACGTTATATATTGTTAACTATATTTGATTTTTCTTCACTTTCGAAATACATTTCGAATTCGAAATATTCGTCATTACCGAAATACCTAGATATTATCAATCAAAACATTTTCTAAAATATTATTTCTGAACCACATTGTTAGAATAAAATTTATTATAATGGAATATTTATTGCAATATTATGTTCTTAGCGAAATACGATTCCGCGTCGATGGTAAAAAAGAAAATATTGGTTAAATTTTTACACAAAAATCACATTTATAAGGAAGTGAAATCTTGATTCAATATTTTGTTAAATTAAATCCTCCGCCCTTATATTTGAATTTAATAAATATTCAAATATAATCAATAGACGAATTTTTATTCTATTCGAATATAATAAATATTCGATTCTTTGTTATACAGACCCCCTAATAAGAACGCTTTCTCTTTTTCTCGCTCGAGCGCTTCCCCCACTCCGACTCGAACCCCGAGCTCGAGTCATTTCGCGTGCGGGTTTCTGAGTGAGAACGCCCAGCCTACGAGAGCTTAGAAGAGTAAAATGAAATCAATATTGTAACGTACATTTCCGTTTTAAACCATTCTCGTTATACTATGAACACTTTTTGTTAATCGAGCGCATACGTTTTTCGAGTCAATTATAAAAATTTTATTTCCATTCATAACAAGTAATGTCTGTATATTAGAAGATTGTCGTACAAAGTAGCCAAAGGTTCGGATAAATGATTAATATTATTTTCGTTGTGTCGAGTCGTTTTGATCCATGGGGCATTCAACTGGAGGTTGAATATTTTCAAGGGAGCCGAATTCCTCCCTTGAACATGAAGTCTCAGAGAAATGGAGTTTTTCAATGTCTTCTTTTTCGGCAGAATTAGTACTACTTTGCGGTACAGACTTTGTATGGGCTTGAAGTTTGCATCGTTGGAATGCAACGAAGTTTATTTTTCTATTTTCATTTTCTCATTTTCATTACTTCTTAGGTTTCATTTTGGATCATTTATTATCCTAGAATTTAAATGCGAAAAAAATATATTTCGTAAAACAGTAAAAATGAGGAAATAAAAATACGAAAAAGGATTTTCGTTGCATTGCAACGATGCGAACGTCAAGACCATGACTTTGTTTGGGTTTAGAACAAACTATTTTTCACAAACAACAGGCTTTTTTTCGTTTCTCCTGTGACATCTTACATCGTCAATGATCATCCACTATTGTTCAATTACTAATATGTATGAATAATATTGAAAAAAAAACACTATTCATAAAGTAGAGCAAATGCGACAGAGAACGTCTCGACTCGTTCGAGCGGCTGTTCGTATTCAGAACCTCGCATGTCGAAAAGAGAGAGACAGAAAGAGTCAGCGAGCACGGAGCGGGCGCCTGGTGGGGGTACTCTAAAACTCTTCCCCTTGGGGGCTTTCGCGTTCTTATTGGGGGGGGGTCGGACTGTATTCTAGTAAAACTCTTATATTTGCTAAAATATCTTGTCGTAATTTGAAGAAAAAAAAAACCCCGTACCGGTCGTTTCTTCTCTTCCTTTTTCGCACTCTCCTCCGAAAGCTCGTCCTGTTCGCAATTTGGACGAAACAAACAAGGTGGTGAGTAATAAAAAAATAACAAGCGAGCCATCCATCATCGCGTGTGCTCGATTGGGAGCGTCTCCATGCGAGATGCAACGTACCGTCTGTTTGGCCCTTTTAGCCGCGGCAGCTTCGAGGCCCTTTTCCACCGACGTTTTCTTCACGCCCTCGCGGGCGGGCCTGTTCGTCTTCGGGAGCAGAGGGCCCACCCGAGCTTTGGGATTCCAGGCCTCGTCGACGCGTCTCTTGCCCCGCGGCTTGAATATGTATTCCTCGTCGTCGGACGCGTCCAGCGTCGGATATACTGCGAAATAACAAAATATGTACCGAATAAACGCGAATTGAAAAAAAAGAACTCGGCCAAGTGCGCCTCGGGCCTCGCTTTATTAGGCTTCCGTACATATGACCAATGGACTTGTTTTTTAAGGGGTTACCCCCACTTGCGATTTTGAAAAAATCGATTTTTTTTATTGCATTTTTTTGAAGTATAAGTATTTGAGAATATGTCCTGAAAATTTCAAGTCGATCCGAACAAAATTGACTGAGATATGAACGTTGAAAGAGAAGAATCCGTGAATTGAAGAACTGAAATTGAAACTTTAAACGCGTTTTTCTCAAAATGGCATTTCTGAAGTCGGTGACCAAGATTACTCGAACACTAATGAACCGATCTTCTTGAAATTTTGCAGGCTTATTTAATACATAAAAATGTAGTCTTTAATCGTTCGATTTTTGTTTTCGAAAAAAATGGCCGTTTTATAGCCAAAAAAGGGCCGTTTTTTTTCGTTAAAATCGAACCATTAACTTTGACTGTCCGCCATTTTGTGAAAAATGAATATTTTTTAAAATCCTTCGATTAAAGACTAGTTTATACTTATATTTGACTAAATCCATCCGCATTTTTTTTTTCAGATGATCCACTTCGCCGCAATGTTGGTCACCGCAAGCCGTGTATATAAAAACATTCTTTCATTGACGGCCATTTGCCACTAAACAATGTAATATTTTTCAATAAAAAAATTACTGAAAGTTCTTCAAGATGTGTTCTTTAATATGGTATATTGATCGATTAAAAAAGTTTTGTAGTTTTCTTTAAAAAAATTCATGAAAAAGGCCTTTTTTGCGCTACAAGTGGGGGTAACGCCTTAAGGGGAGGGTAGGAGTTCGCACTTTTGGAAAATCGATTTTTTTTGTCTTTTCTTATAGTTAAACATTTCAAGAATATAACCCCAAAATTTCAAGTCAATCAGAGCAAAACTCTCGAAGTTATTGACTATTCAGTCCCGCTCCTCTAGGACTTTAGCTGGCGTTTCAAACTGTAGCTAACACTTCGAACGCGTTCTTCTCGAAACCACTTTTTCAAAGTCCGTGTTCACTGCCATTTGAAAACTACATGACCGATTTATTTCAAACTTGGTACACACTTTCTGCAAATAAAATACCTCCCCCCAACGGTTAGTTTGAGATTTTTTTTTTACATTGAGGGGGTTTTCCACCCCCAAAATGGCGGAATTTTTTGTGAAAGCACTTTTCACTTGACATGACCACCAAAAATTTAGAAATGAAAAAAAAAATTATCAAAGCCCGTTGGGGGGAAGATTTGATGATACTTTCACTAAATTTTAATGGTACTTGATTTCAGATAATTTCTAGCTGAGATACAGTGAACACCGCAAATCGTGTTTTTCCAAAGGCGTTCTTGGAAAAGCTTTGTCACCGGCTTGTTTGTGGATATTTTCGCGTACAAGTTTCACGGTATGTTCTTGAAATGAAACTTAACAATGTACAAAAGGTCTCAATAAATTTACTCTATCCATATGGATGAAAAAAATTCGCGAAAAAGTTTTGTTTCACGCTGAGATCCCTACCCTTCCTTTTTAACTAGCCATTTTATTAGGCAATGCTTTTTTCTGTCTTAGTTCTTAGGTAGTACTAAACTGAAAGCATACGGAGTGATGATAGCTAAAGAAAGCTTCGCATACTCCTGCTGTAAGCTAATAAAATATATAAAATTATTGTTATTCAAATATTTCTGTGAACCTTACAGTTTCGAAGATATCCAAGGTGCTAATAGTTATTGATCCACTCTGTACACTACATTAGAAATCGGCGTTTTCAGTATTTGTTGTTTAAATACAGTATATGGTACACAATATACAGAAATTTCAAGTTTCTAACTAGTTCAGTTTTTTATATAGACCCCGTAACAAAAATTGTCCAGAACTGACAACTTTGACAGGCCCCCGTTTCTTTATTTTTAAAGATGGAAAAGAAATATATATATATATCTGTACTCTACTCGAAGAACTTTAGACAATGACATCCCACGTGCCAGGGTAAGATTTTTTTTCTGCTCCTTTTTCGTGTAGAGACCCCCACGAAAATTAATTCAATTGAATTTTTAATTCGATTGTTCGGTTTTGGATCGACATTATACACAAAATATTCAAATTTCAGGTCTGTAACTCATTCCGTTTACGAGCTAGAGACCCGTGACTTACGGGCAGAGCAGAGTGACAGCGTCAGGGCTGTGTTCTGCCCTTTAGGTAAGGAACCCTAAAAAACCATCTACGGTAAATTAGTTAGTAAATATTTGTGAATATTTTCGACAAAACGAAATCGGAGTTGACGACATCCTGACTTACTAAAATCATCGTCCTGATGGACCTTGTCGATATTCTCTATCGACTGGTCGTCCTCCTCGTCCTCGTGTCCCGACGATTTGCTCGATTTCGTCGATTTCGTCGGGCTCTCGGAGGTCGTCGAGTAGCACTGCTCGCTGAATGACAGCATGCCCGCGATCGCCTCTCGCGTAGACGGTGATGCCCTGCCAGAACTGGCCGTTTTCAATTTATAAATACTAAGACATCGAGAAAAGAAAATTTGTAGCTACCGAACTCTCTCTGTACCTATGTTTGAAAAAGCAACAAAGATCCTACTTTACGTATACGACCTACAGTAGTGGACGGCTACGGCGATCTCCCGTGGCGGCCAATACTCGATGGTGTTGAAGTTTCCATCGTTGGAACGCAACGAAAATTCTTTATTTCATTTGTATATTTTTATTACTATTTAAACGTTTTTTTTGCCAAGTCTAGGTTATGGATTTCTTAGGTTAGAACCTTAGGTTATGGAACCTTGGGCTAGAACCTTAGGTTAGAACCGTAGGTTAGGTTATGGACGTTAAAGTGTGTTTCAGTGACTTTTGTAGCCTGAATGGGAAAAAATGCAAAGCTTGTGCAAAGCTTAGCGCAGATGGCGCCACGTAGACATAACGTGAACAAAAGAAGCTGTTTAGGGGTTACCCCCACTTGCGATTTTGAAAAAATCAATTTTTTTATTGCATTTTTTTGAAGTATAAGTATCTGAGAATATGTCCTGAAAATTTCAAGTCGATCCGAACAAAATTGACTGAGATATGAGCGTTGAAAGAGAAGAATCCGCGAATTGAAGAACTGAAATTGAAACTTTAAACGCGTTTTTCTCAAAATGGCATTTCTGAAGTCGGTGACCAAGATTACTCGAACACTAATGAACCGATCTTCTTGAAATTTTGCAGGCTTATTTAATACATAAAAATGTAGTCTTTAATCGATCGATTTTTTTTTCGAAAAAAAAAAAATGGCCGTTTTTTTTCGTTAAAATCGAACCATTAACTTTGACTGTCCGCCATTTTGTGAAAAATGAATATTTTTTAAAATCCTTCGATTAAAGACTAGTTTATACTTATATTTGACTAAATCCATCCGCATTTTTTTTTCAGATGATCCACTTCGCCGCAATGTTGGTCACCGCAAACCGTGTATATAAAAACATTATTTCATTGACGGCCATTTGCCACTAAACAATGTAATATTTTTCAATAAAAAAATTACTGAAAGTTCTTCAAGATGTGTTCTTTAAGATGGTATATTGATCGATTAAAAAAGTTTTGTAGTTTTCTTTAAAAAAATTCATGAAAAACGCCTTTTTTGCGCTACAAGTGGGGGTAACGCCTTAACGCGCAGGGAACATTTTCACGGTGTTGATTTTGTACTAAAATTATACGAATGGGCACAATGGACAATAATTACGAACATTTTCCTATACCGTCATCGAAAAATCGGCTTCTACTCTTTTCCTTCTCTGTTAATCCTTTAAAGTTTCTTTTTTGCCCCAAACAAACACGGTATAACCTCCTTTTTCAAAATCCTCCGGCTCAGTTTCATCCCCGTAAAGAATGATAATGAACTAGGTAAGTATTATGTAATAAAATAATACCAGAAGGTCAAAAAAATGCAAATATTTCAAATATAAGTTATTAGGTTATGATGATGAACTACTTTACAATGTACTTTTAGAAGTAAATAGCGCAAAAAAATATTATCTTTATACACTGAGCTGTACCAAATCCTTCATTTCTATAGTCTGCAGATCCAAAATGATCGGAGTATAGCCTTGAATGTTTTGTGGCTGTAAAGTACTTTCGACGTGTAGCAATTTCCCATTGCTTGTGAAGTTTTTCGTTTTTAGGAAATGAATGAACGCGTTCGTTTCTGCATCAAATTGCACAACGCTGATGCATTCGTCACAATTTATTCGCGACAAACGGATTATTTAAAGAAAATTCATCAGTAGTCGTAGAAACACGGGCATAACAAAAGCGAATGTCACTGAACGTCATGTTCTGTTTACGTCGCGATACAATATACCCTCTGGCGGGAGAAAGTGGCGGTTGGGTTTCCTATTGGGCAATATGAGCAAACAAAAAAAATAATTACGTGGCATCTCAACGATGCAAACTTCAGTACCATCAATCACTCGCACGGGCGACCGCTCAGCCGCGCACGCGCTCGCGCCCTGTCTACCGAGCGGGAGGCCAGTTGTACCGAGTTTCCGGACGATGGCAGGCAACCGGAAACTCAGTGAAAATTAGTGGCTATGGGCAACCGGAAAGGTCTCTCAGGAACCGGAAATAGCGACGAGTAGGGAGCAGAGGGGAACGGGATCGAAAAGCCCGGGATATGAAGGACTTCTCTTGTCTCTCTTTCCTTCTCTGTGCAGCCTAGTGTACATATGTGCCGAGAGTTAAGAATCTTTTGCGCTGCTCGCTCGACAACCGCATTTCCGCTTCTATCGACTTACCCGATGGGCGGCGGGGGTGCCGTTTGTCCCGTGGTCTGTCCGGGAGTCGTCAAGGCTCTGAAAAAAAACAATTGCGGTGTACGAAGCAGGAAAGATCGAATTTAAGGGGGGAGATCCGTTTTTTTATATTAAAAAATCGATTTTCCGTTTTTTGCATTTTTATATAGCGTATAGTCTTGAAAATATTTGCTTCGGATGTCGTTAAGGGGGGAGATATCTTTAGGCGAGGAAAAAATTTGCTGATTTCTATGTTTTTTTTAAAGGAGAGCTTTCTGTATCAATTTTTAGACTTAGAGCATGTTTTATTTTTACTTTTGGCTGTTACACGGTATTTTTTTGTATTAACCTTTAAAAATGGCGGACGTATGGCGCGGTCTTCTAAACTGCATTTTAAGTGATATATAGCTAAAAAAACCAATGTATAAAACTGAGCTGCTGAAAACTAAACTGCTGTAAAGCGTTTCCCTGTTGCCGCCTGCCCGCAAAGAGTCTTACGTACATTGTAACAGATATGGATCGTCATAGCATTCGTTCGAATCTCGGACGTAATAAAATAGCGTCAAGGTAGTCCTATCGCTTCACACTAGTCATACCGCTGATCATACTTGAGACCCGTGCAATTTATATTTTTAACGTACGCAAAAAAATAATTGGTAATAACTAAAATGTTCCACTTGTAAACCGTTCAACGAATTTTCACATTTAATGAGAAAAATGAAAAGAATAGCTATTCCAACGATTCGCGTAGTATTTCTAGGTTTGATATTTGCCAACATTGGTTCTACCTCCGTCTCATTTTACTCGTTCGGGCGAGTTTAACCTCCGTGCTTTTCAACGTCGATCTGTCAAAACAATGTCAGGCGTCAAACAAATGTCAGACAAATTTTTTGGCAATAAAAAAAAGTTATGTTTCCGTTTGAAAAAAACATGTCAGCCTTTGTGACGCCGCCATTTTGAATTTTGGCTCCTCAAATAAATTTTTTTCAAACGTCCCCCTTCAATCCCTATAAGTTTTGTTCCACACAATAGTTCGTCAGAGCAATATTTTTCGAGAAAATTCAGGTGTAAGATTAAAATGGGACACCCTGTATATGTAGTGTATTGTTGAAGCTTTGTAAAAAACTTTATTCAAAGTTGTGCAAATAAAACTCTCTAATATTATTTCCGTCTCAAACTTCATCCGCACGAATTCCCTACATCGTGCGGGTTAAGGGAGCTTTCCAGTGTGAAATTTTCAAAAAATCGATTTTTTTTTTTTTGCTTTATCGAATAGTATACACTCTTCCGAATATTCCCTGAAATTTTCATGCCGAAATTCAGATTATTTCGGTTACTGTACAGCATTTCTTGGAAGAAGGCAACGGAGCGCTACAGCTACAGCGAAACTTTGAACGCGTTTTTCTCGAAACAGCATTTTTCAAAACGGTGTCCAACTTGGAGGGCAGAGTTTTAAAGCTATCGAGTTGAATTTTTTACACAATATTCTTAACGTCATTGTTTATCGTGCTATGGAAGCTTTTTTTTTTTTTGACAGCTTCCTATTTTTTTGTAAAAAAAACTGCCAAAAAAATGCTAAAATCGATACTTTTTGTTCAAACCGGCGCCATTTTTGCAAAAAAAAAAAAAAAAAAAAGCCTCCATAGCACGAAAGCCAATTATATACCGATCAATAATCTTTTTGTGTTTTTTGTTTCAGATCAAAATTGTGACCCCCAACGTGGACACCACATCCAAGTGCATTTTCTGCAACAATTGTTTCATCATTTTTATAGATATTAATTAATAAATAAATCGATCTTTAAAAAATTGTTTTGTATTCTTCAATACCCAATTAATATACAAAAAAAAACCAGACCGATTAGATTATTTTTTCTTTAAAAAAAAAAATCGCGAAAAACAGCGATTTTTCGGGCTGTCACACTGGAAAGCTTCCTTAAATGCACCGATTTAGTGAATCAATTACTATTGTACTTAGGCGGTAAGGCATGCGGCATTTTCGCCGACGTCGTTCTGTATCCCTGTACTACCGCATATAAAAATATCATTTTTCTTTTCTAATGAGCCCTACCTTAAATAAAAGCTTGTAAAAAAATCAATAAACATGTTCTCAATTGGTATTACCGTCTCGGCACAAAAAATTCATGAAAATTCATTTTAAAAAAGCGGGGTAAAACGGATCTCCCCGTTGACGATGCTCTGCCGGGCGAACGGATAGAAAATGTTAAATAATCGTGATACAACTTACGGGACTTCCAAACGTTGAGTACCTGCGAGTAACGCGTAAGCGGAAGCTTTCAACAGTTCCTCGATACCGTTTTTCGGCGCGTCGCTCTGGAGATCGATTTCCTCGCTGGTAATGTCCTTTTTGGCGATTCGCTTGTTGGCGGTGGTGGATTTGGCGGTTTTTTTTCTCTTCGGTCCTTCTTCTATGGTCAAGCCGCTGTGATCGCTCTCGTTGCTGCCGTCGTGAAAGTCATAGACCGAGGTCTGTTTCCAGGTCAATTCTTTGGTGGTCGGTACTCGCTGATCGATCGTGAAATTTCCGTAAACGTTCAAATCGTCGTTGGTACTTCTGACGACTTCCTCGTCGCCGAGTTTGAATCTGATTACGGTTGGACTCTGCTTTCCGGGCTTGTTCGCGCGTTTCTTAAGTATACCGAGGCCCTTCTTCTTGTCCGCGGTCGAGGCGGAATTCGTTTTCGTGACGGGTGGAGGCGGCGGCGGCGGTTTGAGCAACGTGATCTTAAGGGGCGGCGTTGTCCGCGGCTTCGGCTCGATCTTCGGCTCGACTTTGATGACCGGGACCGCGGGTGGCTTGAGAGTCGCCGTGAACGGATTTCCCGTCATACGGTCGGCCACGTCGTAATTCACGAAGTCCTTGTTCATCGGGCGCTTCTTCTTTCGCTTGCTCTCGCGCTCCGGCTTCGGGGGATTCAGCGACATCAAGTATCGCTCCGCGTGCCTTATCTCCTTGCTGAAGTCCTTAAGCAACTTTTGACTGTTCACCGTTTCCGGAATTTGACTGCGGCTTATCATGTTGTACTGGAAGAAAATAACGCCAACAGAACGATGAGAGGTGACTTTTTTCATGACGCTGAAGGTTACGTCGGTGAAATGCAACGATTTTTTCTTCTTCATTTATTATTTATTTTTATTATTCAAAGCCTTTTTCTTGGGAATTGAGGGCGACAGTCTCTACTAAGATTTTTTTAACACATTCGAACGATTTTTACAGCCAAATGGGGCTAAAAAGGTACCACGTCTAATTAACACATGTTTATGTTGACATTTACAAATTCAACACACACAAATTAAACACATCCAAATTGAACACACCGTGTTTTCAACACATGTTTATATTGACATTTACAAATTCAACACACAAATTCTTTAAAAATAAGTTTGCTTTATTTCAAATTTAATTTCAAAAGATTCTGTCACAGTCCTTTCAAATCTCAAATGTTAAATGTTATATGTTAATTAGTATTTTTTAATATTCAAATGTTAATTGGAGTCGAATGTTATGCTATTGGCCGCGTAAATACTCAACGACGCTCCCGTAAACGTCAAAGTTTTCTGTTACCCTCTTAAGACGTTCATCAAAGTTGACGTACGTTTTGCGTTTTGCCGGTGCAATGTTTCTACCGGCAAGATGATTCTCCCAAGCAATCTCTGTGATCTTTTGTTCCTTTTTAAGGGTTTCGATGAATTTTCCCATTGAAGCATGTGCAACGCGCATGCGGCGGTTAAATTCGGTCAGCCATCGTAACGATACGTCGTTACGATACTAATTGAGTGTACCGAACCATCGGTTACAGATGGTGTTTACTCATTACGCTTTGATGATTGCGTTGAATGTGTTATGTCCAACGGATACACATTACAGATACACATACAGTAAACAATACTGTACGAGTATTAAGTTAGTGTTTACTTTAGACGGTTTGACGATTGCGCTGAATTCGTGTGTGTCGAATTTGTATGTGTTAAATTTGTGTGTTGGATTTGTTTTGTGTTAATTAGACCTGTCATCGGCTAAAAAATATTCGAGAGATTTATGATTAATTTTTGTTGCATTCCAGCGATGTAAGTTTCAGTCTTTTTTCAGTTAAAAGAGGAGCGACCGCTGGATGGCATCCGCCACTCACGTCTTTGTCCGTGTTCCATTGTTTCAGTATGCAGAGCAACGCTTTGACGCCTTGGAGAAAATAGGGCGGACACTTCTTCTCCTCCTGATTCAAATCGCGAAGCTCCTTCAGCAATTTCCTCGCTGCGAACCAATGTATCGTCTCGAAGCCCGGATATTGGAACTTCTTCGGTGTCTTTATTTTACGCTCGAGCTCGTAGATTCTGGGAACGAAAAATGTCGTTTTGCTTCGAGTGCCTAAGTTTTTTTTGACGCGTTACAATTTTACGACGTATGGATGCGAATTTTAAGAATATCCGAGTGTGCTGGAACCTTTTTAGGACTTTCGCGTATGTCGGACTTTTGTGGAATTTTTCGGGCATGCGTATATATTTTTTTTCTTGAATTTTACGGTGGTTGCAATTTTACAGATATGCCTACGTCTTTTTAGAATTTTACGGAGTATACGTACAGCATTTTAGAATTTTACGGAGCACGCCTATGACTTTATGGAACTTTACGAAACTTGCACACTTTTTAGGATTCAATTGCGTATTCCGACAGTTTTCGGAATTTGATACGCATTTTTAGAATTTTGGAGAATGAGCGTACAAATTTTTCGAGTTTTTGGGTACTCACGCGTTTTGAGTGCTTCGCTTTGATTTTTACGAATTTAATTTTAATGCTAGATATTCCTACATCGTTTTAGATCTTTACTTCTGAGAATTTTAGAATGAACTTACACTTTTCGCAACTTTTTTCATTTTGACTTTTCCATTTTAATTTTAGCTATTTCGAAAACTTTCAGAACTAACTTTTTTAGATTTTTTCATAAACTTACACTTTCTAGAAGTTTGTAAATTTTTACTTTTGCATCTTTAATATATTGCGATAACTTTTGGATATCATTTTTCTGAGAAATGTAAGAATAAACTTACATTTCTTAGAACTTTGTTACTTTTAACATTGCCATTTTTATTTTAGATAATCCCAAATAGATAGATTTTGAATCTATATTCTTTCAGAAATTTTAGAATCAACGTATACTTTTTGGAACTTTTCAAATTATCACTTTTGCGCTTTTGTTTTATTGTTTCCAAAACTTTTAGATTCTTTTAAGAATTTTAGAACTAAACACTTTATAGAATTTTACCTTTTTCCATCAACGTATACTTTGCGGAACATTTCAAATTTTTACTTTTGCGCTTTCATTTCAGATATGTCCAAAAACTTTTAGATTCTTTTAAGAATTTTAGAACGACTAAGCGCTTTTTATAATTTTACTTTTTCCCATCTCAAATGTTAAATTTCAATGTGAGCTATTGCCGAACCATTTGGAAATTTTACAATTTTAAAAAGAAATGTTTATACTCCAACATTCGATAATTCCAAATACTTTTAGAATTATTCCTTTTAGAATTTTAGAGCGTCCCGACAATTTTTCGTCATTTCACTTTTTCCCATCTTAAGTGTTGAGTTTTAATTTGAGCTAGTCTTAAGGTAATCCTATCGCTTTACACTAGTCATACCACTGATCATACTTGAGACTTGTACAATGTATATTTTTAACACGTGCAACAAAATCATTTGTAATAAATAAAAAATTTCCATGTGTAAACTGTTCGATGAACGTTCCCATTTGATTAGAAAACTGAAAAAATAGTTATTCCAACGATTCGCGTAGTATTTCTAGGTTTGATATTTGTCAACATTGGTTCTATCTCCGTCTCTTTTTACTCAACCAGGCGAGTTTAGCCTCCGTGCTTTTCAACGTCGATCTGTCGAAACAATGTCAGGTGCGGGAAATGTAAAGCATTGTATTCGGACCACGACTGGTAAAAAGCGTGGGAAATTTGTGTCGGCGAAATATGTCGGTTGCCTTGCTCTCAGGTCTCTTACTCGTAGCAAGTGGTCATAAATCCAATACCGGAAGTTCAAATTAAACTTGATACTACACAAAAATTAGCTCAAAGTAAAAAATATGAAAATCCTATCGATTGAAGCCTGGCGATAGGATTACCTTGAAGCTTTTGGGAATTATACTTTTCGAAATTTCACTTTCATGCATTTTCAATTCCCAAATCCTAACGTCAGATATTTCTGAACCTTTGCAGAATGTTACTTTCGCTTATTCAAGAACGTCGTCTGCCTCGTGTCTCGGCCAGGCTGCGTTTCGCCCGCTGATCGCCGTGAAAAAAAACGAAAGGCTACTCACTGAATTTGCATAGGAATGTTGAGACTGTGAAGAAAGTTTCCGCCGAAGACGAGAGAATCGACGGGCGTGAGTACGGCGTGAATCCAGCCGGTCGGTATCATCATCGTCTGTCCCTGCTTGATGACGCACTTGTAACAAGCGTCAACCTGATCGCCGAAGAAGGTTTCGCTCTGGGCGCTGCTGCACATCCACTGTTGGTACAATTGTAGATTCGCCGGGCTCGGTTTAACGAGATAAAAGACTTTTTCGCCGCGCAACACGTGATACCAGACGGAGGTGCCGCCGAAGTCGACGTGAAAGTCTGTAAAGCTATCTTTCACACCCATTAGACAGTACTTTTGGACCTCGGGACGCTTAAGCTCGCTCTCGTCGGACCAATCGCGCGGCCATACGGAATTCACCCAGTCGAGTTTTCGGGCGATGTACGGGGCCTCGACCATCGGCGATAGACTGCAATTTGTTTTCATTCATGAACACAAACACACACGCACAAAATACGATACCATTTCGGAGACTCGGCAATTTTTCCGTATTTCCCATGTTTTTTGACAATATTTTATTTATTCGCATTTTTTTCGAGCCTGTACGAGAGCCCAGCAGTTTTTTTTTTTAAATATCGTATGTACCCAGTATTCGTAAACTCGAGACTTATCACATTGAAGACGCGCGTTCGGCAGGGTTCGTTGTAATATTCGACAAAGTCCCGCAGTCTCATGCGAAGGTCGCTCTGTCTCGTCACGTCTATCACGTCCATTTCGCGATCGCCGCCTGCAAGAGAAAGACGAGAATACAGTGAAATATGATTGCTTGAGAGGGGGGGGGGGGTAATTTAGTGAAAGTATTAAGGGGTTAGGCCACAGTAACGGGTATAAAATCATGTGCGAATTTAACAATTTTTTTTCGTAGTGGAAGAGACGCTTCGCTCACCAATGTAACTCTCTACGTCGTACACGCTAAAATTGGCTGGTGGTACGACCATGTCCAGGCCGTCTTTGCCGTCCACGATTATGGGGCTTTCGAAGCCGTTGGTCTGCAGGTACTCCAGCGTCAACTGTTGTCCCCTGACGTGCTTGACGACCTCGTCCGCCTTTGGAAAGTTCCTCGACTTCAGTTCCCTCACGAAGACGGCCGTGCCGGTTTGCACCGGCTTCCGGTCGGCGTCAGGCTCCGAGTGCTCGTGACGGTGCCAGTTCCTTCTCACTTTCACTGATGACAAAAATAATCATTGAAATTAAATCTACACCGGTAATTACCTCCAAAAGTGAACGCAAAAATTCATAAGTGGATTTTACAAAGTGGACAAATAAATTGATGTCAACTTTTTTTTTTAAATAAGTGATAAATCGTTTTTAGAGAAAAAAAAAATACGCGAATGTGCAAAAAAGTAAAGTCTAATTCAGAAAAAAATTACGGTACGATTTCAAAAACTAGAATTAATTTATTAATTGGAATAATTAGCTAATTAATTAATAACTAAACAGAAGAAATACTTTGTTCATAAAATCGATGCAGAATTAACCTTTTCGTTATAATTTGTACCTGTCTTTACTTATTATTAATTATAATTATAAGTAATTTTCTATGACGGTCATTATCATTATTATTGTTATTGCGATTTACGTATAGAAAACTGAAAATAATGACGAACCCAATAATAATAATAATAACAAACTTTTACCATCGTTATTATTTCTTAGTACCATTATAATTATTTCCACCACCACCATCACAGTTATAATTTTGATTGAATAACAACAATAACAATAAAAGTATTAAAAATGATATAAATAATATTAAAATACTGCAATCATGATTAGTACTAATCCCTGTTGTTACCATGAAAACGATTGCTCCTTTCGTCATTGTAACTATAAATTTTAATGAATAATAATAGCAATAATAATAATGATAGCAGTAATAATAGTAACTTCAATGATAACTTTCCTATACAGGCATCAAAATAAAGACGTCAACAGCAAAACTAATGTATCGTCAGTTTCACGTGTGCACAAAAGTAAAGCCGATTTTGGACTGTGCCCTTTATCATTGTTATAAGAATTCATCGCTCCAAGCCCCACGCTTCCTCAGTTTGCTCTGGGAAACATTTATTCATCCCGGTAGAGCTCGATCTTCATCTAGACCAGAACAATGCTGGGCAGCACTCGAGGGCTCCGAACCCTTCGGGTGTCGCCCAGTAAAGAACGCAATGGCGAACCAAAACAATCGCTCTGCGATGGCTGCTCCCGCGAGCCACAGGTTGAGCATCGGCCTCGGCCAAAAACTGAATGACGTATACAGCCTTGTCGTCGAAATCGAAGAGAACAACATCAGGCTGTCGCCAAAGGCAGCCTCAGGCTTGAGGGTACGCAGTTCCAATAAATCTTGCACCTCTCGCCCATGAAAATGGACTTAGCGTGCCCTGGCAATTTGAGCCATCATCATCAATAGCGGAGATGAGCGGAGCTGGCAAACGACAACTAACAAAATCGCCACGCTCAGCTTCAACGGACATGTATTCGGCGGTTGATCGGTTGCTTTTTCCTAGCTTCGCTCATCTTCGTCTTGGTGGATGACGGCCCCAAGGCCTGCACGGGCGTCCGGTCTATCCCGTAAGAGAAGATGAAAGAGAAGATGGAAGGAGAAGATACAACACCCTCAGGGCTGAGTTATCGCGATGGATGTGGCCGGGCTGCACATATCGGCCAAGCAGAAACTAAACGCCTCAGTCTCTGCGGCGCTTGCTGGCATGCCCGAGAAAATAGTCCGCAACGGCTGCTATAGAACAGGATGCTGACTACTCCGTTCCAGCAGGTCCAGATGAACTCTTCGATCTTCGACATCCGTCCAGCTAACTATTATTATCATTATTATTATTATTAGTCGTAATCGTTATCACAACTCACTTATGGAAGGTCCGCAAGTCGGTTCACACTCCGGACAGTGATATTTGTCGAGCTCCGCGGACATGTACTCCTTGACGGTGACGCACCTTAGATTCAAAACAAATGACAATTGCGTACAGCGAATCAACGACCCTTAACTATGCGAACGTGAGAACAAATCCTTTACGTATTTCGATCACGAGGCGTTTGGAATGACGAATAAAATTATTCGTTGCTTTGTTTTCCTGTAAAATGCACGGTCTGTGACGAAAGTACATCGTTATAGGTTATGTCACTGACAACAACAACATCGCGGGCTCTCCGCGGGCACGAGACGCTGGCAACGTTTGTAACGAAAACTTCTGTGGGAAAATGCGGGAAATTGTAGGAAGGGAAGGAACAATGAGAAGTAGAACGGAAATAATTCGATGTACGTTGAGTGTGTGTGTGCGTGTGGGCGCAAAGTTTGGCACAATTTAGTCGTCTCGCTGAGCGTTGCATTGGCGTGATTTTGTTTATCGTTTCGTAAAATACTCGAACTCACCCGCCGTGGTACCACTTTTTGCAGATGTCACATTGTATCATAAACTGCTCGGTGTCGTATGCGATACCGCAAAAACAATAATTAACAGGCAGATCCATTTTTGTGGTTACTTTTTCGAGCGCAAAGCTTGGAACTTCGATTTTCTCGGTTTTCCTGAGCCGCGCGAAGGGACGCGAAGGCGAGACGGTAATTCGATACGTGGGTCGATCGATCGAACATTCGAGGGATATCGAAAATACGACGGTGGGTGCGTTACCGACCGCTGGTATGAAGGTTCTGCGAGGGTTGGCAATCGGAAAAAGATCCTGTGGTCGTTCGAGTTAAGGGGTTATGTCCAGTTGTAAAGGCCGAAAATTCACTTTTTTTCAAAAGCAATATATTTTGACAGTATATCATCTTATGACCCTGAAAATTTCAAGGTTATCGGATCGAAATTGACGGATTGATTTGATGTTATGTTGACGCCCGTGGAAACGCTCGGAGCGCCGTTCGAAACATTAAGCGCTTTTTTTTTCTCGAGCTTACGCTTTCAAATGGGTGAGCAAAATATCTCGAAAGCTACTGCATCGATCTCTCTGAAAATTTAGGGCTTTTTCTAGATGGAAAAATATAGTGTTTGATGAAAGGATTTTTTTTCTATTTATACTGTTGATTTGATGGACGAAAAATGCTTTTTTCGTAAAAATCAAGTTACTTCGAACACGCGCCATTTTTTGAAATTTGATTGTTCGGAAATTCTTTTGATCCATCATGCGATAAACTAATTACTAATAAAATCAGTTTGATTTTTTTCAATTGGATACGCTGGTGCTTCTTGGACATCAGCTGTGAATCGATTATAATAAAATATTTCTTTATACAATAAAAATTACAGAGCGTTCTTCAGATGATACTTTTTCGAATGCCTAATTTTGTAGATATTTAGCGTCACAATTTTCTTGAAAAAAATCCGAAAAAAGAGCTTTCCGACCGTTACAACTAAGCATAACACGTTAAGGCAGAGTAGATGATGTACCACGTGACATAAGATCGTGAGAGAGATAGCTGAAATTTTCGAACAGAGATTTTCCGGGGATGATTAATATTTAGAGCAAAAGAAAATCGTCCAGGTCTGCATCAGGAAATTCTGCAGAGCCTGATGCTTCGTTTTTCCTTTTAAAAACTCTGAGCTTGTTGGTTGGTAGGTTTTTTCCTTAGAAAAAACTTCACCAGCTCTGAGAAAACTGAGTTGGAAAATTTGTGAGGTTATGTTGACCTTGTACATGCCTTTAGCGAAATTGCCGTTTCGTAAATACCGAGTGCTTCGCAACGAGCGATGCCGTTATAAAGATGTAGAGTGAGTAATCGCGAGAAAAACGTTTTTTTCACGTGTCGTGCGACAAAACTTGGCCGAGATATTCGCGTTCAAAGTTTGAGTACTAAAGAACGGCACAGTAGTTATTCACGCGCGAAACGTGCGAACCCGCTCAAGCGCGGGTTCAAGTCCATCCTCAAACGAGTGAATTTTTTTCTTAAAAATTGTTTTTCCGCTAATAGATAATAAACACGGAGACTCGCTTTGCGAATCGGTAATACGATTGCGAAAACTAATCCCAGTATAAAATACGTTCTTTCGATAATTTTCAAATTGCCGCGCAACTTCGCTCGTTCCTCAACAGATGGCGCTCGCGCCCCATTTTCGCTCACACCAGTCCGCACTGCTTGAGATTTCGACAGCTGATTTCGGCTCAACGTGCCGAACCACACATCGCATCGCTTGTAAATACATGACCTAAGAAATATGTCATAAAAGTTAATTCTCGCGCGTGTTCCTCCGTAAAAAAAAAATCGGCGAAACGTACTTAACAAATAGGAAAAGAGCAAATAAATGACTATGCTGTCCGAGGTGGATGTATTTATAAGCAACTATACCCTCGTTGATCCGGAGGTCTATCAGCTCTGGGTCGATGGACATTCGTGTGAGAATACATAAATGGAAACTATAACAAATTTTTATTTTATTTTTATTAACCATTGGTTTCATAATGCTATAACTATATTAACGTTATTACTATCGTGATTTTAATGACTATCTAGTCTTGCTATATCATCATCATCAATACATCATTATCATCGTTGCTTATATTATCAACGAATATTAATAATATCATTATTAGGATGATTATTAGCTCATAATTAATGCGACTAACAAATGTTACTATTATCATTATTATGACTCATTATCATTATTCCATCCTCATTGTGACTGATTATTATTATTGTTGTGATAATTATCATTGTTATAATAATTGTTGTTGTTATGATCATATTTTTATTATTTTCAGTGCTCATTGTTACAATTATGATCATTATTGTTATTATTGTCAATGCTCATTATGATGGATTATTATTATTATTGTTACACATATTGACAGCTATCATCGTTATTATAATTGTTGTTATTACAGTCACGATCTCCTTTTTATGATTTGTCATGGATATTATTATAACCATCAAGTTTGGTAGTTTTTTTTATTTTTATGGTATACCCTTTAAGGGTATTTATACATAGTCCGACCACACATACTCTTCTTTACATTTTTTCTTATACATTATGTACGTGCGCTTCGATTTTCATAACATTTTATATACTGGAAACGCCTTTTCTTTGCACTGCATGTTTTATCGATACCTTGAATTCCTTCACATGCGCAAAGAACTCTGACGGTATTATTCCTAACGAGTTCCTCCATCTTTGCCGTAGTTCTCCCTCCCCTTTGTTATTCCAGTACTTCTTCCAGGTTTTCCAATACTCTTGCTCTGATTTCTGCCTCCACCGCCTCGCAGCCACAAATGTGGAGCTGCAAATCCAAACTCTTCACCTCTTCCTTTCATATCCGACAGTTATTGCCTCTATATCACTTATTGCCTTTTTGCCTTATATTCCCGCACCTTGTCCTTGCCTGCAATTCCTTTATTTCCTCTCTGAGCTCCTTTACTTCCCAGTATTTTTCCATTTCTGCATTCCCTTTTCCGTTCCTATACTCTTTACGCATGTTCACTTGTCAATTCTGCACCAGGCGTTCTGGACTTCCTGCTCTGTTTTCATTTTCATTCCACTCTACTTTTTTTTCTCTATTCCTCCCACATGCCTGCTTATCGTGGTGCCTGCGGTATTCCTCCTTTTCCCACTTCTTGCACGACTCTGGCAAGGTCCTTTCCTCATTTTGCTGGGTTTCCGTTCATAACTGCTCTCGGATCATCTTTGGGACGCACCTTTGGCCAACTTCGTTGTTGCATCTTAAATAATAAAGTTCTAAGGTAGCCAAATATCTTTAATAATAAAGATGTAACAACAAATGTGGCCAAAATATCTAGTAGAAATAATTCTACTAGATATTTTGTCGCTCTTTTTCGGGCCTTTATTCCCACCGAGATTTCTTATCCAAATATAGTTTGCAGCGGTTGGGTGAATGACCATGGCCATTTTTAGACATTTGCACTGTAAATTCTACAGCGGTGTTAGCCCTTAATGTTATTATCATCATCATCATTTGGAAAACTCCGATCATTATCACCATAATGACTTAATATTGTTATACTAGTTGGTTTACTATTTTTGTGATCATTATTACTATGATTGCCATAATAATAATAATAATAATTATTATTATTGATATTGATATTATCATCACCATAATCGTAGTTCTTATCATGCCCATCATTATGATGGGCATAGTCGGACATTATGATGGGCATAATGGGACATTATGATCGGCATAAAGATAATATAAATATTATCTTGCTATAATTATTATTGCACTTTAGTGTAATTGTTTCAGAATATAATATGTGAATTTTAATTTTTAATTATTAGCGAGCGACGCTGTAAGTATTCTGCATCAGCGAGGAATATGCCAGCAAACGAAAGCGCCGATAGATTTGGTCGCCTCGGAGGTGCTCGATCACTATCGTACTTACTCGCTGCTCGAGAGGCTGCTGCAAACCCCAACGAAGCTGGCCAGCGAGCAGCTGGCTTTCCAAATAGAGCCGCAGACTAGTCACATGTTGATAGAAATGTAAGACAGAGTGAAGAATAGACAAATGACGTTGGAAAAAAAAACGAAAAGAAATAACACGATGAAGAGAAAATTGAGAGAGAAACCAGGACAAAGAGAAAAATGAGAAAAAAGAACAGAAGTTTTTCGTATGAAAGTGTGCAAAGCGAATGTTGTTTATTTTTACGAATCTTTTTGTTCCTCCCGTCCTCACAGGTATTACGAATTCGACGACGCGGTCGTGAGAGAATTGTTGGGCAAAAAGTTGACGTCTAAGAGTAGAAAGGACATGGACGAAGTGTCGGAGAAGACGGGCGTGACGTTGAAGAGCTGCAGGCGACAGTACGACAACGTCAAGAGGGTCTTCAAAGTCGTCGAGGACTTGCCCGGCTCCGTCGTCACCAATATCAGGCAACATTTCTTGCTGCCCGAAGACTTGGCCAAGTGAGATCTATTTTTCTTCTCCTTTTGTCTCTCGCTGGACAACCGGAGAATAATTGGCCAACTATATTTCTCGTTACTTTTGCGACAATTATTGGAAAACGATCGTTCGCAAAGGCAAATCCCATTTATTTTTCGTGTTACAGACGCTACGCTGCCGTCGTTTTTATCGCTTGCCTTCGATTCGAGATGAACAAGCGTAAGTTGCAATTTCTCACGTTCCCCGATCTCTATCATTGCGCGAACGTTATGATGGCTTCGTGGTCTTATCGCTACACCGGATCCGAATATTTCGATACGGATCTGGATCGGGAATTTCTTCTCGAACTACCGGAGTGCAGAGTTCTGCTGGAGAATGACAAGCACCATAAACAGTACGTTCTAGAATAATAATAACAATAACAAAAACTATAACAACAACAATAATAATAATAATAATCATCATCATCATCATAATGACAGCGAAAACAACAGAAGCAAAAATAGAAATAAAAAAGTCTTATAATGTATAGAAATGTAGTTCTCCATCGACGTAGGCATTTTTCGAAAAAAATTAATAAAAAAATTTAATAAATTAAAATTTGAAAAAACATCACAAAAATGGCGGGTGTCAAAAAAGTGTAATTTTTACGTCCTTCGTTAAGCATATAAGTTATATATATTAAATATATTCGCTAAATTATACGGTGAATATAAGCTCCCGCCTTATATTCGGGGGCTTTAAAAATACTCAAAAAAAAAACGGCTACGTATAATAACCGCTGAAATGACCGAAATTTCGGTTTTTAAAATTGAAAGTCAGAGAATTGTAGCTAGAGTTATGATTGCGACCAGATCGAGAAAGGTCGTTTCGAGAAAAACGCGCTTGAAAGTTTTAGTATACGAAAATCATTGCGCTACCTGCTCTCACTAAATTGTCCGTAACTTGGTCAATTTTCAATATTTAAACGTGAACATTTTTTCACATATTCCTGAACGTGTATACTTTGGCAAAATGCAAAAAAAAATCGATTTTTCTGGTCCAACACAGCGGTGTTCCACCTTAAGGGGCCAGGCTCCTGTGACGACCCAATAATTAGGGTTATTCAAAAAAAATCGAAGTTATCGTTAAGACGATTGAAAAATCGTTTGGACGATTTTTAATTTAAAATAGATGACGTTGGCGTGTCATCATATTTAAAATAGATGACGTTGGCGTGTTTCAATCATAGAAAATGAAATTGAAAAATTGAAAGAAAAAAAAGGAAAAATTGAAAACATTTGAAAATGGAAAAAAATTGAAAAAATTGAAAAATGGACCAAAATTGAAAAAATTGAAAAGTTGAACAAAATTGAAAAATTGAAGAAAATGAAAAATTGAAAACATTTGAAAATGGAAAAAATTGAAGAATGGACCAAAAGTGAAAAATGGAAAAAATTGAAAAGTTAAAGAAAATTGAAAAATTGAAAAATATGGAAAAATTGAAGAAATTGAAAAGCCGAAAAAAAAATTGAAAAATTGAAGAAAAAACGGGAAAAAAATGAAAATTGAACAAAAATATTGTTAATAACTAAACAATGTTGAGAAGAAAAACGACGATCAAGACTAAACTACTATTGCACTAGATAAGTGTACCAAATTTCAAGTCAATCCTTTCATTAGCTGTCGAGAAATCAGGTACACAGTGTTGAAAAACAGTTTCGAGAAAAAAATGCGTTTAAAGCTTTATTGGCAGTTTTATCGTTGTAATAATAAGTTTACCTTCAAACTGCAATTCTTCCATCACACGTTCAACCGTCCTCTTCAATCCAAGTTGTCTCAAGTGACGAACGAGTATTTCTTATCATTCACAGTAGCGTAACCGATTAATCAATAATTTCCCCTTTATTCGCGTGATTATTGATACATCGACGATAAAATGCTTGAAATTTCAGTCTGGTGTGCATAAAAGTCAAGCCAATGCTTTTGGACCGTTCGTATCAGGAATTGGACGCGAATTTCCGTTCTTACTCCCGTGCGATCCTCGGTATCGGCTGTAATCTTCATCGTTCCCGCGAATTGAGATTTTTCTTTCTCGAACTGGTGGAGAGATGCATAGAGCCGTGGCGACAGGCGAGCTGGTCGCACACCGACCTGCGAAACTTTTTGGCCGCTTACACGCAGTGCGCCCTCGACATGGACGTACTCAGGCAAGCGAGATTTCGAACGAAAAAGAAAGACCAGAAAAAATCACTTTTCGGTGCTACATTTACCTAGAGGCCCGAAAGAAATTGCCAAATACGAATTTTTTTCTGGGAAACAGTTGGCGAAAAAGCATTTTTTTCAACCCAAAAGTATATTGCGAGCCTCGAAAGGAAAATCAACATAAGATACAGAAAACATGACCAGTAAGTGGACGCTCGACCGTCAGTAAATGGACGTGTAGTATAAAAGAACGCTGTAAAGAATAAAGATAAATTATTTATTTTTATTAAGTGCCAGATTTGGAGATCACGGCGTTGCACAAAAATTATTTGCTAAGTTGTACCGATTCGAGTTTCTATCGACAATTCGTATTCTTTATTAATTTCAAATATAAATCAGCTGTCGTCCATTCACTGGTCGGCTCACTTTATCTCCTGTAAATTTAGAAACAATCCATCAAGCTGTTCCCGAGATATGTCCACCGACTTTGAAAACATGACTATTCAAACACCGAAATGAAATTTTCATGGAATATAGCTAAAAGATGATACTATCGAATAAAAATATTTTGGGCATTTTTTTTCGATGGTTGAGATACGCTAATCAGTCTGACATTGTTTTGTTCAATCAAAGCACGGGTAAAGTTCCGAACGCCCCCCCCTTACCTCCGATCGAGCTGAAATTTTACAAAAACCTTCCTTTTAATATGTTCAGGCAACCCTTGAAGAGATTGTTGGGGCCGCGCTATAGTTTTTATTTATTTGGGTTTGTTTGGGTTTATATGGGTATTTTTGTTTGGACAAAAGGGAAAGCGCGATAACATATTTATTAAAGTAACATATTTTAAAATAAACTATTATATTCTATATATAGTCGGCGAGCGTTAAAAAAAAAATTATACTCAATATTTCGAAAACGATTGCACGTCGCTAAAAATCCCTCAAGCGGTAGTCTTAAAATGCTAAAAGGGAGGTTTATGCACAATTTTAGCTAGATCGGGGGCGTTACGATACGTTAATTTTTACGTATTACGTAAGAATACGTTAAAATTTAAACCATTCGATTAGGTTCAGTCCTCGCGGTGTACCGTAAATATTATCTGAGACGAAATTTGTAAAAAGATTTCTAATCAGTATGAGAGCCGTTATCTTGTTATGAAGGTTTGTTAAAATCAAAATTGACAAAATGTCGGCGATTTGAAGGAAAAATTATCGATTTTGGCCTATTTCTTCGACAGTTGTTACGTTCAAAAACATATGAAGATTAAAAAAAAAGCTTCCATAGCAGTGGCGTGAAGAATGTTGTGTCAAAATTTGAGACGGATAGCTTGAAAACTTGTCGCTTGCGAGTGTACACCGTTTTGAAAAGCGACATTTCGAGAAAAACGCGCCTGCGCCAGCAGTTGGTCGAATCCCTTTTTCGTAGAAAGGCTGTAGCAGCCGGAACAATTCAAATGTCCCAAAAATTGAACAGCCTGTTTATAACCGTCTATACTATCGGATAATTTTTTTAAAAAATTGATTTTTGAAAATGTTGCATTGTGGGGACCCCTTAAATTCGCGCATTTTGGTCTGACGAGTATTTCGCAACTCCACAGAGAGACCGTAGTCCGGGACGCGTTCGAGCGCTACATGAAAGTCGTGACGAGCTGTCTCCTGAGGATGTATCACACGTGACAACAGGTGGGGAACAACGACGCCGGCAGTAGTAGCAAAGGAGTGAGGAAAATGTACAAAGATCGTGGCCGAAGAAGCACACGGTAAAATCATATATTACAATTTATTTAATTTTTTTCTGTCCCTCGTATCTTCATTCCTCTCATCGTTCTTATACAAGTTTTCTCGCTCTCTCTCTCTCGCGCGCGCGCGCTCTCTTGTGTTCTCTGTAATAAATAACGGCGACGAGGGAACAGTTCCGTGGAGTTATTTTTTTTCGCGCACGTCCTACACCCGCGTATCGACGTGATAATTTATATTCACTTAACTACGACTATCGCATCAACACGCTAGACCGAGATTATATTCTCTCTCACACGCACTCTCGCTCTTCTCTTACTTCTACTTTTTCGAGCTCCGCTTAGAGCTACGGATCGCGCGTGTCCCTCAAAAATTCAACCCAATAAATCGAGACGATCGAATTATCGCTATGTTCGTTTTTCGTTTCTTTCCTTTTTACATTACGCACACGGTCTCTGCGTGTCGACGCACAATGACTCGCTTACATTTTTTTTTACATATTTTTCTTCCACTTTTTACAACCGCATTTCGACTCCAGCGGTTTTCTCCGCCTTTCCTACACCCCCCCCCTCCCGCGCCTCTACAGCATCGACGTATATGATACATCGAGCCTTCGATACTTATCTGATGATCCGAACGCATTTTTTTTAATTTTCCTCTTACTACGTCAAATTCCTCGACAACGCCGGAATTTTCGATCTTTTTTCCACCGATTATTGTGTTTTTCATACTTTCTGGATTTTCTTTCGTACTTCCGGATTTTTCGTTCTCGCTCTTCGTTTCGTGTGCCGAGACTAGAATTGTCCGTGAGAATAACGGGGCGGAGGAAAAGAAAAGGCTCGCTGGTAGTGGAAAATTTAACAAATTTTGTCGATTCGTTACAATCATTGTGGCGGGGGTCTGTGAATTTTTCTTTTTTTTTTCGTGAGCCAAAAATGTAAAGAGAATGAACGCGATGGTGGAAGGGGAAAAAAGCGGCACCCAGAGAAATTGTACTGACTCGACGTGGTAAACGATTTCAGGAGTATCGTCAAACTATATATATATATATATATATATATATATATATATATATATATATATATATATATATATATATATATAATTGATGTACGTATATATACAGTTGAATGATTACGACATAATTAGCTACTGCGATACACCCAGTACTTTATTGACGGCCATTACGACGTCCTCCTTACGTGGCAAAGCGATCACTTCTAAGCTCTTGGTGTACGGCATCGGCCCGTCCACGCCGGTTACGCGAATCACCGGTGCGTCCAAGTGATAGAAAGCTTCGCCTGAAATTTCAGAAAAATCGGTTGAAAAACAAGAACGCGGGTAATTCTTTGGATAAGTGACTTTGCCGAAAAATGAGCGTAAAATGTTATTTTTTGCTGCTATTTTCTCATTTGTTATAAACAAATGATGATTTTCAGTCGGGGAATGCTGAAATTCATTAATAACTGTTTTGCGAGCAAAAAATCGCCAACAATAATTTCGAATTTTGCAAGAACTTCTGTATTAAAATACAAACGCGGGAGGATTTATAATATAAGCCTTCCTGAATCCAAGCAAACCCAGACAAGACCAACCCCCTCACGACGGAGGGGGTTGGGTTTGTTTGTATTCAGGAAGGCTTCTTTTATAAATCCCTTCGGTGTCTGAAGAATTACCGGAATATGTGTTACGATCACAAGCCTCAAGAATATCGATCACTTTTCCTACCCCTCAATTTCTGTTTGTAAATATCTCGTTTTTTTTCATGACGTTGAAGTTTGCTTGAAGATCGCTGGATGGCAACGAAAATGCGTTCTTTCCGATTGGTCAATTTTTTCTTTTCGCCGATTTTGACGGCAAATGTCGCTCAAACGTTTTCAGGTATTTGAAAAAAAAAAACGTTTATGGCCTCAATTCGCAGCGAAGGGCTTTGAATAATGGAAAAAATAAAGGAATTAAGAACGAAAAATATCGTTGCGTTCCAACGATGCAAACTTCAACGTCATCGATTTTAAGAGTGTAAGATATAAGGAGTGATTGGATACGAATAAAAAAAGTTATCGTTGTGTGTTAAGGTGTCTGTTACAGTGATGAATAAATGTACGATGGTGGCGTGATTTCGTGTAGGTGTTTTAGGGGCTTCCAATACGGTTTTTGCAAACACCTAAGTGGACGATGATATACTTGTAGTTATCGATCATAAAAATTGAATCGGACGAAGAATTGATAAGATGAAAATTCAAGCGTACGTATAGAATGTTTCCTTTCTGGAAGAATGAAAATAAAACAAATATTATCATTCCAGCTACGGTGTTAGAATAATTTACCGTAAATTCACTGTGACGTTCAAATACGAGCAAACTCTCTTCGAATATGTTCGATCAGATAATGCGAACTGAAAAGTGAATTGAGAAATTTTTGACGTGGGAGTAATGTTAAATTGCGTGTGGTGATAATAAATCGAATATAAGAAATTTTGGAGCTATATCATTGAAGTTTTCTGAACAGGTACTTTTGTCTCCTTGTCCTCTAAAATACGCTGATAAATGTGTATGTGTGTGATGTATATATGGTAGAGGTTTTTAATATATATGGATTTTAAGTTGAATACGCGCTCGAGACTTTTGATGAGTCCTTTCATATGTATAATGTATTTAAAAAAAGTGTAACTCAACCCACGCTAATTAAAAATGGATTTTGGTGGTGGATGGAAAAGCGTCAGGCGCCTGTTCGACAAAGAAATTGATAAATATAAATAAAAAAAAGCAGCTCGTTGATTAGCACTGGATGAACCGACTCCTGTACAAAAGTGATCGGTAGTCGAAGAGTTTAATGACCTCGCGTGGCAAACAAAGAGAGAGAGAGAAAGAGAATAAAAACTATATCGAAGTCTGCATCGGTGGAATACAACGAAAATCAATATTTTCGACTAGCCAAAATATGTTTGTTTCGAGTTAGTTTTTTTTCGAACGACCAAAACGTTTGTCCTCGAATTTTTTTTTGACTGGCAAAAAAACATTTGTGTTTGCGGTTTTTTTCCAACCTTTTGTAATGGTCAAAATGTATTTGTTTGGGTTTAATTGGGATTTTCAAGTTTTTCGAATGGCCAGAAAATATTTGTTTGGCATTTTTCCATTTTTTTGAACGCCCAAAACAATTTTTCAGCGAATTTGGGCTGCGAACCATCAGCCATTTTCCAAGATCCTCATTACGAATCTACAGCCGGACCTGGCACGAAAATATTCCGCGCAACAATAACGCAAAAAATGAAAACGAATTCTTTGCATTCCAACGATAAAAACTTGACGGGTTGGAAGGAAATGTAAACGTTGGGAACGTACTCTCCATGATTTTGGCACAAATTTCGGCGCCTATACCGGACTGGGGCCAGCCCTGTTCTACGGTAACAACGTGATGAGTTTTGACGGCCGATTTGAGGATCGTTTGGGTATCGAGTGGCCTGAGAGATCGAAGGTTAATGACTTCGGCCTCGATGCCCTTGCCGGCCAATTCGTTGGCAGCCTCGAGGGCCTGTTCCACAGCTTTGGAATGTGCCACGAGGGTGACGTGTTTGCCAGGCCGTTCGATCTTGGCTTTGCCGATCGGCACGACGAAATCCTTGCTGAGTACCTCGTCCGAGACCGGATATTGCACGCCGTACAGTAGCTCGTTCTCGAGAACGACCACGGGATCGGGATCGCGTATGGCCGCTTTGAGGAGGCCTTTCGCGTCCTCGCTGTTGTAAGGCGAGACGACCTTCAATCCCGGACAATGACTGTACCAAGCGCCGAAACACTGCGAGTGTTGGGCTCCGACACCTGCCGCAGCTCCGTTCGGCCCGCGAAACACTATTGGCACGTTTACCCTACCGGCCGACATGTAAAAGGTCTTCGCGGCCGAATTGATTATGTGATCGATCGCCTGCATCGAGAAGTTGTACGTCATGAACTCGCAAACCGGACGCAGGCCAGCCTGAAAATTGACGCACAGTTTTTAGAACTAATCGAACAAGGCTGTTTCGGGAACATCGACGATTGTCGATTTTTCCGAAGTTCACCTCGAGAAGCAAATAACGAGAGAGAACGAAAATTGTATTGACATTTGCCTCGGTGGAAATGTCAAGACACAGCGAAAATTACTATTTTTGACTGGTCAAAACACGTTCGTTTGGGTTTGTTTGGGGTTAAAAATTTGTTTTTGAACGACACAAATCTTTCGGACTTGTTTTTTTTTCTTCTTGAATTGTCGAAATATATTTGGAGGTTTTCAATTTTTAAATGGACAAAATACATTTCTTTCGGTCTATTTGAAGTTTTCCAGTTTTTCCAATGACCAAATTATATATTTGTATATGACCTGAAATATATATATATATATAAATATATTTGTTTGAGTTTGGCGTTTTTCAACTTTTTTCGAACGACCAAAACACATTTGCTTGCGTTTATGTGGGATTTTTCATTATTTCGAATGGGCAAAATATATTTGTTTGGTTTTAATTTTTTTTTGCATCGCCAAAATACGTTGGGTCAACCTGAAGAATTTAAGGTTCAGGCAAACCGAAAGAAAAGAAGATTCAGGTTAACCTAAAGAAAAGGAGGTTTAGGTAAACCTCAAGAAAATATTCGAGTAAACGTAAAGGGAACATTTGGGTGAATCTAAAAAAGGGAAGGTTCAGGTAAACCTAAACAAGAGAAGGGGAATCTGAAGAAAAGAAGGTTTAGGTAAACCTAAAGAAAGGATTTCGGTTAACGAAAAAAAGGGAAGATTTAGATCAACCTAAAGAAAATAAGGTTTGGGTAAACCTTATGAGAAGGTTTGGCTCAACCTAAAAAAGAGAAGGTTTGGATCGACCCAAAAAGAGAAGGTTCAGATCAACCTAAAAAAGAGAAGGTTTAGGTCAACCTAAAAATTAAACGCTCAGGTCAATCTAAAGGAGGGAAGGTTTCGGTTAACCTAAAGAAGAAAAGGTTTCGGCAAACCTAAAGAAAAGGTTCAACTAAGCCAGAAGGAGTGAAGGTTTAGGCCAGCCTAACGAAGAAGAGGCTCAGGTCATCCTTAACAAGAGAAGTTTTATGGCAAACTAAAACTGAGAAGGTTTGCATCAAACCAAAGAAAAGTTATCATTGAACAAAAAAATTGATATGAAAATATCGAGAAAAAGGATCAAATCCCTCAAAAGTTGTTTGCTTTTCAAGAAGGTTGGTGTGGCATTGCTCCGATAAATGTTGACAAACCCCATTGTTATAGATTGAGAAACATATAAAAATCCATATTTGCACCCACTATGGGAAAATCTGGACGTCTATCATCGGACTTTCCGCAACGTCTATGAGAAAGTCAGTATTCCGTGCATTCGATCCGTCCTGCGAACTCACCATCGCCGCTCCGACCGCCATACCGGTGAAGCCAGCCTCGGTGATGGGAGTATCGACGACCCTCTTCTCGCCGTACTTTTTCCAGAGGCCCCTGGATACTTTGTAGGCGCCGTCGTAGAGGGCGACCTCCTCGCCCAGGATGAACACTCTCTCGTCCCTCTCCATTTCCTCGTCGAGTGCCGAATTGAGCGCATCTCGGACGGTCATCTGCGCATGGTCGCAACAACATGCGTAAATAGCTCGAGAAGTTCGATAAAAAGAAACGTTTCTCCGTCGTACGGTTTGTCGTTTTGTACAGGCGAAAGAAGCGATCGGATAAGGGGCATCGAGGAATTGGTTGCACGTCGTATGACCTTTGACGCCCTTCATGCGCGAATCGTTAGCTAATCATCGTGCGAAAACGCGGGCTCTCGAACGCTTTCGAGAGACGAAGAAAAAAAAGCCAACGCGTGCGACGGAAAATCGCGAAAAGTGGCGCGCTTTGGGGGGGGGGGGGGGATACGGAAAATTGCCATTTTTCGATCGGAACATTTCGCAGTACGGAGGTAGGTTAGATCGCGCGTAAAAGTGGAGCACGTAAAATTGAAACATGGTAGAGCGTGAGGAATTTCTTACCTGCTGTGCAGCCGCCAATTTCGAGGTGGAAAAGGAACGTCGAACGACTTGTTTTGCCACGGACTGCAAGTAGACGGAAAATTAGGCGGAAAAAAAAAACGCTACGCAATCGCAACAATTTACGATTATCGAGTAATCAGTGAGAAAATAATAATTGCACATCGCGTGATTCCCGATAATCATAATATGCCACGGGCTACAATCGAACTCGTGCGCTGCTCGCAAATCTTAAAATATTTTCTATTCGTCTGTGAAGATTTGTCATTGAGGATAATATTCACCGTAAGCATGATCGCGCGATTGACCGTCTCAAGCTCAACGAGGATCTTCTCTCACGCGATTAAAACCGGGAATTGATGAGGTTCGCTCGAAGAAACGAAACACGCGCGTGGCACTCGCGGGGAAATAACCCTCGTGCGTTCTCGCCTCCAGGGGCTCTCTGATTGCAATTCCCGTCGACCCGCGAGTCAGCACTGATTTCCCATTTTTTCTTCTTTTCTTCTATCTTTCTTCACTCTACGAGCGCTACCAACATTGCTCGGAGTTACGCGCAGGCGCGGCAAATCTATCGCGCGCATGCGCCCTTCCAACGGAGCCAAGGTCTCGCGGAGAGATGAGGGTCGGTTCAGCCGCAATAATACGCGCGGATTTCGCGCCGCGTTTGCGGCGATTTACGAACGGTCCAATTACGCGACAGTTCAAAATCGAATTCGGCATCTTTTTGGCAATTATTGATCTGTCTTTAATTGTCCTCAAGAGCGATGATCAGACGGTTAGGAGAATTTGAGAGATTGTTTTCAAAATGCTTGTCAAAATTGTCGGATTACCAAACGCGGCGGTGTGCGGCCAATCTTTTACCGAGCATCGGTCAACATTTCCATTGTGTTCTCGCTTTTCCAAAACTTCTTTACCCCTGTCGCCTTCATGTGTCGACTCGAAACTGGAAATACGATTTATTGAACGCGGAAGTGCGATTCCTCGTTACGGAAGCGCAATTACGCCAAATCGGAAGTGCGATCCTTTGCAACCGGAAGTGCAATTATTTGAAAGCAGAGGTATGGTTCCTCAACACTGGAAGTGCGATTCCTGGTAACCGGAAGTGCATTTCGTTAAAGCCGATACTACGATTCTTCTGAACCGGAAGGGGGATGCCACTAAAACGGAAGTGCGTTTTTTAAAAACCGGAAGTGCGATTCCACGAAAACGAAAGTGCGTCTCTTTAAAACCGGAAATGCGCTTCCTCATAACCGGAAATGCATTTCGTCAAAGTCGCTAGTACGATTCTTCGAAACCGGAAGCGCAATTTCTCAGAAACACAAGTGCTTACGTCCAAATCGGAAGTACAATTCCTTGAAACCGGAAGTACGATTCGTCAAATTTGGAAGCGCCATTCCTCAAAACCGGAAGTGCGATTCCTCGAAACCAAAAGCACAGATCCTCGAAACAGGAAGTACGTCTCTCCCGAACCTGAAGTACGATTCCTCGAACCCGGAAGTGTGAGTCCTCAAAACCGGAAGTGCGCTCGCTCATTAAGGATACAGGAATGTCGTGCGGGTTCTTCTATGGTGCGTGAAAATGACAATGCTGATGACACAAAGCTTATTTTCGCCAATGTCTGTGCAACTTTGTCGCCATGATGGACGATCGCGGCAAAAAATTCAACTGCCCAAGCTTCGAACATTACACACGCAACACGCTAGTGTCTCAAACGTGACACTCTTTGATTCCATGCACCCGCGGTTAGCTCCGGTAAACCGGAAGTGCGATAAGACACGCGTTGACGGAAAATGTCACGTTCGAAGTCCCTTCACCGCGCGAAATTCTTGCTTCTCTTTGTTTACATCGTACGAGCACATGTTCTTGCAAACACTTTTTCCCCTGGTTCGGTTCTTGTTTTTTTTTTTTTTTATTATTTACACATATATATGGCGCGCCAACTCGCTCGCGCTTATACATCCTCGTACACATGCTTTCGTTACACACACTCTTTCGCGCGATAAGAGCGTTTCATTTTCTTGTTTTCTTTCCCTCTCGCATCGCGGGGCGTTCGCAAAACAAAACACTGGACAAAGAAAGAAATAATGATACTCGCGTGTGTGTGGGGGTGACCGTGAACTGGCGTATGTATATATGTATAGGCTACACACGTGACGTTTCGTACAATTGCAGAGCGTCGTGTCTTAAATTCGTGCCTTATTCTCCTTACCACGTAATCCCTTGTCTCGTATCACGAAAATTAATCATCGCGTGCTACAAGTTGGAGACGCTTCGAAATTTTCTTTTCAACCGAGATTGCGTGCGTGAATGAGAGAGAGAGCGACGCACACAGGAAATGCGAGTTCAAGATGATGACAGCGATACGTGTTGTTGCATAGCGTGACGATTAGATTAGAGCGTGAATCAATGAGGCTGCAGCATTTATCGCGATGCGTGAATTTGATTTTTTCTTTTGCGAAAAAAAAAAGATAGCGGCATGCCGGATGAAACGTTCGTCGTACGAGAAGGTGGTGGATGTTTTAGAGGATTCGTAAACGGTTTTTAGAAAACTAGTAATTGAGAATTTTATACGCATACTTAATGCAGACATTATTGGCAAGGAGTGGTGAAGAGAAAAATTCTATTGAGAATTAAGGTCGGCCTAACGTGAAAAACGTTTACTTTCCGAAAAAAATATATCTCTATATATATATTATATATTTTAATTTCAATATATATATATGCATGTTAAAATTCAAATTCAAATTCAATTAAGATGAACATAAAATAAAAATACAAATAAAAATAAAAAATACAAATAAAATCATAATAAAATAAAATTGAAAATCCAACTAAAATGAGAACAAAAATTAAAAAAACTGAAGAAAAATTTAAATATTACATTTTTTTTAAATGTCAACTAATATTGAAATTCCAAAAAACTTGGAAGAATAATTTCCAAAAAAATCTCTGTCAAATTTAATCCGAGCGAAATTGTCATCAATATGTTCGATCGAATTTCCAGACAAAAATTTCATTCGCAAATGTCAAAATTTCTATACACAATTTCGAAAATGCACATGGCAAAACGATATTTCCAAAATAAATAATAATTTCTTTCAAAGCGATCTTTCTTCGTCTCTAAATTGTCGTCTAAAATATCCTGATAAATATGTGACAGAAAATAGCGAGAAATTCCCTCTGCACAGTATTCACCTAGTTTCATTCATCGTTTCTTTTTTCACATGTCTTTTTTATTAACGAGAGAACAACAGTCGAGTAAAATTCAAATGTACTGAAGAACGACGTCCTAGGAATTATTTTATCGCCACAGGTCTCTTGAGAGGCGAGATTATTATTATCATTTGTTTTTGTTTGCGCTTCGTTTTTATCGCTTCTTCATTTCCGTTCATTTTTCCATTTTCCCGCCTGGTTTTAAAATTTTTTTTCCTCGTTTTGAAATCCCTCGGCCTCGCGGGCCGCACGCCTCTCCCCCCGTCCGACAGTGACGACAGTCAACGCAATAATGAGAGAAGTAGAAGAAGAAGAAGAATAAATCGAAGTTTCGAGTCGAGAAGTGCAAGAAATTGTAATGGTCGATCGTCGCGGAGCGAGAAGAATTATTCGTTCGCAACGAGCATAAATCGCTCTAAAAGTTCTAATCCATCTCTATACGTTTTACAGTTCGATAACAGCTTTCGACCATACAGTAAGTATATAGTAATAATAATTGTGACAATCGTAACGACCCTATGGAGAATTCATTGCCGTTTATTTTTTTTATTCCTTCTTTTTGCTCTTCGGATTTTATGTACGCTAATTTAAACTTCTCATTCTTTAGTTTTGATATTTAGGTCACTTTATCCTTCGTTCGCATGTTTTTCATTCTCGGCTAAGCGAACTCGGAGAAATTTTTTCTCTTTTATTTCAACTGCTTTTTTTTCTCGTTAATTTGTCATTTTTGTTTGAATTTTCAATTATTTTGTTTATATATTTCGGATTTTATACATATATATATATATTTCGGATTTTATACATATATATGCATATATGTCCGTTGTCGAAGTAATAATTATAGTCTAAAAGAAAATCTATCGGTGCTTCGATGCAAGGCCAATTTCACTTACGGTCAGTCTAAAACTTTGTACAGGTTTTTCGTTAATTTTTTTCTTCCATTTTCTAAAGATACGAATCGAGGATTTTTCGCGTTGTTCCTTTCGAACGTACGCCCCAATAGGAGATCCTCTGGACGACGATAGCAAGACGACGATCTCGCTCCGTCAAACTCTCTTTTTTAGCCTCATTGTTTCTAATGTTATTCGATTTTTTCCCTTGGTTACGCAATTTGTTAAATTTTCATTGGAGAATTTGCGATAGGGGCGAATGAGGCCAATATTTTTGTCTCTCTATTTTTTTCTCTCTCTCTCTTTTTATATATTCTCTCTTACCTCCTGCACGCCTAGGTATTTATGATATTATTCGTAGCTCCGAGTCTCATTCCGTTCTTACTCGTTTCTCCTTATGTTTTTTCAAATTTATCTTGCCGTTTTTTAGCCCGCTCGTTCGTTAAGTTTTTCGTAAAAGAAAAACGGAGAGAAACTGAGAAAACGAAAGATCGCGTACTTTTTCGCGTTTGCGAAATCGGAAGATTGCAGAGAAAAACAATTGCCCGTTCGTACGACGAATATCGAGGGAGAACCTTCCGACCGCGCGGCTTTTCTTTTAGAAAGCATACTTTGAGAAAGTTGAAAATCGAAATTGGCGAAAAAGCGAAGTATCATCAAGGGTCACACACGGTTCGTCGTCGGCACTGACTCGCGCAATTTATCATATAAAAAGTTATTTTTTTCTCTCTATCTCTCTCTCATTCCCGTTTTACATTTCCGCTAAATTTTATTTACAAAAACATTTTCGCTAACGGCTCGTTTATTCCTACCTCTCGATTTTTTCTCTTCCCCTACACTTTTTTCGCTTTTCTCAACGATTCCACGTGGATTCGGAATTATTCGCGTGTACCCAACGTAAAATTAATTTACTACGTATTATTCCGAAAAAAAAAAAATGAGAAACGTCGCAATAGTTGTCTAACGCTTATTTTCCCGCGTCCTTTTTTTCGACCGTGAGCTCTCGTGTCTGTGTTTTGGTTTCGTTGGTTTCGCCAAAATAAATCAATATTCATATAATAAATAACAATTACATTCTATGGTTTTCAAATGCTCTCGTGTTTTGCGACATATTCGATATATCGTGTGTGTATCGCTAGAGCTTCGTTCCTCACGGATCATTTACATTCGTGCCTTCCCATGCCCTCTCTCTCTTACCTCTGTGTATTTTAATTTATATTTCGTTCTTTGGCTTTTTCACACATGTATGACTAAATATGTTTGTTTTTTCTTCTCCTCTTCTTCGCCTTATATTAACCTGCTCTAAATTCCTTATTTCATTAATTCCGTGTCACGTGGGAAATCTGAGTTTTCGACTTGATTTTGCCGAAATCGTTTTTCGACTCGATCGACTCTCTCCCTCTCTCTCTTCATAATTAATTAAATACGTCCGGATCCATCGGATTTTCTACGTTTACTTTCAAGCTGTCTCTCGGCGAGGTTCATAACAATTATTTTCGCCTCATTCCGCCTCAACGTGTCATTTTGCATTTTCTCCTGTATTTCGAGCTCTGCGTTGTCCGAAGGATCCGAGGGTCGGATCGTCGATTTCGTAGGAAAAAAGTCGTTGCGTCTGACGTTTATTAATCGATTATGTGTAATTATTGGTAACGATTGAACGAAGGTCCTAGGCAAATCGAGGTGTTTGTTTTTCTTTTTCGTCCAATTCTCTTGCTCCTTATTCCTTCCATTCTCGTCGCTGTTATTATTGTTTTCCGTTGCTTTTCTTCGTCGTTTGCTACCTTCGTTTTCGCATCGGGTATTTTTCCTTCGTTTCTTTGCCTCCTGCTCGTTGTGTTACGCGCGTGTCTCGTAGTTACGCGAGCCCGATCGGTCGATTCGTTCGTCGTTGTCGTTTCGAACGTTCGAGTCCTGTCAGCTCGCCGGGGCGTGTCAGGCTACCTTCGTTGTATCCACGGACAACTAGAACCAACTTCCCCCGCCGAACTTGGTGGAGAGGCCACCGATCCCCTTGCCGAACATACTTCCAACCTTGCCCACTACGTTGGACGTCACGTTGGTGATGTTCGTCAATGAATTGCCATCCTCACCACCCGACTCGACAATCGTCACTTTCGTCTTCGGCCTCTCGACCTCGTCGTCGTTACCGTTCTCCGAGAGACCCCTGTACGTGTCAAATTTCATATCACATTCGATTTTTACTCAATTGCCATTTATTTTGTTTTTCGTTCGTAAGCGAGACCCAAATATATATATATATATTGTATTAAGGAGTTGGGCCACTGTGTTTTCTATTAGTACTATTCCATAATGATAACAACAAAAATAACATTTGTAAAATAACGATCAATACAATATATATATATATATATATATATATATATATATATATATATCTATTGTATTGATCGTTAAAATAACATTGATCGTTATTTTACGTTATTTTACAGTACTATTCCATAATGATAATAACAAAAATAACATTTGTAAAATAATGATCAATGTTATTTTGCAATTATATATATATATAATTACATTGCAAAATAACATTGATCATTATTTTACAAATGTTATTTTTGTTATTATCATTATGGAATAGTACTATAACAAAAATAACATTTGTAAAATAACATTGTTATTTTACAATTATTTTGCAATGTAATTATATATATATATATAATTACATTGCAAAATAACATTGATCATTATTTTACAAATGTTATTTTTGTTATTATCATTATGGAATAGTACTATAACAAAAATAACATTTGTAAAATAACATTGATAGTTATTTTACAAATGTTATTTTTGTTATTATCATTATGGAATAGTACTATTCCATAATGATAATAACAAAAATAACATTTGTAAAATAACATTGTTATTTTGCAATTATTTTGCAATGTAATTATGTATATATATAATTACATTGCAAAATAACATTGATCATTATTTTACAAATGTTATTTTTGTTATTATCACTATGGAATAGTACTATAACAAAAATAACATTTGTAAAATAACATTTGTAAAATAACGATCAATGTTCATTAATGTTATTTTACAAATGTTATTTTTGTTATTATCATTATGGAATAGTACTAATAGAAAAATATACAATAGTACAAAATATAATATAGTAATTATATTATATAGTAAATAGTAATAATAGAAAAATATACAATAGTACAATGTATATATATGTAATAACAATAATACTGTATTAAAATAAATACGAAAATTCTTATTAATATTCAAAGTGTTATTTTTTTTATTCCCATGTTATAAGCTTTAGCGGCTGAACGAAATTCTCTCTGTCATCATTATTATCAGAATGATCATTGGACAATAAATATTAAACATAATTCGTGCAAAAGTTATTTCTGCATTGCTGCTCGACTATTATGACTACTTCGTTGCAAAAGAAAAGAAAGCGAGAGACGAAGAATCGAAATTTCTTGTTCGCGTTGTATTTTCGCGTGAGATCAGTTCAACGATGCACAATAACGAGAGAATTGTTCGTGACTAGGTGGACTCACTCTTCGTTCTGAGCGCTCATGGTTAAGGCACAAGTTGCTTCTTCCGTCTGCATTCTCTGCGAGACCGTTTGATATGTCTGAGAGTTTAATTTGTCCTCCATGACACCCTGTAGCTCGAAGTCCGAGTAAATCTTCTTGACCACCTGGGCGAGACAGGTACACTGGTAGAGATGTAGACTGTGCTCCAATCGGTCAGAGAGCCAGTTGCAGAGCATCTGTATCTGCAGGGTGTACCATTGCTGCGGACAAGGTTCGACGCGGGTTTCAGGGAGTGAAAATAGCGAAGGCACAATCAACGAAGATAATACATTTCTACATAATTTGAGATCTTTTTTTTCCTTTATCTCGCCGTTCCATTATCTTCTTTGAAGAAAAAAAAAATGTCGCCGAAACTGCGAGCGGTCGACAAATGTTTATAGGTCGCTCATGCCTCCGAAAAGTTCAAGTTATCATGAAAAAATCGTTTTTTTTCGTCCACTTTTCACCCATCAGTTTTACGCTCCTTAATTTTTAAAAATTAACATTACCATAAACATTACCATTTTTTTTCTTTCAATTATGAAAAATAGAACGAAAAATTATCTTGCGAGCTATCACACTATTAAAAAAGCATTGTTATCCAATTTTGAAGCAATCGTGAGTGTGTGTTTTCGGTTAATTATTCATTATTATTCGTTTTCGTGATTTGTTCATCATTTCCATTATTTTTTCTCATAGTAAATTCGAATGTTTGGTAATTTACCTCGGAAAAGTTCAGTATCCACATGTCATCGATGACCTTGCTGCGAATTTGATCCATACAATTCCTCGTGAAGTTGACGTAGGCCTGGCCCATTTCCTTGCCGCTCCCCGACACTTTCTGCAAACCATTTTCGGTCACGTCAAGCGCCAGTTCGTTTTTGCGAATATCAACACACTTATTACTAATGAAAATGAAAACAATTGGGCTAATGGAGAATTGCATTATTCCAATTCAACTAATTTTTTTTGTTATGCATTTTTTGCTTTTCTCGAAATAGGAAACCCAACTGCCACTTTCTCCCGCTAGAGGGTACATTGTGAGGTTTAGTGACATTCGCTTTGGTTATGCCTGTCTTTCTACGACTACTGTTGAATTTTCTTCAAATAATCCGTTTGTCGTGAATCAATTGTGAAGAATGCATCGGTGTTGTGCAATTGGGTGCAGAAACGAAGGCGTTCGTTTATTTCCTAAAAACGAAAAACTTCGCAAGCAATGGGAAATTGCTATACGTCGAAAGTACTTTACAGCCACAAAGCATTCAAGGCTATATTCTGATCATTTTAGATCTGCAGACTATAGAAATGAAGGACTTGTTACAGCTCGGTGTATAAACATAATATTCTTGACGCTATTTACTTCTAAAAGCATATTGTAAAGTAGATAATCATCATAACCTAAAAATTTATTGAAATATTTGCATTTTTTTAACCTTTTGGTATTATTTTATCGCATAATACTTACCTAGCTCATCATCATTCTTTACGAGGATGAAACTGAGCCGGAAAATATTGAAAAAAAGGGGTTATACCTTCCCTGTTCGTTTGGATCAAGAAAGAAACTTTAAAGGATGAACAGAGAAGGAAAAGAATAGAAGCTGGTTTTTCAACAACGGTATAGTCAAATATCCGTAATTATTGTCCATTGCGTCCATTCTTAGCATTTTTTGTTTGCGTTATGTTTACGTGGCGCACCAGCGCTGAGCTTTGCGTAAGGTTCCCTATGGTTTTTCTACATGTGACCGCAGATTTAGGTCATAAGTCTCTAACGAGGATGCCGAAAACGTTTGAGCAAGTTTCAGGCTCGAACTGTGAATAAATGTGGCCGATCGAGGGAAGATTGCGTTTCAATGACGCAAATTTGCACGTCGAAGCAATTTGTCTTTAGCTTGAAGGATTTTTTGATTTTCTTAGTCGTACCGTGAAACAGAGGATCGAACCGATGAAGGAGCCCTCGTCGTATCGGGACAACTTCGACAGAGTCGCTTCCAACACCGTGACGAGCTTGTTGATCATTCCTTGGCTCATGCCCGTGGACGTTTTGTCGATCAGGTCGTCGATCTTTGAGTGATACTGGTGCTAAAAAAAATGGAAAAAGATTCGACCGTATCTTTGTGCGGATACACGGTTGTTCATATATCTCTTCCTCTCTCTTTCTACCTCTACCATTTTCGGCCTATTTTTTTTTTGGCTTTGCCTACTGGCGATCTACTCTAATGTTGTCTAAATGCAGCTCCCCAAAATACGGCTATGATTGGCTAGAAAATAAAGAAGCGGTATACGAAGAAAAAAAAAACAGAAGACTTTTGGCATTTTTTGGAAATTCCGAGGAGATTTTTCCGAAATAAATTGAAGACAAAGGAAAACAGACAAAAATATTGAAAAGATTATACAGTGAAATACTGTAACTTTTTTTAGAATTGAAATTCGAACTATTTGTGACGCACGATTTCTCTGTGAATAATCATTTTCATTTTTATAAATAAATAATAAACGGCAAAATGAACGTGAATTATTTTCACTAAATGGAGCGAATCTTGATGAACCAATTGTACACGTTTGTACGTTCAATTTTGAAATTATAAGCTCATAAATCTATCATGAATTCCCAATGAAAATCGATTCAATTTAGCGAATAAGTGAAATTAATAAGTATTTTGAAAAATAATTGAAACGAAATTGAAATACCGAAAAAAAAACGAACCCGACATAAAGATCCATCGGATTTAAGGCCGGAGCCTGAATTAGAAGGTCCGAAAAATCGTTATTTTTTTAATTGCTTAAATCGATAGATAAACTGTCCAAGAATATATTCACAAAGTTACAGAGGCCAGTTGTAAGTATTTTCGAAGATACAAGACCAAAAGCCGGAAAGCGATTGATATTTGATATTGATGTTTGCTCCTATTGGAAACTGACGCGCGTTTTTTCCAGTTTTCATTTTCACGATTTTTCCAAATTGGCGGGCGTGATAGCAAAAAAAATTAAATGACCTATTGAATGAAACGAAAGTTTATTTTCTCCAGTACGAAAATCCTATTCTAAGTGAATTTAAAAAGTCGTTTAAAAAGTCTCTTTAAATAACTTTTATAGCGCGTTAAAGTGTTTAAAATGTTTGTTTTTTAAACCTGAGAAAACGTGGAGTTTTAAAACCTTCAAACATGGAGTTTTAATTCCACGATTTTTTCGCTTTTTCTTAATTCACCCAGAAGAAAAATATATGACGATTGAACATTTTATTGGTTACTTTGTTTCAGACAAGAATTACGAGCTGCATCTTTCCCGGAGATTGAGGACTGCAGTGGCAAGATTAATAAATTCGCAGTAATTTATTTTTTCATGTTGAAGTTTTTTAAAATACATTTCAAATATAAATGAAAAGATGCCTCAATGTTTACTAGGCTCTCTAGTGTTTTATCCCTTCTAAAAAAATTCCCGAAAAAACGCTTTTTTGGACCTGGTAATTGAGGCTCCCGCCTTGACTGTCTCGAAATTTCTTTTCCATATTTTAATTTCCTCATTTTCATTATTTTCCAAAATCTTTCTCCGCATGTTCAAATTCTAGATCTCTAAATAAGCGATTTGAACAATGATTGGAGAATTTTTGTACCGAATATTCGCCAACAGAAATTCGAGCACTTGAAAAATCATAATTTTGACTGCCATTCAACGATCCAAGCTTCTCAATCTCAACAACCATCAACAATCTCATTCAAATTTATCAGTCCAACAAAAATCCACCGTATTTATTCCAAAAAAGTGCAAAAATATTCTCCAACTCCGTCGATGCTTTCTCGGCCATTAAGCAATCCTACAATTACCCGTGAATATTCGAAAAACTTTCCAAAAGACACCCGAGTCTTTCGGAAAATCATTTTGGCAATTTTTTCTTTACCCGGCGAAAAATTCCATCCGGCAACGAATTCTAACAACCCTTCGAAATATGTCCGAAAAAAAGAATTGTATCGTTTTTTTCTGAACGTTCTTTCGGAAAGTCAGAATTTTTGCCGATCTTTCGACGAAAAATCCCCTATGGTGAAAACATTCTGCGCTGCCTTTAAAATATTTATAGCTGCAAAAGCAATATTCAAAACTACGGAGGGCAAAAAAAAATCCTCTTTTTTGAAAAAGGCAATTCCCTAAAGTTCCACTCGGTTTATTATATCCAAAATTTTCCAAATTTCAATTCTCTCTCCCTCTCTAACAAAAGACATTTTTTTTTCGTCGCCGAGGTGCCGAGAAAAAATTATCTAAAATTCATATTTCTCTTCGCTTCCTCCGTCGACTATTACAATTCCGAAATAGCATAAAAAATAAATATCGTGCAAGAATGTGAATAATTGAAAACAAAGGTGGCATTAGTTTTGACGAAATCGACGCTACTTTACCCGGTGTCTGTTTTAATTGCGCTTTGAAAAATCGTTCGGGTAAAATTGTTCGGCGCGTTGAGTGCCGCGTTCCAGCGTACTTACCACATCGACACCATCGACCGCGCAGAGCTTAAAGCTCTGATTCTTCGCGTCCAAGATAACGTTCACCATGGCGCACATTTCCGACGGTATTATGTAATCGGTGGAGATAAAGGTGACGCCTTTTTTCAGCCATTGTTGAAACGCGGCGTCGGTGCGTTGTATGCACGACTCGATCATGTCGCACGCCATGAGTTTCAAGCGTTGCTCCAAATGCGAGCGAAATTCTTGATCGGGCCAGTGCAAGCCTCCGATGAACGACTGCAGGGCGTCCAATTTCCAAAAGAGATCCTCGGACGTTGCGCAACCGTGGCCCTTTATTTCCCAGCGTTCCTTCTCGAAGCCCTTGTGAATCGATTGGGCTATCGACGTCTCCATGAGATCGACGTAGCGCACCACCAACGGGGCGAACGTGTCCCTCAGATGTTGATGAAATCTTCCGTTCTTCAAGTTGTCTGGGTCCGAACCGAATGGAAAACAAACAGAAACCGAACGGAAAGAGCGTTTTTAAGGGGTCAATTAACAATTTTCAAAAAAAATCTATTTTTTTTCAAATAGCATCTTTCGAAAGTCCAATCCAAACGTGTCATACGAAAATGTTATGAATGCCGGGGGAGTCTAACTGTATTTATGTGTGACGTTTACTACCTGAGCACGTTCATCGGCTCCGCTCAAACTTTAAGGATGTTGAGTCCCTATGAAACATGTTAAGGGGTTACCCCCACTTGCGATTTTGAAAAAATCGTTTTTTTTTATTGCATTTTTTTGAAGTATAAGTATCTGAGAATATGTCCTGAAAATTTCAAGTCGATCCGAACAAAATTGACTGAGATATGAGCGTTGAAAGAGAAGAATCCGTGAATTGAAGAACTGAAATTGAAACTTTAAACGCGTTTTTCTCAAAATGGCATTTCTGAAGACGGTGACCAAGATTACTCGAACACTAATGAACCGATCTTCTTGAAATTTTGCAGGCTTATTTAATACATAAAAATGTAGTCTCTAATCGTTCGATTCTTTTTTTCGAAAAAAAATGGCCGTTTTATAGCCAAAAAACGGCCGTTTTTTTTCGTTAAAATCGAACCATTAACTTTGACTATCCGCCATTTTGTGAAAAATGAATATTTTTTAAAATCCTTCGATTAAAGACTAGTTTATACTTATATTTGACTAAATCCATCCGCATTTTTTTTTCAGATGATCCACTTCGCCGCAATGTTGGTCACCGCAAACCGTGTATATAAAAACATTATTTCATTGACGGCCATTTGCCACTAAACAATGTAATATTTTTCAATAAAAAAATTACTGAAAGTTCTTCAAGATGTGTTCTTTGAGATGGTATATTGATCGATTAAAAAAGTTTTGTAGTTTTCTTTAAAAAAATTCATGAAAAAGGCCTTTTTTTTGCGCTACAAGTGGGGGTAACGCCTTAATCGTCATGAAATTTTTACACGACCTCCTGAATACTTCATGTAAAAACATACCACATTTTCCGAATTCTATCATCATTACTTCAACCTCCTTAAGGGTTGAAATAAAAAATGATAAGAAAATTCTGAAAACTTGTTATGTTTTTGTATGAAGTATTTAAGAGGTCGTGTTAAAATTTCACGACGATTAGGAAGCTCGTTATTAAAAAATTATCATTTTGTTGAGAACAATTTTTAAAAGAAATGAAAAAAAATTTATCAATAAACTTCGTTTTGTTTCCGTTGCTTTCAGTTTATTGTAGATATTACAAAATTGAGAGGTCAAAAAAACGAACTTATTGCAAAGTTACATAAGTTTCCATAAGACAACATTTAATTTGTGAATGTTAATTGTTCAATAACGAGCTTCCTAAATGTGGTGAAATTTTTACACGACCTCTGAAATACTTCATACAAAAACATACCAAATTTTCAGAATTTTATCATCATTTGCGATTTGGGACCAAACATCCTTAAACGCGTTTTTCTCGAAACAACGTTCTTCGACGGCTTGTCGATAAAATCTTCCAAACTACTGAACCGATCCTTACGAAATTTTAACCACATTTTTGCTCAATTTTTTTGCTCAAATTTTGATATTTAAATATTTCTTGCCAAAAACTGAAGAAAAAAACGTTTTTTTGTTTTTTCGAAAAAATATCCGCCATTTTGTTATTTTTGCATATATCAAAAATCGTATGGATATGCGCTACAGCCATTAAAACACTGAACTAAAAACCGTTTGATTTTTTTGTTTCGGATGATCCATCTCCGAGATTTCATCAACAGCGCGGACCTGCAGTTTTTTAGGACATTTTTTTTAACTACCATTTTCGTCAATAAATAGTGACTTCAATAAATAAATATTTTTTCACATGTATTTCGAAAGTGTATTTATCAAGTGTAAAAACTTTTATTTCAATATCTATAATATAAGCCTGTCAAAAAAAATCACGAAAATAGCCTTTTTTAGCGTCTGACGTGAGAAGACCCCTTAACGAGTCGTGACCTTTATTTTTTTTTTCTTCAATTAATCCCCTATCGGGGGGTTATACGCCCACGCGGTTTCTTTGTCAGAACGCGAAAAGTCTCCGTGTGCGATCGGCCCGGAATTTTTATTTCAGAACGCACTTGGAACATCGTACGCTATTGAAGAACTAAATGCACTCGAGAGCCGATATAATTCTAACAATAATAAAATCAACAGCAACAACAACAATATATAATAATCGTAAGGCGAAGAAATAACGACAATAAGGCCGAAAGGCAAGAGAATAATAATGATAATCGTGAGAATGATAACTGTAATGATTATTGTAATTATAGTACCAACAATGATAACAATAAGAAAATCATTATCATTATTTTGTAATAGTAATGATTTTTTCGTATTATTATTATTATTATCATTGACAATTTATTATTATTATTATTATTATTATTATTATTATTATTATTATTATTATTATTATTATTATTATTATTATTAATGCTATCTTATTATTTTTCATGATAATAATCATTATCATGTTTCAGAATAACAATTCAATGGTAACGACAACGACAACAGCAATAACAATGACGACGACGATATTAATGTCATTAAGGGCGTATACGTGATTGAAATTTTTGCACATATCTATCTTTGCTTTTCGACGGATTATCAGAATATAACGTTTCAAAGATATTCTCTGAAAACGTCAAGTTGATCCGTTCGAAATTGAGTAAACTTGTAATTGCAATGATAGAACTGCTAGTGAAACTTTGAACGTTTCTTTCTCGAAACGATGTACACGATTTCTCGTCATTTAATGAACGAAGGAGAAACATTAAGGAGAAAAACGTCTTCAATGACGTTTTTTTCCCCTTAATATTTACAAAAATTACTTACCAACAATAATAATGACATTTTTCTCTCGAAAAATTAAATTTTTTTCTGATGATCGAAACTTGATACTGAGTCTTGTTAATTAGTACTTATGTATTTCAAAAAAAGAAAACTCGTTTTCCGTCTTTTTTCAAATCAACCGCGTGGCCTAAATCAAGTACACCGTCGAGCCGCTCACGTTTGAAGGTCCTTCACGAGATTGTTCGTAACTACTTTTATTATCAACCTTTTCGAATAAAATTTGGTAGAAATAAATGTCCAAACGACTTTTCAATTGTCATGCTTATTCCTTCAATTTCTTTGTAACTCTGATTTTCGAGTCGCCAAAGTATCCTAACCCCTTAATGTAAAAAAAAGCCGCAGCTTTTTCCAGCAAAATTTCACGAAAATGTCCTATTTTATTTCCGACCACGAGGCCACGATAATAAGATTGTCATTCTTATATTATAATAGCAATGGAATCATTGTTATTATTGTTATTATCTACCATGAAAGATAATGCTAATGGCGATAATATTAACAATAGTAAGAAAAACAACAATTTCATTACCACCACGATAATAATATTGTTGTTACATGATAATAATAATTGCATAGTCGCAATTGTTACTGCTGTAATTGTTAATAAATATGATTACAGTGGAACTTCGTTTATACGTTTTGCACTTATACGTTTTTATCGTTTATACGTCAAATTTCTCCAGCCCCGGCAGATTCCTTTTATAAAAAGTAATAAAGTTTCATTTCTACGTTTTCCACTTATACGTTTTTCGTGCTCGTACGTTATTAATTTTATTCCCCAGCGTCGGTTTTGTGGTTGGTTTGTCTCAGTTGTACGTTAATCACCGGTGATATTCTTTCGTCGGAGAAAATTTCACGTGACTGCGCTTTGACGTTTCGATGTTTTGATGTTTCTGGCCTCGACTATGTACGCATGTATTGTGATTACATATCTCTTATCAATCCGAGCCTGTCTGTTATTACTAGTCTAAAACGTCAAAGCTCAGTGTTACAAACTTGCATTAAGGTAGTACCTCCACAGAAGAGTTGAATTAAGAAATGGTTGAAATTTGATATACATGTGTTATTTAATACATTATCCAAACATCTGTGCAATTTGAATAAGTTTGACCACCCCAAACCTGAGATATTTACACTTAAAGTTGGCTTGGTTTACAGGTAACAAATGCGTTATGATGGGCAAACAGAGCATCATTAATTCTACCGTCAAAACTAAAATTAAGACATTGATAAAAACCGAGGATAAGCTAGAGTAAGATATCACGAATAATGTGAAAAAAACTGAGAATGATTCACCATCTAGTTTCCAAGATATAATCATGAGAACCCACACAATTTTGGTCGTATAGCATATATCCTGCTCGGCCTGCAAGCGAACAAGTGAATTGGGGAAAAGTCTGGACAGTCCCGGCAAAAAGTTTACTGGCAATGGTAGATGAAAAACACAATATAAAATATGTTTTACGGCAATAAATGATATCCATCGTATTATCTACTAGTACCAAGTCAAGATTGCGTAGTTTTTAATTTTATTTATTACTAATTAAACCAATTATCAAACTGTTAAACATGAACATGGTATGTAAACTTTTGGTTGAGATTTTCGCAGAGGAACTACCTTAAATAAAAGTTCAGAAAGGAAATTCGAAAACTTGAGTTGGCTTATTACTGAATTATTACCAATCAAATTTACAATTGGAAAAGCACACATCAACGCAACAGAGGTACTGCTATTGAAAAACATGGCGAATAGGGAACCCAACTGCCACTTTCTCCCGCTAGAGGGTATACTGTATCATAACGTAAACAGAACATGACGTTTGGTGACATTCGCTTTGGTTATGCCCGTGTTTCTACGGCTACTCTTGAATTTTCTTCGAATAATCCGTTTGCCGCGAATAAATTGTGAAGATTGCATCAGCGTTGTGCAATTGGATGCAGAAACGAAGGCGTTCGTTCATTTCCTAAAACCGAAAAACTTTGCAATGGGAAATTGCTATACGTCGAAAGCACTTTACAGCCACAAAACATTCAAGGCTATACTCTGATTATTTCAGATCTGCAGACTATCGAAATGCACGATTTGTTACAGCTCAGTGTATAAACATAATATTTTTGACGCTATTAACTTCTAAAAGTATAATGTAAAGTAGTTAATTATCATAACCTGATCATTTATATTTGAAATATTTGCAATTTTTTAACCTTTCGGTATTATTTCATCACGTAATACTTACCTGGCTCATTATCATTCTTTACGGGGATGAAACTGAGCCGGAAAATATTGAAAATTGATTGATGTGCTTCTTGCAAAGCGCATAACTGAAGTTTCACTGTATTGCAATTTTTCACGAGGGACGAAAGACGCCAACGAGGACGCTTGTAGCGACGGCGACAATGATGGAGAAAAGCAATCGAATGGAAAATAAAAGCGCTCACCGTCCAGCCTGAGATAATCGTTGAGGATTTGAAAAAGTGGAAAGCTGTCCCAGGTGTCGGGCGGCTGTTCCGAGAGGACTTTGTCCATGTCGACGGCGAATAGGGACCAGAAGATCTCGGCGTGCTCCACCAGGAGGTCGCTAAACCAGGCGAACGCCTGCGGTGCGGTGTAGTAGGAGCGGAACGTGAAAATATTGGACGACACACATATACGGTGGGCAGTCGTTTATGTTCACCCGGGATGGTGGGCGCGCCATCCTGGGCGCGGAGCTCTCGAGGCGACCCAGAAGACACTACGTCATTTTTCATACTCTAATCGATGGCTTGCGCGCGTTCATGAACGTACATGTCTATTTTTCCTTCGTTTCTATCCTATGAAGATGAATCGACTAGTTTCATTGTCACGCTTCGCAGTTCTTACCCTCATAGAGACGAATGTACTTGGCGCGGCGATATGTCGGCAGCAAAAATGGCTTCTTCGCCGTTTCCGGTCCTCGCAGTCGTCAAATTACCGAATTCGAAAATTCGCGCCAAATCACCAACGAATATTGCGATTCGACGGATTGTAAGAACGAAAAGAAAATACGACCGGTTCTCATTCACTCGCCACGTCGCAGTGATGGACTGTGGAAAGTTATTGGGAGAATGTTTTTTTTTTGTGGTTTTTGTTGGTCCTCTTATACTCTTTCGGACTGCGTCAAAATTTGTGTGCTTCTGTCGAAAGTGGGAGATACACGGATGGCATGAAGATGAAGAACGATGAGAAGTGGCGAAAAAATATTAGGTACTGTTTGCCTTTGAAATTTGAACGAATTCGAATGTCTTTTTTTTTGGGGAATTTCAATTTCTAGTTTATTTACACGAACAAATAGGAGGAATGTTTCATATCATTATTTTTATATATTATTATTAAAATATGCATAATAATATATCAATAATAAAAAAATATTATTGCCATCGTTATTATTAATATATATATATGTTAATAATAAAATATTATTATTATCGTTATTATCAAAATATATAACATGAAATATTATATATTTTGATTTCGAGATTCGTTACGAACTGAAAAAAGTCTATTATTGATTTGAAAACTGAAACTTTATTATTGGTTATTGATTGATTGATTATTATTGATTTATTGATTATTGATTTATTTGATTATTGATTTGATTGATTATTGATTTATTTGATTATTGATTTGATTGATGATTTATTATTGATTATTGATTGATTCATTGATTATTGATTGATTATTGATTTATTACAAATTATTAATTTTAAAACTAAAAAAAGTCTATTATTATTGATTTTGAGATTCGTTACGAACTGAAAAAAGTCCATAGTTTCCTTTGGGAACTTGAATAAGTTTGACTGTTCTCTTTTCTTTCTAATAAGATATAAATTTCTACAAAGTTATACATGTACGGATGAGAAAAATGTATGAATGTTATTGATTTCAAGATCTCTTAACTGAAATATTCCAGCGTAGAAAAATGGCGTCCAACTTCGTTTAAAATGTTGAAGTAAAACGTTTTTTCTTCCCAAAATTCAGATTTATAGAAATAAAAATGGTCGAATGGAAAAAAATGTATCGTTATTATTAATTTCGCATTTTTTTTACCCGGAGAATCGGAAGCCGAAAATATACCGGATAGTTTTGTTTCCAAATTTGAACGAGCTTGTAACTTCTTTCCCGAAAAAAATCGAATGGACGACGGGCACGAGAAAGGGCATTTTTCGGAACGTTGGACAAAATTTCTCTACAACAATATCGCGAGCATAAATAATCGATTTTTCTCTTGGAAAAACCGGAATAGATAATTTTGGCGAACCACTGACGTTGGGCCGAGAGGAAAAGTCGTATTTTCTTTTCGTTGACGAAAAAAAAAGCGGCAAATCTGATCAACTACGAGAGTACAATGAGCGATGATTGATTTGTCTTCTGAGGAGGCAACGGACACTTACCAAAGTCCGTATCTCTTTTTATCTCTCCCTCTCTTTTTTGTTCAATTTCGAAAAGCGATTTGTTCTTTTCGTATTTCGTAATTGCACAGCATGCGCGAGCCTCTCGCTCGAGAGCCCCGTGAAATGGACACTCAGTTCTAAAAACCTAACTAATACCTCCGAATAATGTTCTTCGTTTTGCTGCAATAGATCGACGCAGAGCTCGGCAAGATGTATAAGATCTTCGAGCTTTTTGCCGGGCGGTACGCACACCTCACCGTTATAATCGTCCTCGATTTTCGCGGCCGCCGAAAGTCTCTCGTAATTCACGAGAGCCGCGGTCTCGAGGCAGGATTTAATCATTCCCCTGACCGCCTCGGGCGGCACCGGGGTCACGGTGTCCTTCATGAGCACGTGCTCGAGCAACGAGAGCGTACCCCTGAGAGCTCCTTCCGGACGTCCGAACGGAAAGCTGAACCTGTAAAGTTCGGAAATAAAAAAATAAAACAGATGCGTCAGAACGAATAGGTCACTTTTTTTGTTCAACGGCGTGACGGCGGTGTCGCAAAAGTCCACGAGGGTACGGGGAAAAAAACTGTTTTGAAATATCGACAAATATAAGTAAATTCTTTTTTTAAGTCTCGTGAGCGCAATTGAATAAGTTGCTTAATATCTGCTTATCGATTATAAAATATACGCAAAACATTAAGGAAGGGGGGTTGTAAATACCCTCGAGGGGTGTACGGAAAATGAATTGCCACTGGTGAAATATCTCTCGGAAAAATCGCTGTGATCATTTTCGTAACATTTCTCGACGTTGCGATGAGAATTTTCCTTTAATGAATTGTCGAATAGTTTTCGCGATGTCGTGGCACGAGAGCCACATTTCTTGAAAAAAGATTGTTATTATTGATCTCGCGTCTAGGTACGTAAGAGAAGTTCTGAGGATGGAAGATTCAAGATGGCCGAAACTCGTTTGATAGAGGGGGGTAAGGGCAATTGATAATGGAACGCCGTTAAAGTGGGAAGAGAGCTGGGAGAAGGTGTCAAAGGATACGAGGATGGAAGACGTAGTAACAATGATAAGAGATAGAAGAGGGAAAAGGGCTGGAAAATGAAGCAATGGAGCACCTGCTAATGTGTGAAAAATGATGGAAGCTTGTAACGACGAGAGCGAGAAAGGAAGCTGACGAGGAGGACGATTATATATATTGATCTCGCGTCTTTTACACGGAAAATGGGAAACTGTCAAAATAATGTATACTTTTCATTCGAAAGTTAAAAAAGAACTTTTTCCAAAATTTCTAAGTTCTGAAGAAATAAAATGAACGACAGGCACGAAAAGGACATTTTTCGGCACTGGAGAAAATTTCCTTCCACCGACAATATCAGGAGCAAAAACGTGGCCACAAAAAATACCCATCGATCAATTATCGAATAGTTATCGCGACATCGTGGTATTATTAGTCACTTTTTTAATACCCAAAGAAGTCACCGCCCGAGTCATATAATTTACAATCGGACAAATATTTTCCTCAAAGAAATTCACATCAAACAACAAAAAATATATTTATTAAAACAATCGACGGAACGATGTCCAAAATTATATCGTTTTACGTTGAGACGAAACTTTTTATCTCAGAGATGCAGTCGCTACTTTTTCGCCTGAATATTCCTTCCCGCGGGAGCGCGGAGGCAGAGAGAGAGAGAGAGAGAGAGAGAGAGTGAGAGAGAGAGAGAGAGAGAGAGAGAGAGAGAGAGAGAGGGAGAGAGAGAGAGTGAGTTAAAACTTGCCTAAAGTTGGTAATTTGTTTTTCGAGAAGTTGTCTGAGACGCTCGCGTATCTCCTGAAACTTGTCCTTCTCCTCGTGGGTGATAGATCCGATACCGTCCGTGCTCGTTCCGTAAACGTGCGATGCACAGAACGCGAAACTAAAGTGAATCAGTGTCGGATCTATCATACACCCGCGCTCAGCGCGGTCCAGGAGATCGCTCAGATAGCACAGATGACGAAAACAACCACGTACGCCATATCTGCAACGAACAAGCGAAATTATTACAAAATTTACACTATGACGGTCAATTGTTTCATTGTATACCCTCAACAAATCTTTACGATAAATATACAACGGCGATAGGTTGAAAGTCGATACGTTTTTTGTTGTGGGAAATTCGGAGAATTTAAAATTTCGGAGAACGAATTATTTACCACGGTATTATGATTAATAACAATAATAGCAATGACATCTATAACGACAACGAAGACAACAATAATACTAAAAGACGGAGGGAGAGTAAGACCGACAGACCGAGGAGCGACGGCGAGAAGACTACTAGCGACAAGGAATGGAAAATAAGAATGGAAATAAGTGGTACCATGGAAAGTAAAGAGGTAAACAGACGGATCGTCGTAAAAGACATTACAATGCGAAAAGGTAAGTGAAGAACGGACGGACGATGATAATAATTCGCAAGGACTCGTGAAATAAACTACAATACCATTTTAAAATAATAATAAATAAGAATATATTTATTATAATTTAAATTTGAACTATTTAATTTAATAATAATTTTTAAATAATTTTTCTTCAATTTACTATAAACTTATAATAAAATTTATTTGGCAACTAAAAAAAATGTAATTTAATTTAATTAAAAATAATTGTTTAAATTACTAAAATGTATTATTCATGATAAATAATAATAACAACAACAACAACAACAACAACAATAATAATAATGTAACACCAAATAAAGATTAATTTAATTCTTGAATATCTACTATTATCACTTATTCTTTGTATTATTATTATTGAATATTATAAAAACAAAACCGGCTATAATAACGATAATGATAACAATTATCCTAAGAAAAAAACCAATAAAGAAAAACAATTCTCTTTAATTTCAATTGGTATTATTAATAGTATTATTCCGACTAATTATTATTACGCTAGGAGCAGCAATAATAATAATAACGATAAAGCGTTTGTTAAGCAATAACAGTATAATGATAATAATAGAGCAGCGACAACAAACCAAGAAATAAAAAACAATTATCTTTAATTTCAATAACGAGGCAGTTGTTCGGCGACAATATTCCATAATAATAAACCAGCGAAAACTCACCAGGAAAAAACAGAAATTATCTTTAATTTCAATTGGTATTATTAATAATCTAAACAATAATGTTAAGAGCAATTATAATAATTATAATAACAGATTATGATTATAGATAATAACAATGATAACAATAATTGATAACAATATATATGATAAAATATACCGTGGGTAAAAAAAGTATTTGTACACGTCTTTTCAAATTATCCTACGAACAAGATTGAGGCCTTAGGCCACAATAACGGGTATAAAATCATGTGCGAATTTGACCATTTTTTTCCGTATGCAAAAGTGATTCACTCATAAAATTAATTACACATCTATTTAGTATGAATATCGAGCTGTTAAAACTTTTTTTTATCGAAGGAGAAAATGGCCGACTACTCGAAACTTCTCGAAACAGCTTTTTTCCAATTGGCGTGACAAATAACTTCAAATTTAAACGTTATGTCCCTAATTGCATTTCGCAGAGAAGTACGTACGGAATTTCTGATTAATCGAAAACTTTTCATTTCACGAGCAGTTTATGAGCCGTTATAACGAAATTTTTCTCTGAAAATTCATTTTTTAAGTTCAAATACCAACAACTTTCGAATAAAACAATATTTTTCAAATTCCGCACGTACTTCTCCAGGAATTCTAATGTAGATTGACGAGAATTTTTGTTTTTTGTTCTAGGTAAAAAATTGTGGATGCTGTCACGCCGCGGAGCGCCTAAAAAAACGAAAAAAAAAAAAGAAAATATTAGCAGTCGGCCATTTTGTACGACGAAAAAAAAAGATATATATATATATTCTGATAGCTTGATATTCATATTAAATAGATGTGTAATTAATGTTATTAGTGAATCACATTTTCGTACGAAAAAAAAAAATGGTAAAATTCGCAAATGATTTTATACACGTTACTGTGGCCTAAAGCCTCAAGTGCTGTATTAAGTTTTTGTATTCGATAGCTTGTCCTAAATATACATAGTGTCCGCTTACAAAAGTCTTGGGAAAATGCGAACAAACAAATAAAGCCAAATTAACAACAGTTTCGTGTGAGATGTACAAATACTTTTTTTACCCACTGTAATAGTTCAGAGTAATAATAATAATTTTATGCATCGGCTTCACCCGGCAAAGATGTTGAGGGACCATTCCAGTGCTGCGTTTTTTGAAAATCCTTTTTTTCCGCATTAACCAATAATATGGACTTTCATAAACATGGGTTTAAATTTTGGTCGCGAAATTCGAATTAATCCGGTCGCTACAGCCTTTCGTAGAAAAACGGATTCGACCAGCTGCGCGAGACGCGGTGCGGCCTTTTCTCGAAAATTCGTTTTATCAAAACGGCGGAATATTTTAAACGAAGGCTTTTCAAGCTCCGCGTCTCGAATTTTGCCACGTCATTCTTCGCGCCATTCCTCAACGTCGTACGGAAATGTTTTTGTTTAAACTCACATTTTTTTAATCGAAAAAATTGTCTTTAAAAAGGTCCAATGTGATACTTAATTTTGAAACGGCCAGCATTTTCTCACTTGCCATCGAAATAAAAATCCTCCGTACGCCTCTACGGTTTTTTAGACTGATTAATTATCTTTTTGGTTTTTTTCTCTCTCTCTCTCTCTCTCAGACAAGAAATTTTCCCCGTGAGGCCCTTTTTTTAGGCATCGTTTTGCAGTGACCAAAAATATGAAAAAAAAAATAAAGCTAATACATTGAAAAACATTTTTATGTACAACATAAGTCATTGGAATAAACGAAAAGAAAATCGGACTGATTATCGAGGTTTTGTTATTTAGTCGTGTAAATCGGCAATTTTCAATCCAGTCGCACTGGAATTGCCTCAAGATTCAATATGCAAAAAAAAAAAATCGATCAAATGATAAATAATAAGCGTGAAGGACGAAAGTCCTTTGTCTTACCGAGCACAATATTCGTCGAGTACGAAGACTTGTCCGGGTGAAAACCAACCCAATGAACAGTAAGGATCGTTGAGTCGATAATCCAACGTCAAGTTTTGCAAGAACTTGAATAGACCGGCGTGGTCAAATTTGCACGGATCGGCGCCGATAAAGTCCTCCATTCCGTGTTTCCTCGCTCTGTCAGCGTCACCCTGAATCTTGCTGATCGTGGAGTTTTTGTCGGCAACCGAAACGGGCGGCGTTGGTTTGTGTGACTGGCCGGTGGCGCGATACATCGCCATAACCCACAATTGCCACTCGTTCTCGTCGTCCGAGGCAAAGACTATATTGTCTCCTTCGCGGACGGCGTTGAAGAAGTAGCTGATCGATTGGAAAGATTTGGTACCAAGTTGAATTTAGGAAACGAGGCTTACGTTTTTTTTTTGTCTCAAAGAATCATCACAACGTACAATTTTCTGAAATTCTATTTGTTTGCATTATCCGATAGACGCTTAAAACGTTGCTGTTAAGGGGTAAGGTCACTGTAAATTTTTTGAAAAATCGATTTTTTTTTATTGGCTATAAAAAACTATTCGCAAAACTTTAAACGCGTTTTTCTCGAAAAATGGTTTTTCAAAATGGCACGCAGCATAACTCGAACAATTTTCATTTTTTTTACTTGAAATTTTAACCAGATGTGAACATTTACATTATCTTGAGAATGTCGATCGGAATTTTCAAGAACTTTATTTATTGATTTTTTATTAACAAAAAACTTGCCGTTTTTTTCGTCAAAAATCAATTTTTTTTTTCAAACGCACGCCAAATCCACAAAAATTGATACTTTTTAAAATCCGATCGACATTCTCTAGCTATAGCCCTCTAGATTAATGGTTTTTTTTTTTTTTGTTCTAGATTCAAAAGTGCACCAGTGGTGCTGCGTGCCGCGGAGCCCTGGAAGCAAAACATGTCCCGGGAAGATAGCTGTGGAACCGCCATTTTGTTTTTTTTTTACTGTAAAAAAATTTTATAATAAAGTTTAATGTATGCCCGATAACACCATTAAAAGTTTTTTTTCAAATACCTTCAATTTCGGGAGCAAAAAATTAGTGAAAAAACCTTTTTTTTTGGGCCGTTACAGTGGCCTTACCCCTTAATATACTTACGTAAACGTAAGTGGACAGTTTCCACGAAAATTACGCTCGCGAAACTTTAAACAAGTTTTCCCATGGTCACTCCCATGGGAAGAGTTTTCAAGCTATGCGTCTTGAGTTTTGAAACATTCTTCACGCCATGTATTATCTTTCTATGGAAGTTTTCGAAAAAAAAAGGCTAAATTCGATAGTTTTTTTTCTTCAAACCACCGCCATTTTGTTAATTTTGATATTAAAAAAAAACCTCCATAGTAAGATAGCGTATTTTAACGATGTACAGAAAGCACGAAAATTAGCGATTTTCGATCCGTTACGCTGTGATGATCCTTTAAGGAAGTTCATCTGGTACCGAGTTGGTCAAAAGAAAATTTATTGCGACTAGCGTAGTCCGTTCGATAAGTTTGGCAACGCTGCAACCAACCGCGCCCGCGTATCCTGTACAGCTGCCATGTGCTAGAAATTTTTCGCTCGCGTCCATGGTTCATCGTCGATCTCTTTTTCGACCATGGAAGAAAATTCAAAAAAGAAAGCGTTTTTCTGGAAAGGCAAACAAAATCAATTTTCGAAAATCAAATTTTTTCTCAATCAATCTCGAAATCAATTTTTTGTGTGTTATTATTTCGTATCCTTTTTTATATAACTACAATGATTTTATTTGCGATTAATTTATTTGATTTTATTGTTCAAGCCGATGTAGTCATTACATTTCCAGTCACTTCTGTATAATTTGCTGTAGAAGTGTAGCGCACGTTGCGTCGTTCGGAAAGTATTAGTGTTGATTTGAAAAAGCGCGCGGTTGCGACGTTGCCATCGTAATATGCGACTGGAGTACTATGGAGGTTAACCTCCAAAAAATAAGCATTTTTCGAGACAAATTAATTTATTCTGAAGTTCACAAGTATCCAATGGATTTTAGAAAGCTGTCCAAACGTTCTTTAGATATTTTTTTATCCGTTATAAAAGTTTCTTTCGAAACTGTTTGTCAATGCTTGCAAATTTCACGCTTATAGACGGGAAAAACACGACAATCCATAAGAGACCATGTTAATTTGGAACATTTTTATATATTAATTGCTCACAAACAAGGTATCCGGAGAGTTTGAAATTTGAACAGGTGACTTTTTAGATACTCATAAGTGGACTCGATTTTTTTTTTATCAATATCTGTTTGTTAATTCGATCATCGGATGAACTTCCTTAAGGAGGCTGCTCAGGGTCTTTACAGGGCTGGCGGCAAGTGGGGAACGCATTTGGGTTATATTTTGGATTTTTCCCCTCAATTACCTTCCACCCTCCAAGTCTATGCCGGCCATGAGATTTGCGGAAACGGGCTCGATATAGTCCACTGTATAGCCATCCAGCTGCATCATTTCCGAAGGCTCGCTCTTTTTCTCCTTGTACGAGCACATCGCAAACGTGTACTGTGAGACCTGGACAAGCACGTAATATCGTTTCTTCCATTTCTTCCATACGGATTTACCGATCGCGTAGAGATAACCGGCGTGCTTCATGTTCAACGGTCTCTCCATGCGACACGCAATCTTTATACGCAAATCCTGATCCGGATTGTTCTTCGGTACTAGCATGCGATGCCATTCGGGATTCTTCGACGACAACGGGGTCGGCTTTATTATTACTTTGCCGAGTTCCTTGTCCTCGAGCGCCAATATCGCCGGGTTCTCCGTCAACAGGCGAACCTTCACCACGGGCAACGGATACATCGTCGTAAAGTCACCCTGGGTGTCCCACCTGCGGAATGAACATTTGCGCGAAACGTCAGCAAGCTCGGATGTGATGGTGAGAAAAAAAGATTCAAAAATCTTCTCGGTTTCAGGTCGCTGAGTAAGGTTGAAGTTTTGAAAATGGAATTCTTTTTTATTGCATAGTTACGGAGCATAGGGTCTTGAGGTTGATTCGTAATGGAGATTTTGTAAAAATTCCTCAAATTGAGCGAGTTACGAAGATTCTTGTGAATTTAATTATCATTGCAATCATCCACATTTGCAGCAATAGTCAGATTTGAAAAATTAACCGAGCAGCAAAATATATAACGTATGTTCATCGCGTAATGTCGATAATAACATTCAGTAATTTATGTATTAATATATGGAAGGAAAAAAAAAGCGCGTTCTCACATTGGCTTCGATGCTTCGGCCTGATCGGTCTGCAACTTTTTGTCACCCTCGACCTCCATGGTGCAATAAACAATGCGATTCGGCGCGAGGCTCTTGAGGCCCTTGACCTCCATTACGATGACCTCGAGGGGGAAAGCGAGGCCAACGTCGACTTTGGTCAATTGTGGTTCGGAATCGGCGGAGTCGCCCTCCAATTTGGATAATGGACCTTGGGGGCGGTAGCGGGAGCGGTCGCTGCGACGCTTCAGCTTCTGCAACCCGTATCGACTGTCTATCGGATTCTTTGAAACCGGCAATGACTCCAAATTCGTCATTAGCAGGTTGATAGACGCTTTAAGCTCCTCGATGTAGAGCGACTCCATTTCTTTCAGGAGAAACCTCGGCATGAGTTTCCGATTCTGCGGTTAGCGAAGAAACGGGAGAGATATATTAGACACAAGTCGTAAGATTCTCGAACAATTTCGAAAACAAACATCGCTTTTTCACTGGGCAAAGTTACCATGCGACAGACCAAGTTCGGTTTTTTTCCAACGATAAATTATTTTGTTAAAAGAAGTACCTTTCTAATAGTTATTCTGGGAAAAAAAGACCAAAAAATATTCTCCAATTACCAGGCGTAGAAGTAAAAACTACACGTCTGTCGTTTGAAAATAATAAAAACGAACGGAGACGGCTTTCTGCGTCACATTCAATTGATCCGCGAGTTCTTGTCGACTTCGAGTATCATCGTCATCCAATAAGGCTTGCATTTCGTTGTCTGCGAACTTTTTCGGTGGTTTCCCACGCTCTTCGTTTCTCACGTCGAAATCGCCACTTTTGCATTTTTTTGAACCACTGGAAACACTGTGTTTCACCAAGAGCATGTTCACCGTAAGCTTCGACGAGCATTCGATGCGATTCTGCAGCAGTTTTCTTCGAATGATGACAGAAAAGCAATGCTGTCCGCAAAGCGTCGTTCGTAGGCACAAAACTCGACGTGTTTGAGGTTATAGAAAAATATACCGGTGTAGGGAACTTGGGTTGTGTTGAAAATCTTCGTCAGCTGTTAGAGGGAGATGATGGCGCTGCAGAAACGCTCATACGGTCCCTAAACTGATGGCTAGCACCATCTATAGGGAAATTCCGGTTTCATACTTCTACACCTGGTAGTCAATTTATTTTCTTTCGAAAATGGGAAATATATTTTCCCGGCAAAAATGGTACCTTGTTAATGTAGGTGAGTTGTGAAACATGTGAAAAAATTATGCCTTCTTTTTCGTAATGATGGTCCCTTTTTCCATTAAATAATATTTTTGATATCAAAAAGGACGATAGAAAGGCAGAACATAAAAAAAATCGATTTTATGGTAAGAATGGTACTATATATATATATATATATATATATATATATATATATATATATATATATATATATATATATATATATATATATATATATATATATATATATATAGTACCATTCTTACCATAAAATCGATTTTTTTTACTAATTTATATATTAGAACATAAAATCAATTTTTTTAATGTTCTAATATATAAATTAGTTTAATAAATGTATAATATATAAAGAAAGCGACCAAAATGCACAAAGTACCATTTTTACCTTGAAGTCGATTTTTTTAAAATGTTCTGCCTTTCTATCATATCTTTTTATACAAAAAAACATTTGATGGTGAATAATAAGAAGCATTGTAAAAAAAGAACGAAAGCAAGAAAGGAGCAAATGTGAAAAGCCCGCAAGGGTGTACATAGAAATAAAGATTCTGTATATATATATAAAAAAAACATTATATATATATATATAAATGGAATAAAAGAAAAAATACGATGTTGAAAATGTTTTACACGTTATGAAAATCGTTTCCTGTACTATCCAGATAACTTTTTTTTTATCGTTCAAGGGCTCTAAATTCACAAGGCTTTATAGAATAATCGAAGTTGTAAAGCGGAAATGAATACGATATTTAACGAAGTATTTATCCACAGTAAAAAATGATACCTCAACTCGGTACAATGAAAATGGTAAGGTAACTTTTTTCTATCCGTTTAAGGGCCCTAAATTTTCTCGGCTCCGAACTATAAAATAATAGAAGATTCAACACAGAAATAAATACGATATTTAACCTTGTGTTTTTTCGTGGTAATAATGGTACCATAGAGAATTCTCCATAGTTTTTTTTTGTTATCTTGCAAGGCTTTTCGAAATGAATAAACCAATGGAATATTCTAAGCGGAAATGAGTCGATAATTTACCGGGTACCATTTTTACCACAATGGCACCTTCTCCATCAATTTTACATTTTCATCATTCAAAGATTATCGACAATATGTAGTACGTATGTAGAATAAATGAAATAAAAATGTTTTTTCTTTGTTGGCACGGTGAAAAAAAAATGGTACCTTCTCCATCTCGTTGACACGCTGTATGCGACCGTCCAGCTCCCTCCTGATGGCGGCAGCCTGCTCGTCGGCTGAATCCAACAGGAGGGCGTTGAACAGAAGCTGATGCTCGAACTTTTTGATGCCAAGGATCTGTTGGAACATATCGTAGAGTTGTTCCTTGGAAAGTATAAGTTCCGAATTGAGTGACTGCTGTTGCATCCTGGATGGCCTCTTGTTCTCCTCGTCGCCGGTACCCTTGAATATACAGTCGAATTTGGCCAGCCAGGACGTAAGAACAGTGTCTTTGCTCAACCCGTCGATTTCCGGGAGGCTGCGAACACGCTTTCCAATGTTCTTCTTAAAGACCTCGCGGAAGTCGGTCTGGGAACAAGCACCGCTCTGCACCATTCTGACGACACGCTCGGACTTTAGAAACACGTCGAAATAATTTTGTATCGCGTTGTGAAAAGCCTCGTCTGCGAGGATCTGAGTCTCGCCCTTCAAGAATGCCTGCAATCAGATATCAAGCGACCTTGAGAAACGTGCCTTTGACAGGCTTCATCTTTTTGGAAGTTCGTGGCCGGGAGCCATTGTGTTCGTTACATTTGTTTACCCGTCGGGCAGTACGACGTCCACCATAACCCCCCCCCCCCCCCCCCCCACCTCGTTTCGCGTAACCCGTCGCTTCGAAAATCTGAAATAATTCGTCGAATCAACATTCGGCGACTACTTTCGAGTAAAATTATTCCGACCACCGGGAGATCGTTCGCCTCGGGGAAAAGTAAACAAGGGACGGGCTTTTTCGTTCGACATCGTTCGAAAGGAATTTACGTGTTGAATTTTGACGAATATTCGAGGTTTGACAAAATAAAATGATAAACGACGAGTTTGTTCTTTTTTTTTTCAATTTTGGAATTCTGCGCAGTTGACTGTTTCTTTTCAACGACAAAAGAGTGAAAGCGAGAGTGGAATTCACGTTCTCACGGTTTTCCGTGGACTGGCTGGCGAAGCGAGAAAATCGGACGAAAAAATGGGCAGTCAAACGGCGAGCAAAACGAAATTCGTTTTTCATGATTTTCGAAAAAAAAAATCGTGGAAAGTCGTGGAAGTCGAACGAAAAAATAAAAATAAAAAATGTTTTTTTAAAGTGATTTGGCGAAGGACTTGTGGACAGTGGAATAAATCAAAATTCGTTGCACAAATTCAAAAGAAATATGTTTTGCATGACTAAAAAAAAGAGGAGAATCGAGTAATCAAAATTCAACAGACAAGCGTAAATGAAAAAATGGGAGTTTCATTATTTTGAGGAAAAAAAACGTGAAAAAATTAAGAAAATGGAATAAAAAAATTACCTGACAAACCCACCAAAAAAAAAACTCATAGTTTTCCAAATAGATCGAGAAAATTCGAATAAAGGAAACCCAAAGGAAAATAGAACGACAGTTTAAAATCAACGACTATATATAATTTCTAAAATTCTAAAAGTTTCTCTTCTATTCCGATCTGATTCTAGAAAATTCTAAAAAAATTCGATTTCTTTAGAAAATCTATCTAAAGAAAATCTGAACTATTTAGAAAAATTTTAAGATATATATATATATATATATATATATATATATATATATATATGTAAATCTTAAAAATTTTCTAAACATTTTAAATATCTAAAATTTCAAATCAAAGAATATATTGAAATAGAACAAGTATTAAAAATCAAAGAGAGTAAAATAAAAGAGTATCAAAACAAAGTAACAATCAAACGCAAACAAAAATAAAACAAGAATATTCGCAATTTTTTAAGTAGATTGAGGAAATTCGAATTAAAATATGAACAAATAAAGCCAAACGAACAAAAATAAAAAATGCTCCTTATAATTTATCAAAGAAAACGTGAACAGGCGAATAAATAAAAATTCATTCAACATAAAAGAAATATAAGTTTGACATAACTTGAAGCACAGGAAAATCGAATAGTCAAACGCAAATAAAGATAAAATGACTTTTCATTATTTTGAAGGAAAACCGTAAAAAATTAAGAAAATCGCATTAAAAAAATACCTGGCAAACCCAAACAAAGATAAAAGTATATTCATATGTCTTTAAATAGAGAATGGAAATTCGAATTAATTTTTTCTTTAACCGACATGAAAATGAAACGGAACTACAGAATTACGGAATTTCCTGTGAAAATTAAATGACGAACAAACCCAAACCAAAACAAAACAAGAATATTCATAATTGTATAAGTAGATAATGGAAATTCGAATAAAAAAAAACGCAACCAAAAATTAATCACGATTTAAAAATCACAGACTACGAAACAAAATTGTTTTTTTACATTCAGTAAACGGGGTCAATTTTTTTTTCGGTTTGTTATTTTCGCATTGTTATTTGAAACGGTTCGTTCGATTTGTTATTTTCGGATTGTTATTTGAAACAAAAATTGACCCCGTTTACTGAATAAAAAATAAACAATTGAAAAATCGGACTTTAATAAATCGTCGACCGCCGAGCATAAGGGAACACGCAAAAAAAAAATTCACCATTGAAACAATAATCTTTTTTTTTTTCATTTTTTTTCTCGCCCTGATTAAAAAATGCGAATGGAACTTTTTGTTTAATTTTCAAGCGTCGAATTGCCCGAGGCTCAAAGTTATCCAACGTGTTCCGTTAGCATAACGTGGTCCCAGGCTGGGATTGATTTTGTCCAAAGATTGCGCAGAAGCCGAAGGTTGGACGCATATAATCGAGAGGTCGTAAGACTCCGTAGGGAAATGGGTAAGGTTTCCCGGTGTAATTGAACAAATTTGTCCCTCAGAGGTTTCCCCGACTATATCGCCCACGTTATTATATCATAAACGGATCCTTTCGATTTCTTTTTTTTTTGTTTTCTTTTTCTTTTGGCCACGTGATGGCGCGCTGGTCCAGTCGAGATAGGATTTCACCTGGAATTAATTCGGGGGTACGATTTTCTTTTTTTATACTCAAGGGGGGTGGTTGGTAGTATAAATCTCGATTTTCGGGAAAATGCCCAAGTGCGTTTGCCGCCATCTTGATTTAAAGAAGGATTTTTTGTTTTTCGAACAACTCGCTTATTTTCGACCTTAGAGTGAAAATGATAATATCCAAAGTTGTGGGAAATGTAATTCCTCACAAGTTTGGTCATTATAGTTTTTACCTTAGGATCGATATTTATAGAGTTACTGCTTGTAAGGGTGAAAAACGTTTTTTTGTTAATTATTTCGTTTATTATCAAGTTTATTGTAAAAATGGTAAGGAATAATCACGTACGAAATTTTATTTCCTTCAACTTTCGTTATTACCATTTTTATCCTAGGATCAATATTTTCGGACTTATACTCAATTTAGGGGTGAACTTTTTTTTATGTACAGTTATTTCGTTTATTATCAAGTTTATCGTAAAATCGGTAATGAATAATCAGGTGGAGAATTTTATTTGCTTCAACTTTGGTTATTACCATTTTTACCCTAGGATCAATACTTTGAGAGTTATAATGAAGGTGCGGGGAATAAAAATATATAGATATTTCGGACACCCTCGTGGATACCGGTTATTTAGCAGCTATTCGAAGAAATTTGAATTACGTACCCGGTTGTCAATCAGTATTTTTATGACGAATTGAATAATAAATGAAATTTAAAAAATGAAAAAAATGACACCACTATTTTAATTATAACTCCCAAAATATTGATCCTAGGGTAAAAATGGTACTAACCGAAGTTGAAGGAAATACAATTTCCTACGTGATTATTTATTACCATTTTTACGATAAACTTGATAATAAACGAAATAACTGAACATAAAAAAAAGTTCACCCCTAAATTAAGTATAACACTGAAAATGTTGACTCGAGTGTAAAAATGCTGATAGCCAAAGTTGAAGGAAATAAAATTTCCTACGTGATTATTCATTACCATTTTTACAGTAAACTTGATAATAAGCGAGATAATTTTTCCAAAAACGTGTTTTATCCATATTAGCAGTCTAACTCTACAAATATCGATCCTAGGGTAAAAATTATAGCCACCATACTTATGGGGAATTACATTCCCCACAACTTTGAATATCATCATTTTCACTCTAAGGTTGAAAATAAGCGAGTTATTCGGAAAACAAAAAAAATCACTCTTTAAATCAAGATGGCGGCAAATGCACTGGGGGATTTTTCCAAAAATCCAGATTTACACTACCAACCACCCCCCCCCCCCCAAGTAGAAAAAAAACGCCTTGCCGAATTAATTCCAGGTGGACCGAATTTTAGACCTATCTCGACTGGACTACGCCGTCCTTCGAGCAACATCGACACGAATGGGGGACGTATGGGCCGGCGTATAATTTTCGTATCAGATCGAGGGGACTGGAATTTCATTGTTTTTGGCCACCTGAAAGCGAGAGCAGAGAGTCTCGAGTTGTTGCTTCGTTATCTTCATTTGCCTTCTGGTCATGTCCGTCGGTTGTTTAGCGTTGAACGGATAGGCGATGCATCTCGAGATGAATACGTATAGCTGTATGCGAGTTTTCCTCTCCTCCTCCTCGCGCTCTTGCTTGTCCTGGAGGTCGAAAAAAAAAAAAAGGCTCGGAGGAACGATCGATCGTTTTTTTCGCACTGGCGTTTTATCGCCCCAACTTTTTTTTCCCCCAATTAAGGTATTCCTTTCGCGAACCCGAATATTAAACGATTGCCTGATTTTCGTTTATAATCAAATAAAAATACATGCCGGTATACTGGTAAAATTTCAAGCAAAGTTACCGAACTTTTAACGAAAAATTACGGCTCCAAAAATCGTCTCATTTACATGGCGCTTTATGGAGATGACACGCTGACCACTTTTCTATCTAATAATTTGTGCCCTAAATAACTCTAGATGCCCGGAATAAACTGCTCGCGCGTATAAAAAAATCCAAAGATTCCGTAACGACGGTAAAAACAGCGGGTCGCCGAATGTTTCAAGAAAATATTAATGATAAAACTGAGGAAAATGTGACAGATGAATTTTCGTAACCGCAACTTGTCAGAGAAAATGTATAAATGTCTAGATCTACTAAATTTGCGCGAAATTTTTTATTCCAGTTTATCGTTGGATATGATAATTCATTGTGACTTGTTTTTATTAAGCGCCACTTAATTTAATCAATGTTACCTCCTCATGACCCCACAAAATCCGACCCTGCGCGAAAGGAATACCCTAAGGCCTTAGGCCACGGTAACGGGTATTAAGGGGTAAGGCCACTGTAAATTTTTTGAAAAATCGATTTTTTTTTATTGGCTATAAAAAACTATTCGCAAAACTTTAAACGCGTTTTTCTCGAAACATGGTTTTTCAAAATGGCACGCAGCATAACTCGAACAATTTTCATTTTTTTTACTTGAAATTTTAACCAGATGTGAACATTTACATTATCTTGAGAATGTCGATCGGAATTTTCAAGAACTTTATTTATTGGTTTTTTATTAACAAAAAACTTGCCGTTTTTTTCGTCAAAAATCAATTTTTTTTTTCAAACGCACGCCAAATCCACAAAAATTGATACTTTTTAAAATCCGATCGACATTCTCTAGCTATAGCCCTCTAGATTAATGGTTTTTTTTTTTTTTTGTTCTAGATTCAAAAGTGCACCAGTGGTGCTGCGTGCCGCGGAGCCCTGGAAGCAAAACATGTCCCGGGAAGATAGCTGTGGAACCGCCATTTTGTTTTTTTTTTACTGTAAAAAAATTTTATAATAAAGTTTAATGTATGCCCGATAACACCATTAAAAGTTTTTTTTCAAATACCTTCAATTTCGGGAGCAAAAAATTAGTGAAAAAACCTTTTTTTTTGGGCCGTTACAGTGGCCTTACCCCTTAAAGTCATGTGCGAATTTAACAATTTTTTTTCGTATGAAAACGTGATTCACTCATAAAATTAATTACACATCTATTTAGTATGAATATCACGCGATAAGAATCTATATATATTTTTTTTCTATGTACAAAATGGCCGATTACTGATATTTTCTTTTATATTTTTTTAGGCGCTCCTTTTTTTAGCATCCACTATTTTCGACCAAGAACGAAAAACAAAAATTCTCGTCAATCTACATGAGAATGCCTAGAGAAGTACGTGCGGAATTTAAAAAATATTGTTTTATTCAAAAGTTGTACGTATTTGAACTTAAGGATGTTGAGTCCCTACGAAACATGTTAATGTTAATTGTTCAATAAATAGCTTCTTAATCGTCATGAAATTTTGTACACGACCTTCTGAATACTTCATGTAAAAACATACCAAATTTTCAGAATTCTATCATCATTACTTCAACCTCCTTAAGGGTTGAAATAAAAAATGATAAGAATATTCTCAAAATTTGGTATGTTTTTGTATGAAGTATTTAAGTGGTCGTGTTAAAATTTCACGACGATTAGGAAGCTCGTTATTAAAAAATTAACATTTTGTAAAGAACAATTTTTAAAAGAAATTTAAAAAAATGTATCAATAAACTTCGTTTTGTATCCGTTGCTTTCAGTATATTGTAGATATTATAGAATTGAGAGGTCAAAAAAAAACTTATTGCAGAGTAACATCAGTTTCCATAAAACAACATTTTATTTGTGAATGTTAATTGTTCAATAACGAGCCTCCTAATTGTTGTGAAATTTTTACACGACCTCTGAAATACTTCATACAAAAACACACCAAATTTTCAGAATTTTATCATCATTTGCGATTTGGGACTCAACATCCTCAAGAAATGAATTTCCAGTGAAGAATTTCGTTACCCCTGCTCATAAAATGACAATTTTTCGATTAATCAGAAATTCCGTACGTCCTTCTCTGCGAAATGCAATTAGGAACGTAACTTCTAAATTTGAAGTAAATCGAGTGAAAATTGTTGACATTATTTGTCCCGCCGATTGGAAAAGAGCTGTCCATTTTTTTTTTTTTAAATCGTTCTCATTGTTCCGGATCGACCGGATGGCTAAAAAAAACGCAAAAAATTGCGTTTTTGGGCCTCACGACCCGGGCCCCACGAGAATTCCCCCGAAAAATAATTATTCGATGCAAGGCAGTGGGAATCCGGAAGGCATTCGAGGGGGCCAATAAAACGATCGTACCTGTAGGTCAGCTTCGGTTTTTTCGCTGGCGACCGAGGGCGAAGGGCTGGTGGGCCTTTGAGCCGACTTTCCGTAATTGGCGGCATCCTGGGTGGCGCCCATTGACGGCGACAGCGACGTGCGAGCGCTCGACGACACGGGCACATCGAGGCCGGGCGAGCCGTTCTCGGGGCCCTGTGACTGTCCGGCGGCGACGTTGCGCCCGTGGGGACCGCCGAGGCCGCCGCCACCGTTGCCGCCGCCAACCGGGGCTTGGAGACCCGGGGAACCGGAGGCGCCACCCTGGGAGCTCGGACCACCGGGCGACGCGGTAAGTCCCATGCCGCTTCCGGTACCACCGGCGACGCCGGCACTAGGACCCCCACCCCCGCCACCGGGATGACGACGGGCGCCATGGGCCCCAGGGGCCCTGGCCCCGCCCCCACCCCCGTGATGGGTGCTCTGGTCCTCGTCGCTCTCCTCTTCCGAGGAGCTCGGGTCGATCATTCTCGGATTCTTTTTATTTTATTTTATTTTTTATTTGATTTGTTTTTTCTTCGTTTTCTCTTTCTTCCTTTTTATTGCCCTTCTTCTTTTCTTTAGCCCTTCTCCCTGTCACTTTCCGTCTCTCCCTTCCTCTTTAATTACGGCGAACGAGCTGCGGAAACGAAAGAAAGCAAAAAAATCCTCGTCGTCACGGTCCTCTCCGTTCCGCGACTCCGGACGACCAATCGCTCGTCAATCACTTCTCTCTCGCAGGGCACCCTTGTACCATCTCCCGCCCTTGCGATTTCCGTTCTTCCCCGCGCACGTGCGTTCGCTGAAACAGAGGAGCACAGAGCGCGTTCTCGTGAAACCAGCTCGGGTTCGCGATGTTTGTGCATCGTTGGTATGCAATGGTTATTCTTCGTTTCTTCATTACGTAAGGGGTTAGCCCCCAATTGCGATTTTGAAAAAATCGATTTTTTTTATTGCATTTCTTTGAAGTATAAGTATCTGAGAATATGGGGTGAAAATTTCAAGTCGATCCGAACAAAATTGACTGACAAGGAACATCCCTCAGATGTCCGCCTCCGATTTTGTTGAAACTCATATATGTGATAGAGCATCAAAAATTTTGAGACACGTATTTTTTTTTATCGGCGGAAAAACGGTTTTGAGGGGTGAAACGCACCCTCGAAAATGGGGATGTTTTTTCGTTTTTCGTCGATAACGTTTTAACGGTATGAGATATAAAAAAAATTCAAATTGCAACAATGTTTATTTTTTCATGTACTATACATTGGAGATGAGAACGATACCATTATCGACGAAAAACGAAAAACACCCCTATTTTCGAGGGCGCGTTTCACCCCTTAAAACCGTTTTTCCGCCGATAAAAAAAATACGTATCGCTTACTTTTCGGTGCTTTATAACATATCCAAATTTCAACAAAATCGAAGGGTGTCACCTGAGGGATGTTCCTTGTGAGATATGAGCGTTGAAAGGGAAGAATCCGTGAATTGAAGAACTGAAATTGAAACTTTAAACGCGTTTTTCGCAAAATGGCATTTCTGAAGTCGGTGACCGAGATTACTCGAACACTAATGAACCGATCTTCTTGAAATTTTGCAGGCTTATTTAATACATAAAAATGTAGTCTTTGATCGTTCGATTTTTGTTTCGAAAAAAAATGGCCGTTTTATAGCCAAAAAACGGCCGTTTTTTTTCGTTGAAATCGAACCATTAACTTTGACTGTCCGCCATTTTGTGAAAAATGAATATTTTTTAAAATCCTTCGATTAAAGACTAGTTTATACTTATATTTGACTAAATCCATCCGCATTTTTTTTTCAGATGATCCACTTCGCCGCAATGTTGGTCACCGCAAACCGTGTATATAAAAACATAATTTCATTGACGGCCATTTCCCACTAAACAATGTAATATTTTTCAATAAAAAAATTACTGAAAGTTCTTCAAGATGTGTTCTTTAAGATGGTATATTGATCGATTAAAAAAGTTTTGTAGTTTTCTTTAAAAAAATTCACGAAAAAGGCCTTTTTTTGCGCTACAAGTGGGGGTAACGCCTTAAGGGAGTTGGGGTATCAGCCACAATCCAAGATAATAATTAAAAACAAAAAAAAATATATATTATTATTATTATTATTATTATTATTATGTATTCCTCAGAGGTACGGGGGCCTTCCCCTTTTTACCATCCCCTCCTTATATATATATATATATATATATATATATATATATATATTATTGCCTATATTGAGGCTTAACGAATTTTTTTACGTTTTTTTCACCACAAAACGCCCAGACATTTTTAATTAAGCGCCATTTTTTGTGGGGAACACAGAATACTGATCTTCGACAACTCCGGCAAACTAAAATCGCTCATTATATTTTTCCTGCCTCCTTTATGATTGGTTTACCCGTAGCGACAATAAAAAAAATGGCTATCTTCATTGCGTGAAAGATATAATTTTTTTCAACTTTTTACAACTTTAACCCCCCGATAAGGGTGAGTTCCGGCAAACGAAAATCACGGATTATTTTTTTCCTGGTTCCTTTATGGTTGGTTTACCCGTAACGCCAATAAAAAAGGTGGCTATCTTCATTGCGTGAAAGGTAGAATTTTTTTTCAACTTTTTACAACTTTAACCCCCCCGATAAGGGTGAGTTCCGGCAAACGAAAATCGCTCATTGTTTTTTTCCTGGCTCCATTATGGTTGATTTACTCGTAACGACAATAAAAAAGATGGCTGTCTTCATTGCGTGAAAGATAGAATTTTTTTTCATCTTTTTACAACTTTCACCCCCCGATAAGGGTGAGTTCCGGCAAACGAAAATCGCTGATTATTTTTTTCCTGGCTCCTTTATGGTTGGTTTACCCGTAACGACAATAAAAATATGGCTGTCTTCATTGCGTGAAAGATAGAAATTTTTCCATCTTTTTACAACTTTAACCCCCCGATAAGGGTGAGTTCCGGCAAACGAAAATCGCTGATTATTTTTTTCCTGGCTCCTTTATGGTTGGTTTACTCGTAACGCCAATAAAAAGATGGCTATCTTCATTGCGTGAAAGATGGAATTTTTTTTCAACTTTTTACAACTTTAACCCCCCGATAAGGGTGAGTTCCGGCAAACGAAAATCGCTCATTATTTTTTGCCTCGCTCCATTATGGTTGGTTTACCTGTAACGCCAATAAAAAAGATGGCTATCTTCAATGCGTGAAAGGTAGCATTTTTTTTCATCTTTTTACAACTTTCACCCCCCGATAAGGGTGAGTTCCGGCAAACGAAAATCGCTGATTATTTTTTTCCTGGCTCCTTTATGGTTGGTTTACCCGTAACGACAATAAAAAAGATGGCTGTCTTCATTGCATGAAAGATAGAAATTTTTCCATCTTTTTACAACTTTAACCCCCCGATAAGGGTGAGTTCCGGCAAACGAAAATCGCTGATTATTTTTTTCCTGGCTCCTTTATGGTTGGTTTACTCGTAACGCCAATAAAAAGATGGCTATCTTCATTGCGTGAAAGATGGAATTTTTTTTCAACTTTTTACAACTTTAACCCCCCGATAAGGGTGAGTTCCGGCAAACGAAAATCGCTCATTATTTTTTCCTGGCTCCATTATGGTTGGTTTACCCGTAACGCCAATAAAAAAGATGGCTATCTTCGTACGTGGGAGATTTAAAAAAATTTCCACTCTTACCCCCTATTAAGGGTGGATTTCTTTTGCCGAAATCAGTTAAAATGTTTTATATGATCTTTTGTAGGCACCCAGAAGCGGACCGAGCAATAAATTGATCGAAAGTCAAAAGTAAACAAAATGAAATATTTCGTTGCTTAGTAACGATGCGAACTTCAGACTCATCGTAATATCTGCAGATATTTTAAGTATTTTTTGCTTGCTAGACCGAAAAAGTACTCTTCTCACTTCCAGCTGTGAAATAATCACCCGCAAAATAGAAATTTCACAAAAAAATAGTAAATATATCTGAAGCACAGCTTTGGTAAAAAAATCACAAAACGATTCCAAAACGTATCTAAATTTCTCCAGAATTTTAAAACAGCGCGAGTGGACCCACGATTTTGCAGCCACAGAAGGGCAAGCGGTCGGAGGAAAAAACTGAAGACGTCTTTTTGACACCAGGAGTGAGATTTTCCACTATGAAAATCCATAAACGACAGCGAGGAAAATAGTTGTCTGAGCTGGATGACCCCGTATAAATATTAAATGCGCCTAATTACTGCATAATACTATATAATATCCGTATAACCGCATCGAATGGCCAATCATAAAACTTTATTGGAAATCTTTACGCTATAAATATGTAGGAGCATGCGAGACTGGTGGATCTTGATGGAACTGTTATTTCTTGTCAACCGTACACGCTGATCATCGTTTTATCAGACGCGCTGCCGAGTCATGCTTGTTTTAATAGTATATCCGTTTCCGGGAAGCACGCATGCCACGCTCTCTCTCTCTCTCTCTCTCTCTCTCTCTCTCTCTCTCTCTCTCTCTCTCCCTCTCTGTTGCTACACTGTAAAAAAAGATATGAAATTTACAATACATTTAAGATACAAAAGAATTGAATTTTACGAACTCAGTAGATGAAATTAAATTTGAAACACTTGTATCGTAAATTTAAAATAGGAACATGAAATTCTAACGTGGATAGAGAATTTAATAGATGGAACATGGAGTTTCCAAGAAAAGTTTGCAAATTTATGGAAAATGTATTGCATCAACCCGTGCCTTAAATTAAAGATTACAACAGTTGTATATTAATTCAAATATAAAAAATAGAGTATTGCAAATACAAAACGCGCTCAACCCACCTCGGCCGCTCGCGACGACCGATGGTCGCGCGTAGTTCGCGTAGCGCCCGAGGGACGGCGCCTTGTTCCGCACTTTCCCATAGCCACTCGCAGCTTCGGTCGGGCATATAACCCGACCACCGGCTACGAGCGTCCTGGGAAAAACAGACGCGTTTGCAATTCGTGCACGCATCGGAGAGTGTCACAAATTCGTTACCTCTCCATATCCACGCCAGAGTCGCAGTTCTTGAACTCGCCTTTCCGGAAGGAAATTATTTTTCCCTTTTTACGCCGCCAGGTGTTGAAGGAAGAAATTTCACAAAAACCACCTTTTTTATCTCTAGCTCCCGTCGAGGAGGATAAATACGAGTCACATTTTCAGTGGGCTTAATTATCAATTTCTGAAATAAACTTAATACTTAGGATCAGTAATTTTAATACACACCCGTATGTTGATATTAGCAAATGGTTCTTGAATTTAATATACATGGATGTGAACATTTCTTTACACGTGCATTATTTTTCAAACGCACTAGTATATTAATATTACGGGGCTACACTTTTATTTTTAAAATAACCTGCTTTGGATTTTTAAAATATTATCTGAAATTTCATAAACGGCGTCCGCATAAAAACATCATACACTTGTGTATTAATTTTTATACAGAAGCTTTTTACAGTGTACATTAAAGGTAATACTTTGGTTCTGTGAAATTAATACACACCCGTATGCTGATATTAGCAAATGGTTCTTGAATTGAATATACACTCGTATATTGATATCAGCAAATGGTTCTTGATTTCAATATACTTGGATGTGATTATTTCTTTACACGTGCATTATTTTTCAAACGCACAAGTATATTAATATTACGGAGCTACACTTTCATTTTTCAAATAACCTGTTTTGGATTTTCAAAGTCGTATCTGAAATTTCATAAGCGGTATCCGCATAAAAACTTCCTACACTTGTGTATTAATTTTTATACAGAAATTTTTTACAGTGTATGTTATGTTTCGTTATGTTTTGCTATGTTATTTTTTTAATTTTAATTAAATAACTTTTCTGCTCATGGTATGTAAGGCTATTTAAAAATTTTTTTTATATATATAGCTTCTTTCTCTACGCTTTGTTCCCCTTGCTTACTTACTTCAATGCAATTATTGTTTATTTTTATACTCTTACTTTCAACATGTTTCTTGTCGCCTAAAGGTTTATGCCAAAGCAAATAATAAATCGTCAATCAGTCTCGTAATCTACTTTTTTTTCTATCTCTTCATCTACCCCCCTCCCCCTCCGCGCTTATTAACCTTTCCTTGTGTTCCTAATTTTTTTTATCCACCCCCCCCCCCTCTCTCGTTAGTGCTGGTAATTTGGAATAGCCGGATTTCACGAAAACTAGTAGCGCTATTTCGGTTACATGGCCGTGAAATGTTAAAAGAAGACGTCACTTCTCGATATGGTTCACACGGTTCGTCGTGACTTTTCTAAGATGGCGACCAGAGGTCGAATTGTGAAGGGCTGTTTTTGAAAACTTTCGAGGTACGTGTGTTTAATGAGTTAAAGATCGCTAAATTTTCATATCTCGTGTTGTTTAGCTTTGGTGTACTGTAAAATAGACCACAAACTTTGTATATTGCTTTGATTTCGAAGATTTGTATATTTGTAAACAAAAAAATTGCGGTTATAACTGATTACGGTCTTGTTGCTAAATTGGAATACCCGATCTGATGATAATTTGGAATATTCCAAATTGCCATCAGTTTTGTAACTGGATGTAGATGTAACTAGTGTAGGTCTATCTCACTAATATATAAAAGGGAAATTCTGTCTGCTGGTGTGTTAATATTTTTCAACAATTCAGGGAACTCATTTTATTTACCGATCATATAGACGAATAATTACAAAAAGATAAAACTGTACAGTATAGACGACAAGAAGCCCATGTGCAGTGTTTTATGTGTAAGATTTGGGTGCACGGTCAATATGCCGGCTATGAAGGTGGATCTTGTGTTTGCGATTTTTGCAAATAACCCATTCAAGTAATAGGTGAAACTGATTAAATACTGACAAGAAACTGATTATAGAAATAATCATGTCTTAAATTTCCCCCTAAAACAGTGGCATAATGATAAAAGCCTACACAACTAAATTAAGACAGTAGTCTGCTTTAGAAGCCGAAAAAAAGCGTTTTTTCAGCAATTTTTTTGAAAGGGAAGGAAATGATTGCGGTAAACGAAATTTTGAGACGATAGTGTATTATATTCAAGCTTTGAAAAACAATTTTTATTATCAAAAAATATTGAAATTTTTCAAAGTTGTAACGATTTTTCTGGGGCGCCTGGAGTCTGCACTTGTAAATCGGTGCCGGTGATGGAGGTCGTGCGATGCATATGAAACAGTCGAACCAAATTTTTTTTTAGTTTTTATAAGTTCCTTTTCTACATGAACTAAAAAAATACCGAAGAAATGATGAAATTCCAAATTTTTGCGAAGTTTTAAAAAAGAATTCACTTTTTTGAAAAAAAAAATTCACTTTAAGTTGCAAAACAAGTAATCTAAATAGTACTTTTGTCCAACTTTTTTAGTTCAAATAGAAGATAATTTAATACTGAAGCTAGATCACTTTGATTTTTTTCGATCGGACATATATTGTTTTTGCTATCGCCGGCACCGTTTTCTAAAACTTGTGAAAATGAAAACTCGAGAAAACGGGGCGTGAAGTGGCGAAGCGCGCGCGCTCGGATCTGCCCTAGCATTCGCACCTGCTCGACGCTCGGCCACTAAAACTGATCTAGCTTCGAAAATATGTCGAATTGGCCTCTAAAATTTTGAACACATATTCTCGGATGGTTTTGGAATAGACTTAAGACAAAAAGGAAAAATCGATTTTTTGACGCCTGTAAAGCAGACTACTGCCTCAAGCAAGGTGAATATGATATGGAATACTATGATACTGAAGTTTGCACGGACGCAACGATATTTTTTTTTACTTCTCGATTTTCGATGATCAACTAGTTGCTTTAGGTGTTTGGTGAAGATAAAACATATATCCGCTACGTGCGTCTCCCGGAACTCACCCTTAGGAGGAGGTGAAAATCGAAAAAAAAATCGTATCTACCGACGTACGTCTGCCACACATTTTATTTCTCGACATTCGCATTAGGGAGTTCTAAAAAGTAATCTGGAAAACATTTGGATGATTTTCGAGTTTCGGAAGGCACCCTTGGACGAGGGTGAAAATTGAAAAAAATCGTATCTGTCGACGCACGTCTGCCACACATTTTCTTTTTCGATATTCGCATTAGGGAGCTCTAAAAAAGTAGCCTGGAAAAACTTGGATGATTTTCGAGTTCCGGAAGCCACCCTTAGACGGGGGTGAAAATTGAAGAAAAAAAAATCGTATCTACCGACGTGCGTTCATCGCACACTTTCTTCTCATATTCCAAAATACCTGCACCCCAACTCGAAAACGGAATTGCGCAATTTCGCGTTCAAACTAAACGTGTGCCCATAGTAGCGTCGTGCAGTTATTTTTTGTAGCTCGTAGATCGATAGTCTATGAATATTGCTACAATTTCACGAAGGTTTTTTTTAGTTTACGTCCTACAGAAAAAAAAGTCGCAGGCCTAAAATCAAATGGTATTCAAAATTATCTTCCTTTACTCTGCCCACGCACGTGCATGCGCGCAGAGATGATTCGTAATTTGTCGAATCGATTGTACCTCATAATTCGAGTTAATGTCCTCGTCGATCGCAAGCACCGCGAGGTCTTTACATCTAACTCGTAAATAGACGAAAACGCGCCAACGAGACGAGAGCTGCGAGGGGAAGGGCAGAAGCGAGCCAAGTTTCATTTCCGCCCTTCGACACGTCACTAGTACGTTCCCATTGACGAAGCGTCGAACGGGAGGAAAAAGGGTGCCGGACGCATTCTCCCCCGCGTCTATATACACACTCGTCGATAGCTCGCGGACCGATAGGTCGATATTATCGAACTACATATAGAGCACCCGTCTATTGGGGAAACATTTCACCATGACGTGCAAAAAAAGGTTATTGCACCCGGTCAATGATGGGAACGTATGCCCAGGGTCGCAAAGATTCGAGAAGATTAATTATTTATGCGGATCGATCGGACGACGGTTGTTGATATATATATATATATATATATATATATATTCAATATCCTGTCTGTCTTTATTTCGCCCCGCGTTTCCGGTGACTCGAGAAGGTAAAACGTATCCGGACGCTGGTTGTTCATTTTTCTTTTTTCGTTTATTTATACATTTCTTATGGGCGTAGTTCAGAAAAGCCCATACTGCCGATTAAGGGCGGGGTAAAGTAGTAAAATTTTTTTTTTCATTTAAAAAAATTTTTTTAAATGAATGCATAATATATCAAGAATATTGTGTAAAAATTTCAAGTCGATCGGAGTAAAATTGACGAAGTTATGAGTATTTGAGCGCCTATTGCTCCATGCCGGGTTTTATACCTGGGCGGCAGCTGCGCGGCGCGCTATTGTATTTTTCGACCCCGAATAAATTTCTTGATAAACGGGCCTGTTCCGGTCCCGTTATGTATATTCGAGGCATGTGCATATTAGTATACACATTAGTCTGTACATCAGTACAGAAGAGTCTGTACGACAGTAAAGAAGAAAGAGTTTTGCGTAGACAAACGCAAAAAGATGCTCTCGATCATCTTGATGGAAGCCTTTTGCTCTACGGACCTGGCATCGACGACTTTGAGTGAGTATAAGAAAATTATCGAGTTTTATTTTGAATTTCTAAATATTCAAAGATAATTGAAAAATCTGAAAAAATTCATACGTATTCAGAAAAATGAACGAATCACGAAAAAAAATTGGATTGCGGGGAAATTTGTTGACTAATTTTTTTTTTTCATCATTTTGTTAATAACATTTTGGAATTATTATTATGCAAAATTAATCTTTTGAGTACATTTAATATGCATGAATTGTCTCAGATTTTTATGCAATCGAGAAGTGTTCTCAAACTTATGTGCAATGAGCGCTAAGCGACCAAACTCTTCTGCGTTTTTCAAACCGTTTTTCTGAGACTTGTCATATTTGAAGTCCGTGTGCACGATAACTCAAAATCTACTGGACCAATCGCTTTGAAATTTTGCACAGTACTTCTTCACATAATTCACCAGGTATTGTCGAGAGCTTTTTTGTTTTTTAAAATAATTACTAATTTTTCAACAACAAATTAGGCGATTTTTTTTAGCGAAAATCGGATTTTTGGCTCGCAGTGCTACGAAAGATCGAAAAATCGAAAAAAAAAAAATCCTCCCGTCATTACCTCGAGAAACATCTCCTTTAACAAATGCATTTTGATTTTTTTGTTTCCGATGATTCTGTTGCGAGTTATGGTGCACACCGCAAACCAACTTTTTTTTCGAGGCGCCTCCGGGGTTTAATTTTCACTCGCTCAATTTTGAATATTTTGCAATGTAAATTTAGGAGAATGTTGTTCAAATGTTACTTTATTATATGTAAATTTTTCAATAAACGAACACTATTCGTTACGCCAAAAAAAAATCTTAAAAACAGGCCTTTTTTTCGCCGAATTAAAATTACCCCGCCCTTTATTTATACATTTGTGATGGGCGCAGTTCAGAAAAGCCCATACTGCCGATAAATCTGGAATTTCGTGTACCCATGTATTTTGACTCGCTGATCCCGAATATGATAATGAGCGTATTCGCAAATTTGATTTTCAAGATCAAAAACTCATTGATGAAAAGTGACGAACCGAAACAAAAAAAAAACGAAAAATAAAATACAAAGAAAAGCGAAAAATAAAATAAAATACAAACAAAGGCAAAAAATAAAATAATATACAAAAGAAACAAAAAATAAGCAGGCATTTTAAAGACTAAACTCCAACGTTGCCGCGGTAAAGTTTTGGTAGATAATGTCGAAACTAATGGAGTTTAGCAAAATTTAGTTACTGGCGCGTTATCCCATTTTCCTCGAAACAGAACGGTTTTAGACAAAAACCGTATAGGACATGCAAGACCAATCTTTTTATCGGCTACAACTTTTGTGGGATACATTTGTCTCTGACATCAACTTTTTTGAAAATAAAATAGAAAACTTCCACCAAATCAGTTTATATGAGTTTTGGCCTTGAAAATCGAATTTGCGAGTGTTCTCACTATCATTTTCGTGATCAGCAATGCAAAATACATGGAGTAAACGAAATTCTAAATTAATGTCGGCGGTATGGGCTTTTCGGAACGTAATCCTTTATTATGTTTCTAGTTTATTTCTTTTTTATATATACATATGCGCGTTCAATCTTGACAGACGTTTTTCTCAACTTTTTTTTTTCATTACTTATTAACAATAATGATGTCTTTTTTCCTGGAAACAATCGAAGAAAGTCCAATTTTTTCGTAATTGAAGCGCAAAAACAAAAAATCTCGCTCACGTCTCAGCTAATATTATCTATTTTAAGAAAACGCGTTTTTTTCCCTTCAAGGTCAACCGTGTGGCCAGAATCCAAGTGCACCTTTGAGCCCCCCTCACGTTCAAAATTTCTGTGCGAGATTGCATATAACTTCTTCAATTGGTAATAAATAAATGCCCAACCGATTTTTCAATCGCCTTATTCCTTTAAAATGGATTTTTTTCAAAGAACCCTGCTTTTCGAATCGTTACTGTAGCCTAACCGCTCAACGAAAAAGGCATGCGATGCAACTATCAATATAATTAAATATATATATATATATATATATATATATATATATATATATATATATATATATATATATATATATATATATATATATATATATATATATATATATATATAAATGAACAAACAGAGTGTCCTGATACGCTTTTCCTTATCGAGTCAACGGAAACGAGGCGACGAGTAAAGAATTTCATTGAATAAATGAAAAAGAAAAAAGGAACCCAAGCGAATCAGAGACAGGAATCGCTGGTGCAGTAAATTTACGCAGATACCGCGGTAATTAATTCGAGTGCTGATCCAAGAAATTATTGTCCAGTCCACAGGATCTTGCCGTACTTTTTCTTCTTCGGCCTTTCTCCCTCTTATCCTTCCAATATATACATGGGAAAAGGATATTTTGCAGGCATTCATCGCCGGGGACCTTTTCCACAGTATCGTCCCTACACTCAACATTACGCAAAACTCACGGTCTTCGAAATCCTCTTTGGATGAATGTTGGCGTAATAAGGTCATTTCAGGGTCCTCAAAAATTCCGGACGGGCTAATAGTCACCATTGCATAGAAGTGACGGGCTCAAAGTGTCATTTTCCTATACATATGTTCCCTTTATATATACAGAGTGTTAGGAAGGTCGATGCTAAGCCTTAAGGGGGTGATAGGTCACCTCGTTAGGAACATTTCTAACCTAGGTTACCTCAGTCCAAAGTCTAAGGATTTCGAGTTATCGCGGTACGTATGAATTTTGAAAAATTTCCCAAAATTAGGTACCTACTCGTTTACCTCTTATGTTAATCGTATTAAAAAAAAAAATAGCGTTAACATTAGAGGTTTTTTTATTTTTTGACAAGTTTTTAATTATCCAACACGTCCCATTTAGTTAGTTGTGTGGATACAAATGATTGTATTGGTGTTTATCGATTGAATACACATTAAGCCAAGACGCAAATAAGTTTTTACTTGCCAATTATTGTCTGTTTGAACATAGGGAACGAGTTAGTACCTAATTTTGGGAAATTTTCCACAAATCATACTTACCATGATAACTCGAAATCCTTAGACTTTGGACTGAGGTAACCTAGGTTAGATATGTTCCCAACGAGGTGACCTATCACTCCCTACGGCTCTGCATCGGCCTTCCTAACGCTCTGTATATATATATATCCTTTATATATGCACGTATGTACGTTTCATTCGCATTCGCTCACCTCTGGGAAAATCGTCCCTTTTCACCGTTCGTTCACCTCTTGCGGGTTCTGTGGCCAGAGATACACACGCCCCCGCCTACCTTCTCGGCAAACTACAGGTACACATACTAGACGCTTTTTCCCCGACGAGAAAACGCGAGCTTTTCCGCCCAAGTTATCGATCTTCAATGGCAAATGCGCCCCAGTCTCTCCTGTATTTGCACGAGACCGCAGAGAGAGAGAGAGAGAGAGAGAGAGAGAGAGAGAGAGAGAGAGAGAAGAGGGAAAGCTTTTGCGTGTGCAAGACTTCTCTCAGCTGCGAGGGAATTGACGAAAGAGAAAGAGAAAGAGAGAGGGAGAGAGAGAGAGAGAGAGAGAGAGAGAGAGAGAGAGAGAGAGAGAGAGAGAGAGAGAGAGAGAGAGAGAGAGAAAATACGCCAAAGAGAAATAAAGAAAGAGGAATAAAGAAAGAGGAATAGAAATGAAAAAAAAACGCAAGCCGAAGGGATGAAGAGAGGGAGGGCATTGTACAAGTAAAAGGAGAGCATGGTTTTCACTTCTCGGATCGACACGAAGGTCTCTTATAAATTATTTCATCGTCACACTGCGTCGACGGGGCAACAAAGTCTATTTATTACCACCCAGCAGCTCCGTATACAGAAACAACGCATTTTCCCTTTTTCCGCTTCTTCTTTCCTCGTTATTTTCTATTATTCCATTGCACCTGCCGTTCAGCACTATATGTGCCACTGGTTGCGATATTATTAAGGATGTTGAGTCCCTATGATACATGTTAATGTTAATTGTTCAATAAATAGCTTCTTAATCGTCATGAAATTTTTACACGACCTCCTGTATACTTCGTGTAAAAACGTACCAAATTTTCAGAGTTCTATCATCATTACTTCAACCTCCTTAAGGGTTGAAATAAAAAATGATAAGAAAATTCGGAAAATTTGGAATGTTTTTGTATGAAGTATTTAAGAGGTCGCGTTAAAATTTCACGACGATTAGGAAGCTCGTTATTAAAAAATTGACATTTTGTTAAGAACAATTTTTAAAAGAAATAAAAAAAAAATGTATCAATAAACTTCGTTTTGTTTCCGTTGCTTTCAGTATATTGTAGATATTATAAAATTGAGAGGTCAAAAAAAAACATATTGCAAAGTTACATCAGTTTCCATAAAACAACATTTAATTTGTGAATGTTAATTGTTCAATAACGAGCTTCCTAATTGTCGTGAAATTTTTACACGACCTCTGACATACTTCATACAAAAACATACCAAATTTTCAGAATTTTATCATCATTTGCGATTTGGGACTCAACATCCTTAAATAGCTCGAAAAACCTCACACGCCTTACACAACTCAAATTTATTTTTAATTTATATTAAAGAAGTTAGTAAAAATTGTGGGAATGTTTCTTAAAAAGCACTATTGATTTAGTTTTTTCTTCTCACGGATTGAATGTTTTTTTTTTTTCATAACGATTAATATTTCGTTAAATAAAAATATACGATAAATTGTGAATCTTCGATGGGAATTTTATTTGCAATTTTTTTCTGCTGTTTTTTTGTTTGGTGCTTTTTGAGGTTATACCATTTGCGCTCTCGTCTTAAAGTATGAAGATAGGCATTTATATACGGGAGATTCTCCCGAAATGATCCCTTGACAGGCCAACGAAATTTATTAATAGAAGCATTAAACTTTTTCATTTGAAAAATGCACTTGACTTCACTTCTAATTGATATAATATGATTCCCTATGGCTCACACTGATTTTTCAATTTTGAGAGATTTATCGTGATCGAAATAAAACAGTAGGGCCAATGCAATGATGCAAACTTTTTCCTATCAAGTTTTTATTGGTTTATTTGTATCTTCTTCTTCTTCTTTGAATATCGATTCCGCCCTTTTTCTTTCAACTTCTCTCTTCCTAGAGAATCCTGTTTAAGGGGCTATACCAGAGAGAACGCTGAAAATTTGGGTGATTTTCGAGAATTTTTTGGAAGAAAAATACTCAATTAAATGTTTCGGAAAATTGAGAATATATTTGTCTATATTTGAGCTATATTACATAATTTTTTCAAATAAAAATATTGAGATCCGAGCGACTTATGCGTTGCCTTCGGAGGCGCCAAAAAAAAAGTTCCTCCACTGCTGACATGATTCCGGCCGATTGAGTAGGCGAAACCGAAAAAGGAAAGCATGTCGTTAAACTGGAAGGTATTCCCTGTGGAATTACGTAAGATTTGCGATTTGGGACTCAACATCCTTAAGAGTCCGTTGACCTGAAAAACGTAATGTCAAATCACAGGATGATTCGCGACCATCAGATTTCCGTCTGTGATCATATAGAGTGAGCCACTGCAAGCAAAATGTTGCTTTCCAAAATGTCGTGCAACAAGAATTGGCCCAGATATTTGCGTACAAAGTCCAATCAGTAAACAATTGCATAGTAGTTGCTCACGTGCGGAACGAGCAAGCCGAACCGAGCGTGCCTTCGTCCACCTCCTGACGAGTGCATTTTTTTTCCAAAATTTTTTATTCGAGCTGAAAACAACGAACCGGGAGACTCGCCTTGCAAATCGATAATACGACTCACAACTCTCGTTCATAATTTAATACGGGAAGAAAAAAATCGGGCGTGAGCAACTACTGTGCCATTGTTCACTCGGCATCGGGCTTTGAACGCGAATATCTCGGCCAATTTTTGTCGCACGACATTTACAAAAAGAAACCTTTTGTTCGCTACGACACACGCTATATGGTCATCAAGGGAACCCTGATGGTGTGAATCAGCCTGTATACACGCACGCACATATGTTCGCGTGTCTGTGTCGGTATCCATTTATGCAGGTAGGCCCCAAGCTGTATGGATAACCCAGAATAACTAATGGGTTCCAACCTTGGTACGGGTCTGCGATAGGCGTAGTATCGGTACGCCGGCGGAATTCTTTTTCCCCCCTCGAAGCTATCTATTCTCATTTTATCCTTCCTATCTTTTCACCGCGAAATCTCGAGCGGTTATTGCACATTGAAGTTTCCATATTTGCGGATCGTATCATTCCTCTATAGTAGCTGATCCTGGGATGAGATGACTTGCTGATACTACAAAATCGTAGCGTTCGTCCGTATGTTCGTTTTGCCAGGCTGAAGGTGGGCTGTCGTGTTTAGAATGGGATGACGAGGAGCGGTCTGTGAATGTTTGAAATGTTGTCTGTCTGGCTGTTTGATCTCAGAGTTGGCGTGAAAACGGATGAAGCTTTGTTTCTTGAACTCCTCTGGTATGTGAGAACAAACGCTTCCGGAATTCGTGGGCACTTTGTTTCATATGGATGTGTCGAGTGGTCATGCGAAAATGGAATTTTCTTCCTTTACACCTAGCCCGTGGCCGGAAAGAGGAAATTTCGTAAAATTTTGGGAAAACGTGTGCATTTTTCCATTTCCTTTTCAGATTCACGAGTGTGGTTTTAAGTATCTTTTGCAATTTTTGAATTGACAAATATTTATAAATGTGGTAGATGCAATGGTTCGTTTGGGGCTACTCAAATTGAAGAGGAAGGTCCAACGTATGGTGCAGGAACAGGCCAACCGTCCTGCTGTGATTGACACCTTTTCTTTTCCGTTTTTCTCCAAACTATGTTTTTCGGAACGGTGTGAGTCCTATCTCACAATCTATTCGTCCGATTCGCTTCAAATTCGGACAAAGCATAGTTTGTAACATTTCATATCCTACGACCAAATGATTTTTTCATACGTTTATCCGTTTGTTGTCAACAAATTAGTATAGTTGATTTTTTTCTCGTCGAAAATCGAACTTTTTGTTCAACAGCTTGCCATTTTCGTAATACGAGGGTCGTTTGAAGAGTTCGTGCGAAGTCAGAGGTGCGTATCGAGGTTTCGTGTGTTGATTAATTATTACTTCATGGAAGGCAAAACGCCTCAGGAGACTGAAGAGAAGCTTGATGAACATTATGATGACTGTGCACCTTCGATCAGAACAGTAGTTGAGGTCACTACGCCAGAAACCATTGATAAAATCCATGGTATGGTGATGGATGACAGGAGAGTGAAAGTGCCTGAGATTGCTAGTGCTGTGGGCATCTCGAATGAACGGGTAAATAATATTTTGCACCAACATTTGGACATGGAAAAGCTATCCGCAAGGTGGGTGCCGCGATTGCTCACGATTGACCAAAAACGAAATCGTGTCAAGTGTTGTAAGGACGGTTTGCAGCTGTTCCAAAGGAATCTGCAGGACTTTAAGCGTCGTTTCGGCACTGCGGTTGAAACGTGGATACATGACTACACTCCTAAGACCAAAGAACAATCTAAACAACGGGTCGGTAAGGGGGAATCAGCACCAAAAAAGGCGAAGACCGTTCCCTCGACCGGGAAGGTTATGGTGACTGTCTTTTGGGATGCGCATGGAATAATCCTCATCGACCGTTATTGGACCGTTTGAAAACCGAGCTGCGAGAAAAACGTCCACTATTGGCCCACAAAAAAATCCTTTTCCATCACGACAACGCACGAGCTCACGCCTCAGCAGTTGTGGCCGCAAAATTAATGGAAATAAGATTCCAACTCGTTTCACATCCCCCTTATTCTTGAGATTTGGCTCCCTCGGACTATTATTCGTTCCCCCATATGAAGAAATGGCTGGCGGGAAAAAGATTTTATTCAAACGAGGGGGTTGATTGCAGAAACGAATGGCTATTTTGCAGATCTAGACGAATCCTATTATACGGTAGGGTTCAACGAACTAGAGCAGCGTTGGATGAAGTCTATAAGCCTAAATGGAGACTATGTTGAAAAATAAAAAAGGTTTATTCCAAAAAAATTAAGTAGTTTACATTTTTGCACGGACTTATCAAACGACCCTCGTAATCAAAATTTCAAGAAAGTATCCGATCTTTCGAAAGTTCTATGCTTCTTATCTTTCATTTCAGATGACCCTAGTTGCCAGAGTTGCCTAGACCGATTGGCCATGCACCAACGGCGGCACTTTCTTCGGATGATAATAACTTCATTGTTATGAATATTTGAAAAAAAAAAACAAACTGAAACTCGGACAAGCTGCGTGTTATTTACGTGCAAAACCCCGACCTTGTCGTCGCCTCGGCCAAACAACAGCAGTAAAAAAAAAGTGGGAGAAATGCCTCGGCAAGATAATCGATCGTTTGTGTCCAGTCGTGCGAGGCCTCGACATTAATGGACGATAATTTTCGGCACTGATATACAGTCTGGAAAAGAGGCGAGATGCACGAGGGGCGGAGGAGCGAAGAAGTCGTCGGGAATGGGGAGGGTCATTGAGAGTGCCAACATATCGATTATGTCACGTAGTCTCACCACACCTTTTCGTCCTCATATATTCGCGCGGGGTCGTGTCGTATATAGATATAATCGGGGCTCGACTGTTTTTCCCCGGCCTCGTAAAAAAAGCCTCACGTCTGCACGCGGTCTATATATAAATCGGTTGGACGCATCTGTATTGACGTCTGTGAAAACAACGAGGCTTGCACCAAAGTAGAAAAATTGCTGAGGAAAGCTTTTTTAGTATGAGTCCTTTCGACATATAAATTATGTTATATCAAAATTGAAAAGAGAGAGAGGGGGAGAGAGAGATATATAGAGAGAGGAGAGAAGAGGAAAGAAATTGCCAAAGAGAAAAAAGGAAGGGGAAAAGCGAGAAAATCTGCACCAGGTTTATACGCAATATGACATAACGTGTCGCTCTATAGAGCTCCTCTGCTTCTATCCGGAACCCACATTTCGACAGGCGAAACATTGGATAAAGCCCTGAACTCTGCGCATCCAAATACCGCCATTACGCCCGATCCAAATATGTTGCCTGCGTATTTGGACTAGAGTCGTGGACACACATAGACATTTATATACATATACAAGGTGGACTATTCAAGGTGACCACCCAAAATATCTCCGTTGCCTTTAGAGTGACGAAAAAAATGCCAGGAGGTAATTTGATTAATTCCAAAGGGCTGATACAATGGTGAAAAATTTATTTTTGTTCAGGTCGTAGTTTTTTTCGTTCTCAAGGTCATCAACGTTTATTCAAATGGGAACATGTTTTTTTTTTTATTAAGACGTTGTAGCTGATATTCAGAAGAATCCAACGACTTATGATATCATGACCTTGAAATGATTTTTCACCAAAATACACGTGTAAAACGGGAAATCGCGATGGTATTGACAACAAGAATATCCGAATAATGTAATTGAATTTTGTGTGCAGAAAATTTATTGCAACAAATGTTCGAAGTGACGGCCATTAACCTCGACACATTTTTGAAGACGTCGGATGAGTGATTCTCTTGACCTTCGAATAGTTTCTGGCGTGATAGTGGCGCAGATTATCCAACGGATACAATGATGTCAATAGTAGGAGACGTTTATGATGTTTGTAAATACTGGCGTTGTAACGTAGTAAAACTGTAGTAGAGTAAAGAATGTTCACCATCTACCAATATTAGAGTCAGTAGACAATTGCAACCATCCAAAGTAACACGCGATAACCCTATCGAAAATGGTATCGTACAGTCAAGCAGAAAAAGTGAAAATGGTTCTGATTTATGGTGAGACCTATTATTGTATCCATTGGATGAATACGTAGGCAACGAGGTTTTTCTTTTTTCGTTTTGGAAAATGTGTTATTCGTATTAACGTTGGTTCGTAATTCTCCGTACAATGTGACCCGAAAATCCCTTCCGACATAAAGATGAACCAATTTTTTTACTTACGCGAGCAAAGCCGCCTAAGTCCCCAATAAGTGACGTCCAACAGGAAGATCTCCATGCCTCGTATCAATGACATTGAAGTTTGCACCGTTGGAACGCAACGAAAATTAATTATTTTTAATACCTCCATTTTTTTTTGGCCGATTCATGTTGTGAAAGATCACTCAAACGTTTTCACGTATTTTTATTACATATTAATAACCTCAATTCGCAAAAGAGGCTTTGGCTAACGATAGAATAAAAAAAAATAGTTCACGATGAGAACAAAGTCGTTGTATTCCAAAGATGCAATCTTCAACGTCATTCTTATCGATACCTATCCGAATCACCCCTATGCATGTATGTTTTACGATATTTTTTACTTTCAGAGAAAAAAAAGTATTTTTTTTAGCTTTTTCAATTGCGTATGTACTTTCCTCACGATCTTTTTTCCGCATGTTATCGTTATGAAGTGCACTGTTGAGCAATAAATAAATGACTGAACTCTAACGTTGATGAACTCGTACATTGTGATCAAAAGTTAACGAAACATTTTAGACAGAATCAGTCCCTATAGTTCAGATGATAAAAAAATACTTATACTAGTCTGAATGACACAAATTGGCTTTCAAAAACTTCCAAGAGGAAAGTACGCACACAAGAAAGAAATAAAATAAAAACCTAGGGTACAGGAAAATTCGGAAATAAATGTTTTTCTAGCGAATAATCTCGAATTTTTAATATATTAAAACTTTTAGGCTTCAAAGGGGGATGTTCGGCTAAAAAAGCTTTTTTGGTCCACCATTCAAATTGGCGACGTCAAGATCGCCAACATGTTTTTCTTAAGTGGGAACATGAGATTTTTTCACCAAAAAATTGGTCAGGCCAAAACTAACAACCTTTGTAGGAAAGGTTTTTATATGGCGATCATAACTTTTTGGTTAGAAAATCATTTTTTGCCATTCTAGCGCTATTCAGAATGTACCGCGAAGAGGTAGTCTTCAACAACCGAGTAAGTGCGCGCATGTGTGTGTAAGTTTATTTGATACCGGAAGTGACGAGCAGCAGAGACCTAATCCTCGTTTGGGTTTGTTTCGGTTATCGAAGGAACCCAGGCAAACCCAAACAATCTGAAGTTATAAAAATTGTATTCTAACCTAAAAATTATGAACGTTATCAAAAAAAACTTTCCCACCCAAGGTGTTGGTTTTGGCCTGACAGTTTTTTGGTGGAAAGTAACAGTTATGTTCCCATAAAAACGTCGGCCATCTTAAGATCGCCATTGTGAATGTTGGACCAAAAAGATTGTTTTTCTAACGTCCCCCTTTGAACCCTACACGGAGAGAATTTTTAAGTATTTTTTACGGTGAAATCTCCGTAAAAATTGCATTAAAAATTTGAAGCCGGTGACAAATGTGCACATAGTCAAAAATTGACACTAGCTTTTAATATTTTGCTTTCATTCGTGTAAAAATTTAAGCAAGTAGCATAATTTTTTACATTTCTTTCAGTAAAAATTCTGACACATTCTCGTGTAGAATTTTAACAACGGGCTGCCTCAAAAATTCCAAGTTTCTACAGTAAAAATAACCTGGACAAACTTGAAATTTCTAAAATCCCTAGCGAAAAATTAATTCCCTATGATTAAATAAATACTCTATATACTGTATTTCTGAACATTTGTGTTCTTGATTGCTACTTATTTTAGCATATCATCTTTCCGTACCATTGTAGACGTCCTTTATCGAAGTTTCTTTTCACGTTTCTTTGTTTTCTTGCGTAGAACTGCGTAGAACACGTTAGTCTGCACGAGACCACGAGGCTTTCTTGGCCCATGTTTCGTACTATAATGCGCATGCGCGGTACCGCTGTTGCTAAGCAACGCGGGTCGGCGTCGTTCGTGCTCGTCATACTGCGTCATACACAAGCGCACTCTCACAGCTTGCGTTCACGTATACGCACGCTCGCACACAGAGCTCACGCGTACGGTCAGGCGACCTAGCCCTAACTGATTTTACTATAAAGAACGTAAAATTCCGGTGGACGCACGGAAAATTTCGGCTTCCTTTTTTAAATTTTTATGGAAAACACGCAAATTTCTCAATGTTCCACTGAAAAATTTCATTTATATTAGCACTTTTTTAACTTATTGTCGTAATCTTTACGTGTCATGAAATTTTACTATTAATTTCAGTAAAAATTCTGGAAAATATTTTAAATTTCTGTTACGCAAAAGTAAATTTTGATTCATTTCCATGAAAATTTATAATTTATTTCCTAAAAACCTGAAGAATTGCACATTTGTCACCGAGTTACTGTGATTTCACAGTAAAAATTACTTAAAAATTCTCTCCGTGTAGTTTTATTATACTCAATACTTGATCGGAGCAGTATTGTTCGGGGTAAATCATGTGGAAGATTTAAATGACACACACACACACATGGCTGCCTGATACAAACGCTTCCATTCCAATTTCCGTTGATGTACACTTTACCCACAGTCATTACGCAAGACCCATCATTTCTCCGCAATTTGCATGCTCGCGTTCCTACAATTTGCCGAGGACTCGATTCGCCTCCTTTTTTTTCTCCATTCGTTTATTCCGCCCCGCCTCGAGTAAGCAGTCGCGCGCGCAAGATTGTTCGCCGTGAAATTATTCAGTCTCGCGACTAATCGACGATTTCCATTTCTCTTTACGCGAGATCCATGGTCAACGAACGCAAATATTTTTTTTGGCAAAAAAAAACGGTTCAGAAACAGATTTGCATTTTTTTCTACCAATAGTCTCATGAACATCTATTCGAATATTGGAGAATATTGTTTTATTTTTACTCGTTGGGTGGATTAATTTCTGCGAACGAAAAAAAAAGGGAAGTGAATCGGGGCTGATTATTGATCTCGGATTGTGAAATACGCAACAGGTTTTATCTAGATTGAATTAAATATAAAAAAAAAAAAAGATACCAGCAAATATGAATTCAATTCCAAAAAAATCTCACCCGAATCATGTGGCATAAAAAAATGAAGTTTTTTCTGCTAAAAAAACGTATCAACAAAGCAAATGCGTTCGACGCTTCGTGGGAGAAAATTATTTTTCGAAGAGGAACTATTGTACATGGATTTTGTTTTGGCGGTATGAATGTTGAAGGTGCGTAAGGTCGATGCAATTTTGTGGATTGTCAATGAGAGGGTGTGGTTGTTTAATAGTGCGTAAGAGAGAGAGAGAGGGAGGAGAGAGAGAGGGAGAGAAAGAGAGATTGATCTTTTATTATATGCCTTGGTAGAACCTTTAGGCAGGTACAAGTACCGCAAAATAAATGAATAAAGTATAAAAACTATAAAAACACCACTTTGAGTGGTTAAAGAAATAAAAATGATAATTAAAGTTTATTTACATAGTAATTTAATATAGTAATATAATAAATATTTACATAGTAAATATAATAGAGATGATAATTAAAGTTTATTTACATAGAAATTTAATATAGTAATATAATAAATATTTACATAGTAATATCATAAAAATGAAAATAAAAATAAAAATGTATAAGCGGAGGAGCGATATAAACCAAATAAAGATAACACAAAAGTAAGAATACAAAAAAAGAACGCAATATAAAAAACATAAGTAGAATAAAATAAAATGAAAAATTGAAAAATTCAGGAGCAATGTTGTATAAACAGTGCATTGGAGACTAGCAGACTAGGAGACTGGTAACTTAACACATCTTGTTCGAAAATATGCGCCAAAAGTCTTTCCTTCAACATGATAAGAGTAGATGATGATCTAATCGTTAGCGGAAGCGAGTGCCAGAAGTATTCAGCTGCTAAGACAAATGAATTCCTAAACGTAGCTGTACGATGAAGTGGAATATTAAAGGTGTTTATGGCAGTGCGTCGAGCTGGGTACAGCGAAGGTAGAGATGACCTAAAAACCCATACGAAATGCAGTGGAGAATTGTTATTTGGAACATTAAACGTCATAGCACCCATGAAATAGACTCTTCGCATTCCAACTGTCAAACAACCTAATTGCCTGCAAAACAGAGTAACACGATCATCTCAGCGCAAATCAAAGATGAATCTTATAGTCGAATTCATTAGCCTTTACAATTTGAGATTTAGCTCCGCAGACACATCATTGTACACTAAGGAACGGTAATCCAGAATGGGAAAGATAATTGAACTGACAAAGGTAAGGCAGAGTGTCCGAGCAGAGCCCGTGAAAGAAATTAGGAGGGCAGCCACAAAAAAAATCGGGCCCCGTGAGGGTTTGAATATGGATTCCCTACTAGGGCTTTCCCCAATACAATCGGACTAGGCCCCGACAGGAAAATAACAGGGTTGGGCAATTTATTTAAAAAAAGGCCGTAGCGAGTAAAATGATAAAGGGCCCAGACGGGATTCATCAGGGGAATGGTTGTTACAGGGCATACAATATAAACTGTAAAACTGAACTTGTTTTTTATTTTCTAATTTCGAGGTGAATAATAAATAATCCTTTATTTGAAGAAAATAGTTTTTATTATTGCTGAAAACCTCGCTTGCTATGTATCCACTAATAAAGTTGATCATTATAGGGCACCCGTGAAAGAAATTAGAAGGGCAGCCATAAAAAAAATCAGGCTCCGTGAGGGTTTGAATATGGATTCCCTACTAGGGCTTTCCACAACACAATCGGACTAGGCCCCGACAGGAAAATAACAGGGTTGGGTAATTTATTTAAAAAAGGTCGTAGCGAGTAAAATGATAAAGGGCCCAGACGGGATTCATCAGGGGAGTGGTTGTTACAGGGCATACAATTTAAACTGTAAAACTGAACTTGTTTTTTATTTTCTAATTTCGAGGTGAATAATAAATAATCCTTTATTTGAAGAAAATAGTTTTCATTATTGCTAAACACCTCGCTTGCTATGTATCCACTAATAAAGTTGATCATTATAGGGCAGTAATAGGGTTGCTTCATGGCTTCGATTGGGTTCTGTTGAGGCAACCAGTCGGGCCCTGATTTATAAGCCTCTTTAGGCCCTCGTCGACAAAGTGTGACCAGCCTCGAAGGGACCTGGTCGGGTGCCATTTTAGGACCCTTTCAGAGTAAGGGAAAAATAATCGGGGCCTAGTCAAAGCCCTGGCTGAATTACCAGTCGGGCCCTGATTCAAACGCCTCTGAAGGCCCTCGTCGGCAAAGTGTGACCAGCCTCAAAGGGACCCGGTCGGGTGCCATGTTAGGGCCCTTAAAGAGTAAGGGAAAAATAATCGGGGCCTAGTCAAAGCCCTGGCTGAATTCTTTCACGGGAGGAGTCGGGTGACCCCGCACTTCGTCATGATTTTGTTCTAAGCAGTATAGCTCCGAATTGATAACGGAATTAGTAATGGTGTCCTTTAAAAAAGTTAGGTATTTTATTTGACTATGCCACACCATCGAAAAACTGTAGTATAAACGTTTCTTACTTGACTAAACTCATATGAATATCACAAAAGTAAGATGGCTCAGTTGACCCCGTCCTGAGTTCAGTCCCTCGTCCTGAGCTCTAGTCCTGAGTTCACACGACAAAGCCTTTTTATGATATTTTAGTTCGTGCAATGAGTAATTTACGTTGCGTTGTGCAGTGGCAATATGTTTGTTCCAAGAAAGATCCGAAGTCATAATTACTCCAGGGTTTCTCGCCTCACGTACATAAGGTAAGGGAGTACCATCCACAAAAATCGGCGGTAGTTCTTCAAGATCGATGTGGCTCACGTATACTCTGCTGCCCGATACCAGTAGCAGTGACTTACGCAATTTAAGCTGGAGACTATTTGTACATCAGCAAAAATGCGCTCTATATTCGCAAGAGTATCGGCAGGTGGGCAACTAAGGTATATCTGGGTATCATCGGCAAAGACCATGTGATTAGAGTGTAGAAGTTAAGCTCCAATATCATTAAGGAAAAGCGAAAACAATAAAATAGGATGGGCCACTAAACCGGTCCCTGAGGAAAGCCCGACTGAGTCTGCTTCCACGCAGAGCAATTGCCCTCGTCATTAATACCAGCTTGCGATCTTTGAGCCAGATATGTATATAAAGGGAGATAAGAGAAGAAGAGCGAAAGATTGATTGATTGAATCGATTTAAGGACGTTGAGTGCCTACGAAACATGTTAATGTTAATTGTTCAATAAATAGCTTCTTAATCGTCATGAAATTTTTACACGACCTCCTGAATACTTCATGTAAAAACATACCAAATTTTCAGAATTATATCATTACTTCAACCTCCTTAAGGGTTGAAATAAAAAATGATAAGAAAATTCGGAAAATTTGGTATGTTTTTATATGAAGTATTTGAGCGGTCGTGTTAAAATTTTACGAAGATTAGGAAGCTCGTTATTAAAAAATTAACATTTTGTTAAGAACAATTTTCAAAAGAAATTTTAAAAAATGTATCAATAAACTGCATTTTGTTTCCGTTGCTTTCAGTATATTGTAGATGTTATAAAATTGAGAGGTCAAAAAAAAACTTATTGCAAAGTTACATCAGTTTCCATAAAACAACATTTAATTTGTGAATGTTAATTGTTCAATAACGAGCTTCCTAATTGTCGTGAAATTTTTACACGACCTCTGAAATACTTCATACAAAAACATACCAAATTTCCAGAATTTTATCGTCATTTGCGATTTCGGACTCAACATCCTTAAATAGCCCTAGTGAACTATGGGGCTAGGTATGATAAATTACAAAAGATTACAAAACATGCAGCAATATGGCGTGGTACGTACAACCTGAGAGACTTAAAACTAAAACTTGAAGTTAGACTTATGCTTATACTTATGCGAGGTTAACTAACAATTACAGTTCCCGAAGCGGATACAACACAGCGGAGTTCAGTATCAATAAAGCTAGGAGTACGAAACAGGACGAGTAACAGCCATCGGTCAGCAATTTCGTAATATATCGAGTTTTTAAATTGGCGCGGGTAGATGTTGGCGGCCTGTGGCGGCCATGTTGTTTCGGTAGCGTCTGTCTAATCTGTTGTTTATTATTCAGTCACCGATGCCAAATCACCATGGCAAGTTACACGATTGAACAGCACACGTCCAAATGATAAAACTTTATTATCAAAACGATGTTATATATTCCATACATAATGACATACATAGGCCTTTCAAATAAAAAAAAGAATTTCGTTAAGGGGTTACCCCCACTTGCGATTTTGAAAAAATCGATTTTTTTTATTGCATTTTTTATAAGTATAAGTATCTGAGAATATGTGCTGAAAATGTCAAGTCGATCCGAACAAAATTCACTGAGATATGAGCGTTGAAAGAGAAGAATCCGTGAATTGAAGAACTGAAATTGAAACTTTAAACGCGTTTTTCTCAAAATGGCATTTCTGAAGTCGGTGACCAAGATTACTCGAACACTAATGAACCGATCTTCTTGAAATTTTGCAGGCTTATTTAATACATAAAAATGTAGTCTTTAATCGTTCAATTTTTTTTTTCGAAAAAAAAATGGCCGTTTTATAGCCAAAAAACGGCCGTTTTTTTCGTTAAAATCGAACCATTAACTTTGACTGTCCGCCATTTTGTGAAAAATGAATATTTTTTAATATCCTTCGATTAAAGACTAGTTTATACTTATATTTGACTAAATCCATCCGCATTTTTTTGTCAGATGATCCACTTCGCCGCAATGTTGGTCACCGCAAACCGTGTATATAAAAACATTATTTCATTGACGGCCATTTGCCACTAAACAATGTAATATTTTTCAATAAAAAAATTACTGAAAGTTCTTCAAGATGTGTTCTTTAAGATGGTATATTGATCGATTGAAAAAGTTTTGTAGTTTTCTTTAAAAAAATTCATGAAAAAGGCCTTTTTTTACGCTACAAGTGGGGGTAACGCCTTAATACCTCCCACCCTTATTGAAAAACCCTGTAGGAGGTGAGTGTGGAGACGCAATTTAAAAACGGAGTAACGGAGCGTATGAGACAGCCAACGGCAAGGAGTGCTGGAAGTGTGCAGGCGAAATACCAAAGGGGCGTAGGAGAGTTGTAGTTGGCGATTCGGGAATGACGAAAGTCGCCGCAGGAAGTCTATTTGAGCTTCTGGATGAGGGATGATGAAGTGGTAGAGACAGAGAGAGAGAGAGGGGGGGGGGCAGAGAAAGAGAAAAAAAAGGGAGAGAGGGATGGAGGCTGAGAGAAAAAAAACGAATGTCACAAAAGAGAAGGGAAAGGTACAAGGAAGGTAGGCAGTGGCAAGAGTTGTGTGGAAGGTTGAAGATCGGGGGATGAAACGAGAAGGGTCTCGTACTTATGCACCTCGAGTGCCAATTGCCCTCTGTAAAAGCTCGTCCAGAAGAGTGTCGAGCACGACCTTCGTCGAACATATTCTCTCTCTCTCTCTCTCTCTCTCTCTCTCTCTCTCTCTCTCTCTCTCTCTCTCTCTCTCTGGCCTCTTCCGCCTCTCCGGCAAAAGGCAAACAATGCCCAAGATGCACAGGCGTCGTGCAACTCAGCAATACCTCTGATAAGAAAAAAAAATTGTCTACCTCAGCAAGTAGGTAGTCAAAGCCGAGCTGAGAAAGTGATAGAGCATTGCTGCAGTCCGGCATATGTCCCACTCTAAAATTATTTCGAGCGCAATAATCGTAATAATTCCCAGACAATAGTCACCGTGTCAATTACCTCGCTTCGTTTCATTCTCTCATTGTTATCTAACTATCTTTTGTGCCGAAAGAGAATTGCAATTTTTTCATTATTATTATTAGTGATATCGAAAAAACGACAATAATCAACGAATAATAACAATAACAACAAATTGCTCATCATAATAATAATGTCCATTCTTTTTTCGTGATGGAAAATATTATTATAAGATATTGTTTGTTTTTTACAATAATAAAAATGTTAATGCACTACTAACTGTATAATTTTTCGTCGCATCTCAAATCTATCCTTGTGATTCACTTCACGAGGCATAGTAGACCACATTTTGTAGCGTACGACCGGATGATTTTTTTATATGTTCTTCCATTTGTTTACAGCGAATCATTAAAGTTCTTTTTATTTTTTTGAAAATTGATCGTTTTTTCTACACCCTCCTATTTTCGTAACTTTCAAAATTCCGGAAAATACACGATCTTTCGAAAATTCCATTATTACACTAAAAAATTATCTTATTTGCAATTAGAGACGAGCGTAGTTGCCAAACCACCTGCACCGATTTACCATGCAGCACCAGCGGCACTTTCTTAAAATAATAACTCCTCTGTTTATCAATATTTTTCAATTTAAAAGAGACTCAAACTTGGCAAGACTGTGTATGAATAGTGTCTAAAATCTCGACCTCGCCATCCCAATACTCGAAACGGAAAAAAATGATTATAAATCAACCTGTTTTTTGCGCTAAGCTCACGCAGACCTGAATTCTACATGGCGTAGCGTTCGTGCAGACGTACAGTGGCTTGACGTTCTACCGCAATAACATGTTCAAGGATTTTCTCACGTAAATTATTAACCGAACGACTGCAATCAACAATAATAATAATAAATAAGAAAATAATGAATAATAGTAATCAAATTAAATTAATTAAATTAAATAAATAAAAATAAAATAAAAAATAAAAAAAATAAAAATAAATAAGAAAATAATGAATGATAGTAATCAAATGAAATTAATTAAATTAAATAAATAAAAATAAAATAAAAAAATTAAAATAAATAAGAAAATAATGAATAATAATAATCAAATTAAATTAATTAAATTAAATAAATAAAAATAATGAATTACGAGTCATAAATAAATTAGGATATAATGGATAATAATAATAATAATAGTCACGATGACATAACTCATCTTTCGTGCACGTAACGACAGCTATTTGGGGCATTTGGTTCTTGTCCAAAGAACGAGCTCTGCCATTGACGTAGTCGGACGTATTGCCCCACGACCGATACATATGGCCTACGAATCTCTCCCCCCCCCCCCCCACCCCCCTCGCAAACTCGATCTAATTGGATCTATCGAATTACCTGCCTGTGGCGGACAATCGGGATTTAATAATGTACCATTTCGTGGACACATGCCTTTATGCTATACCAAAGCAGGTCCCTCCCTTCCCCGCAACCCCTCTGTCGCTCTCTCCCTCTCTGGGTCTAGAGAGAGAGAGGGAGAGAGGGAGAAATAATTGATGTAGTTCACATATAGTTTACCCATATTATCTATACATATATAAAACTGATGTGGGGAAGGGGGGGGGGGGGGGGGGTTCAAACAACTTTAATCAATCGAATACAAAAACTATTCGATACTCTCTTCATTTCTTCTTTCCTCTCTTGCCTATTCCCTGCACACGAACGACGTCCACGACTCGACAATAAACTTATTTTTACACGCGGCACATGTCACAAAGAGCACCTCATCAGATACGCGGTCGCATCGAAAGAAACGCTTCGAGCGGGACGACCAACGGACTATTGTCTTTTCTCGTATTGACGAACAATGGCGGAAAACAACGGTGAACTTTCAGAGAGTGTCAGGGAAAAATATCAGCTAATGTTAGAATTGCTTTTCACCATCGTTTCGAAAAGCAGAACGCTCGTTTTATTTTTGTTTTGTATTCTCTCGAATGCAACCGTCAACAACGAGTAATAATAAGGGTTGAATAATAACGAGGATTGAATTGTCACGATTTTTGTATCCTCGTTATAATTTTTTTTATTTATTTTTGTTATGTAGGGTGTTCTGTCGTGAATGGACAAACCTGCAAGTTTCGATACGTCGGATCATGTCCTACTATATGCTGGAATTTCAGTTGGGTAAAAGTCCCACGGTTTTCGAAATAAAAATTATCTGGTTTTTCGCGTGTTATTACTCCCAATGATAACTTTTTTTGACCCGGTTTAAGGCGGGATTCTACTTTGAAACTTTGAAAAGGCTAAATTGGATGAAAACACCCACCTGGAACACGTCGAAGGCATATTATATGGCCCAGGCATCGCTGATTGAGGGTAAGATGATTTTTTCTACGATTTATCACTCACCAAAACTTTAAACGCGTTTTTCTCGAAACGACATTTTCAAGTATCGTGGTCGTGATAACTCAAAAAGTACTGAACCGATCCTTATGAAATTTGGAACACATATTCTATATGTGTGTACCAACCGACCTAACTACAATCAACTTAAAATTTTGATTAGAACTATTTTTTTATTGCAAAAAAAGACCCAAAAAAAACGCATTTTTTTTCGTATTTTAGCCGCCATTTTGTTAATTTTGCACGTATATAAAATATTCTAGTTAGGTCGGTTCCTGAAGACATACTGAACATGAAACTATTTGATTTTTTTGTTTCAGACCATCCGTCGGGAAGATTTCACGACCACGGCAACGGTACCTGCTTTTCGAGGCGTTGGCTTTAAACATATTTTACGTGTTCAAAAAATGAATAAAATACATTAAAATTTTTTTTTTTATGTACTTTAAGAGTGTATTTATTGAACAGTTTAAACCCCATATCGATATCTTTAATAGTATTCTCAGAAAAAATTCACGAAAATAGCGTTTTTTTCATGGTTTCAAAGTAGAATCCCGCCTTAAAAGGGTCAAATTGGTGATTTGCTTCATCTAGAAAAGTGCTGTTTTTAACCTGAAATGGTGAGGAGCTTTATGAAAAAAGATATACAGAATTTACGTACAGACCAATTCGAACATCGGGCTTTGATAGCCTGCGGGGTAAAAAAAATGAACTACGCATATCGTGCCAATTACTTAAAGAAGTTGCTTATTCTTTCCTCCTCCTCGTCCAAAATGATTCTTCTTCAGGTATTCTAAACCTATTTTCATCTTTTCATCTATCCTATCCACTTGCCTTCTTTCTCTTATCATGGGCTTGAAGTTTGCATCGTTGGAATGCAACGAAATTTATTTTTCTGTTTTCATTTTCTCATTTTCATTACTTCTTAGGTTTTATTTTGGAGAATGTATTATCCTAGAATTTAAATGTGAAAAAAAATATTTCGTAAAACAGTAAAAATGAGGAAATAAAAATACGAAAAAGGATTTTCGTTGCATTGCAACGATGCAAACTTCAAGACCATCTCTTATCACTGTTACTACATCTTCTATCCCCATGTCCTTCAACACTTTCTCCAATTTGAATAGGGGTATCAAGCATATTAAAATTCACACGTCATGTTAGTATTAAATATTTTTCCATTGACATGTAAATTTTAGTACACTTAGTGTGGATCCATGGTTTAGGAATACGAATTAACTTAGCTTAACTTTACTGTAATAGACTATACTGCAATAGACGTCAATGCATTGTTTGGAGCACATTTGCCTTGCAGGGTGTTGCACCCTCACATGTCAATTGTGTCTGCAATTACCATGTTGCGTGTTTCGCATAAGGCATGTATAGAGCGTTAAATGCTAATGCGGATCAACTGTTCAAAGATGTACGTCAAATGCGTCTCAATTTTCTGTAACAGACATAACTGCGCTGTTTCAAGCTGGATATGGCATTTATACCTGTTAATTTATATAATTACATGACATTGAAGTTTGCATCGTTGAAATGCAATTTAAATTAACGGGCTACATCTACCTGGATGGGTGGAAAAATTGCATTTTCCACAATTATTTTTAATCTATAGTATATCACCTTTTAGCTATGTTCCCTGAAAATTGTATTGACGTATTCCTAAAATTGAACGAGTTACAGCTTCTAACAGTCGGGTGGGCGAGGGGTAGCAGCACCAAACTTTAAGGGGTTAGCCCCACTTGCGATTTTGAAAAAATCGATTTTCTTATTGCTTTTTTTTGAAGTATAAGCATCTGAGAATATGTCCTGAAAATTTCAAGTCGATCCGAACAAAATTGACTGAGATATGAGCGTTGAAAGAGAAGAATCCGTGAATTGAAGAACTGAAATTGAAACTTTAAACGCGTTTTTCTCAAAATGGCATTTCTGAAGTCGGTGACCAAGATTACTCGAACACTAATGAACCGATCTTCTTGAAATTTTGCAGGCTTATTTAATACATAAAAATGTAGTCTTTAATCGTTCGATTTTTTTTTTCGAAAAAAAATGGCCGTTTTATAGCCAAAAAACGGCCGTTTTTTTTCGTTAAAATCGAACCATTAACTTTGACTGTCCGCCATTTTGTGAAAAATGAATATTTTTTAAAATCCTTCGATTAAAGACTAGTTTATACTTATATTTGACTAAATCCATCCGCATTTTTTTTTTCAGATGATCCACTTCGCCGCAATGTTGGTCACCGCAAACCGTGTATATAAAAACATTATTTCATTGACGGCCATTTGCCACTAAACAATGTAATATTTTTCAATAAAAAAATTACTGAAAGTTCTTCAAGATGTGTTTCTTTAAGATGGTATATTGATCGATTAAAAAAGTTTTGTAGTTTTCTTTAAAAAAATTCATGAAAAAGGCCTTTTTTTGCGCTACAAGTTTTTTGCGCCTTAACTTGCTTGTTTTACTTAACAGTAACGGGTATAAAATCATGTGCGAATTTAACAATTTTTGTTTCGTATGAAAAAGTGCATTACTCATAAAATTGATTACACATCTATTTAGTTTGAATATCAAGCTGTTAGAAAAAATATATAATATTTTTTTTTTCGATGTACAAAATGGCCAACTACTAATATTTTCTTTTGTTATCTTTTTTTAGGCGCTCCGCGGCGTGACATTTAGCATCCCCAAGTTTTTACCCAGATCAAAAAACAAAAATTCTCGTCAATCTACATTAGAATACCTAGAGAAGTACGTACGGAATTAAAAAAATTTTGTTCCATTCAAAAGTTGTAGGTATTTGAACTTAAGAAATGAATTTTCCGTGAAAAATTTCGTTATAACTGCTCATAAAATGAAAAGTTTTCGATTAATCAGAAATTCCGTACGTACTTCTCTGCGAAATGCAATGAGGAACATAACTTTCAAATTCGAAGTAAATCGAGTGAAAATTGTTGAAGTTATTTGTCACGCCAATTGGAAAAAAGCTATTTCGAGAAGTTTCGAGTAGTCGGCCATTTTGTACATCGAAGAAAAAAAAATATTTTCTAACAGCTTGATATTCATACTAAAAATATGTGTAATTAATTTTATGAGTGAATCGCTTTTTCATACGAAAAAAAAAGTTCAAATTCGCACATGATTTGATACCCGTTACTGTGGCCTAAGGCCTTAAATAAAAGCATGCAAAAAGAATTTTCGTTGCGTTCCAACGATGTAACCTTCAAGACCACTTTTTCCGGGCTTCGTATAACTCGTTTCAATTTTATCAAACTACGACAATACAGAAGTATTATCCGCAGAGTTATAACGAAAAAGGGACCCTTTGCCATTGCCCGAAAATCGTGCGTGGGCGTATCCCCAAGTACCTGCATAATTGCTCAACGTGGCCCGAATTTTCCATTCCATACTTTTCCCCCCGCGAGCAGACACCCTCGGCAGTGCCCTCTCCGGTATAATAACCACCGTGTACTCGCCGTTAATTATACGTATACATGCATAGGTGCACAGGCGGGCCGTTAACATACACAGCCCCTATTAGGGAGCCATTAAAACTAGCCCGACGAGTTACATTCATGCACCACCGTGCCGAGAGCGGGGAGCGGCACACGCGTATATCGCAACTTCCGCCCAACTTCCGATTTTCAAGTTTATCATCAACTTTTGTGCCACGCGACCTGTGCGCGAACACACGAGGAACACGAAATTAAGGATGTTGAGTCCCAAATCGCAAATGATGATAAAATTCTGAAAATTTGGTATGTTTTCGTATGAAGTATTTCAGAGGTCGTGTAAAAATTTCACGACAATTAGGAAGCTCGTTATTGAACAATTAACATTCACAAATTAAATGTTGTCTTATGGAAACTGATGTAACTTTGCAATAAGTTTTTTTTTTGACCTCTCAATTTTCTAATATCTACAATATACTGAAAGCAACGGAAACAAAACGAAGTTTATTGATAAATGTTTTTATTTCGTTTAAAAATTGTTCTTAACAAAAAGTTAATTTTTTAATAACGAGCTTCCTAATCGTCGTGAAATTTTAACACGACCTCTTAAATACTTCATACAAAAACATACCAAATTTTCCGAATTTTCTTATCATTTTTTATTTCAACCCTTAAGGAGGTTGAAGTAATGATGATAGAATTCTGAAAATTTTGTATGATTTTACATGAAGTATTCAGGAGGTCGTGTAAAAATTTCATGACGATTAAGAAGCTATTTATTGAACAATTAACATTAACATGTTTCATAGGGACTCAACATCCTTAAGGGGGGGGAGATGCCTTTAGGCGAAGATTTGTTTTTTTTTCTCTGATTTTCATGATTTTTTTTCCAAAGCAAAGATTTCTCCACCGTTTTCGAAATGGGAACACCACTTTGGTGCCTCCTCCGATTTTGTTGAAACTTTTTTATGCGCAAGAGTATCAAAAGCTAAGAGACGCGTATTTTTTTTTATCGGCGGCAAAACGATTCTAAGGGGTGAAACGAACCCTCGAAAATAGGGGTGTTTTTCGTTTTCCGTCGACAACGTTATCCTTCTCATCTCCAATGTATAGTACACGAAAAAATAAACATTGTTGCAATTACAATTTTTCTTACATCTCGTACCGTTAAAACGTTATCGACGAAAAAGCGAAAAACATCCCCACTTTTGAGGGTGCGTTTCACCCATTGGTGAGGACGCCAAAGTTATGTTCCTTGTTAGAGTGTGTTTTATTACTACATTTGGCTGTCGCGTGGTATTTTTTTGAGTGGTTAATCTTCAAAAATGGCGGAGGTGTAGCGCGGTCTTCTGAACGGGTTGCGGCGGATATTGTCAGACAGCGTGACACGTAGCATCAGCGGGGTTAAGGGGCTATACCAGTGTGACGCTTTCGAAAAATTGATTTTTTTGCCTTTTTGGACAGTTTATACTTTCAAAAATATCCTGTAAAAATGTCAAGGTCGTATCTCTGATACCCCCCGAATGGCAGCCTTTTAAGGAAGCTTTCCAGTGTGACAGCCCGAAAAATCGCTGTTTTTCGCGATTTTTTTTTTTAAAGAAAAAATAATCTAATCGGTCTGGTTTTTTTTGTATATTAATTGGGTATTGAAGAATATAAAACAATTTTTTAAAGATCGATTTATTTATTAATTAATATGTATAAAAATGATGAAACAATTGTTGCAGAAAATGCACTTGCACAATTTTGATCTGAAACAAAAAACACAAAAAGATTATTGATCGGTATATAATTGGCTTTCGTGCTATGGAGGCTTTTTTTTTTTTTTGCAAAAATGGCGCCGGTTTGAACAAAAAGTATCGATTTTAGCATTTTTTTTGGCAGTTTTTTTACAAAAAAATAGGAAGATGTCAAAAAAAAAAAAAGCTTCGATAGCACGATAAACAATGACGTTAAGAATATTGTGTAAAAAATTCAACTCGATAGCTTTAAAACTCTGCCCTCCAAGTTGGACACCGTTTTGAAAAATGCTGTTTCGAGAAAAACGCGTTCAAAGTTTCGCTGTAGCTGTAGCGCTCCGTTGCCTTCTTCCAAGAAATGCTGTACAGTAACCGAAATAATCTGAATTTCGGCATGAAAATTTCAGGGAATATTCGGAAGAGTGTAGACTATTCGATAAAGCAAAAAAAAAAAAATCGATTTTTTGAAAATTTCACACTGGAAAGCTCCCTTAAAGAGCAACCGCTCGTAGGTATAAAATGCCCCAGTTAAATCTTTAAACGCGTTGGGTTTAAAGATTTCGAACCCAATCGAACAATCGATTTTGTTCGATTGTTTTATAGCCGAAAAACGGCCGTTTTATTTCGTTAAAATCGAACCATTAACTTTGACTGTCCGCCATTTTGTGAAAAATGAATATTTTTTAAAATCCTTCCATTAAAGACTAGTTTATACTTATATTTGACTAAATCCATCCGCATTTTTTTTTCAGATGATCCACTTCGCCGCAATGTTGGTCACCGCAAACCGTGTATATAAAAACATTATTTCATTGACGGCCATTTGCCACTAAACAATGTAATATTTTTCAATAAAAAAATTACTGAAAGTTCTTCAAGATGTGTTCTTTAAGATGGTATATTGATCGATTGAAAAAGTTTTGCAGTTTTCTTTAAAAAAATTCATGAAAAAGGCCTTTTTTTGCGCTACAAGTGGGGGTAACGCCTTAATATGGAAACATGTTCTCTTTCCAACCCTGAAAAGAAAAAAAAAAAAAAGAAAAAATGCGCATTATCGCAACGATTCCAATATTCTCTCCCTACCGGTGGCCTATCTATTTTTAAATCTTGACGCGACAAGGGAGTGTAACTCACGATTTTTCATATCTTACATTTTTTCTTCCCCCGACCTAGCCTCCCCCGCCCTTGCCGCTCGACCCTCTCGTAATACACAGACGTAAGCGCGCAGTGTCGTCATTCATCGGCGATTTCCCCTTGAAACGCGGGCGCGCCGTGTGGCCGTTTCTTTACCTTTTTTCTTCCTTACCTGTGTGTGTGTGTGTGTGTGTGTGTGCGTGCGTGCGTGCGTGCGTGCGTGCGTGTGTGTGTGTGTGTGTGTGTGTGTGTGTGTGTGTGTGTGGCGGTGTGTGTGTGTGTGTGTGTGTGTGTGTGTGTGTGTGTGTGTGTGTGTGTGTGTGTGTGTGTGGCTGTGTGTGGCTGTGTGTGTGTGTGTGTGTGTGTGTGTGTGTGTGTGTGTGTGTGTGTGTGTGTGTGTGTGTGTGTGTGTGTGTGTGTGTGTGTGTGTGGCTGTGTGTGTGTGTGTGTGTGTGTGTGTGTGTGTGTGTGTGTGTGTGTGTGTGTGTGTGTGTGTGTGTGTGTGTGCATATTCTCTTTTTACTTTTCCCCCAGGAGGAGGATGGGGCGGGCGGGATGGGGAGAGACGAAAAGACGAAAGGGGCGATAGAGCGCGCGGTCGCGCGTCGTGGAATTCTTCGTGGCACGGTTATTGATCTAGCCGCGCGTTGCTGGCGATGCCGCCGCTGCCGCAGACCGTCGAGGGAGCTTTTCTCCCCTCAACTTCCACCCCACTCTTCTTCATCGCGATGAAGTGAGAGAAAGAAGGGGATAGAGCAGAGAGAGAGAGAGAGAGAGGGAGGGAGGGGAGAGGGAGACCGCGAGGGAAGGACATAGCAAGAGAAAGCACGAAGCCTCGCCATTGCCCTAGCAGTGGATAAGCCACTATCGTGTGGTACTCTTTCCGAGGCTTTTCCTTCATACTTGCACCACACACACGCACGCACGCACACACGAACTATGTATGTACAGGGTGTCCTGTTATAAATGGATAATCCTGCAAATGTCGATAGGACAGATCACGTTCCTATATGCTGGAATTCCATGTTGAAGTTTGCGTCGTTGGAACCCAACGAAAACATTTTACATTTTATTTTCTCTATTTTCATTATCGAAGAACATCTTTTTTTTTTTGTGAATTTACATGGCAGATTGCGAAATAAAAGGCTCAAAAAATAGTTGAGACATTTCAGTACGCAAAATGTGCCGAAAGAAATTGGAAGAATTCAGAAAGATTGATTTTAACTGCATTCCAACGATGCAAACTTCGATGTCATGGAATTTCAGTTTAGCAAAAGTTGCACGGTTATCGGGATAAAAATCACTTTCGGTTTTTCGCATGCCATTTCTACGAATGATAGCTTTTTCGTACCCGGTTATTCAAAAATATTCTTGGTTATTTGTTTTTTCTAGAAAAATATTCTTCTTAACCTCAAATGTTATGGAAACTGGATGAAAAAAGCTCTTGTGCAGAATTTTCATACAAACCAATTCGAACATCTGACTTTGACAGACTGCGGTGTAAAAAAAAATGTTCTGCGCATATCGTGCCAATTACTTGAAAAAGTTGCTTAGTCATTGTCGATTCGTATCATTCGTAGAAACGGCACGCAAAAAACCGAAAGGAGATGATTTTTTTTTCCGAAAAATAACGTAAAGTCCAAAATCTCGAAAACCGTGGGACGTTTGATGAACTTAAATTTTAGCACGAAGTGGGACGTGATTCGGCCCATCGACAGTTGCAGGATTAGCCATTCATGACAGAGAGCGAAAAGAAACTTGGTTCAAACGGATATTTTTCGTTTCTGCATTTTTACCGCAGGAGTGTGCCTACATCACCAATATATTATCATTATTCATTAATTTATTTTTTAAAAACACGACTTTGTTACGATTTAAGATCGATTTTTCTTTAGTTAAGGGGTAAGGCTGCGGCGACGTCTCGAAAATAAGGATTATTAAAAAAACAATAATATTAAAGAAATTAGTAAAACGATGCAAAAATTATTCGGACATTTATTCGTAAGTACATTGACACGTGTACCGAATTGCGGAAAACAAATATCAATAATCAAAATGAGGGGCTCAACGGTGTACGTGATTTAAGCCACCCGGTTGATCCGAAACGAGGAAGGATTTTTTCCCCCCAAAAAACATAACACTAGCTAAGACTTGACCGAGCTTTTTTTCGCCATCGTGTTTTGATAATGAGAAAAAAAATGTTGAATTTTTTGTCGATTTTTCGAGGAATAATGACATCGTTATTGTTGATAACTAATGGGAAAAAAATGTTAAGCAGAAAAACGTCGGTCAAGACTAAACTACTATTACACTGAGTAAGTGTACTAAATTTCAAGCAAATGCGTTCATTAGATGTCGAGAAATCGTGTACACCGATTTGAAAAACATAGTTTCGTGGAAAACGCGTTTGAAGTTCAACTAGCAGTTTTATCGTAATTACAAGTTTACCTTCAATGTGCGATTCCTGCACCATATGTCGACCTCCCTCTTCAATTTGAGTTGCCTCAAGCGGCGAACGAGTTTTTTTACATTTTCACAGTAGCCTAACCCCTTAATCGATTTTGTTGCGATTATTATTATTGTTTTTGTTGTTGTTGTTGTTGTTGTTATACTAATATTGCTCGAGCGAGCAGCGCACTTTCTTATTTTCCAGTGGAAAACATTCAGCCGCCCTGGTGGGTTAATCTTGATTTTCATGCATATTAATGTATGAAATGCATTTTATATATATATATATATATATATATATATATATATATATATATATATATATATATATATATATATATATATATATATATATATATTAATAATGATACTCCATTAATATTCATTGATAATAGTTATGACTAATAATAATAATAAGCATTATCATTCCTATTCATTAACATAAACTAATAATAATACTTCATCATTAATATTCATTAACATAAATTAATAATAATACTTCATCATTATTATTATTATTATTATTATTATTAATTTTTTATATTACATTTTTTTAATTCTTATTATTATCATTTTATTTTATTATTATTATTGTGAACACTTCATACGTGGGTTAATCTTGATTTTCATGCATATTAATGTATGAAATACATTATATATATATATATATATATATATATATATATTAATAATGATACTCCATTAATATTCATTGATAATAGTTATGACTAATAATAATAATAAGCATTATCATTCCTATTCATTAACATAAATTAATAATAATACTTCATCATTAATATTCATTACCATAAATTAATAATAATACTTCATCATCATTATTATTATTATTATTAATTTTTTATATTACATTTTTTTAACTCTTGTTATTATCATTTTATTTTATTATTATTATTGTGAACACTTCATACAAATCTCAGCATCCAGACAGTACCTATAGCATCCTTATCACCATTATTATCATTATTGTTTCAAAAAACTTGTACATTTTGCGGTCTCTTCGTTTCTTTCCAGCCCTCTCCCTCTCCCGCTCGTCCTCAGCGCGATAAGCGCCCTCGAATACCCGGCTCGCTCGTTCTACAATTCCCTAGTCTGTAAGTCACGGCACATTTCAAGCGATGCACATCCGCAGGAGATTGGGGATAAATCAGAGGAATAAAAATAAACTTCATCCCTCTGTCTACAATGTACATAAGATGGGAAATCGTGCGATTAGGCGAGAAATAAATCACGGCGGCTCTAGACCGCAGGGAGGGGGAAGCGGCAGAGTGGGGGGGGTCGAGCTTCTCGCATATACTTGTGGGTACTCGATCGCTGCGCGCCGCCGCTTGCATCGGAATTCGCGTGCGACTTTCGTTGGTAAAGAGGAAGCGGCGAAAAAGGAGATGCGGATGCGAGAGATAAATCGATATTAGAGAGAGAGAGCGAGTGATAAATTATATTCTCGTCACTTCAAGCGTCAATGGAACGTTCGAATATTCGCTCGCGAAACGTGCGCTCGAAAATTTCTATACGAATTGGAGCGTCGAACATCGATTCGCCACGCGCGATCGATCACAGCGAACGTCCGCGAGTGCATGACAATTGTCACTCCGGAGCAACCGGAAATGGTGCCGTTCGTGTGATTTCGCTCGCCCCGCACGATCAAAGGACGCCGCTCTTTGTCTTGCTTCGATGTTTTCGCTTGCGACTGACTTCCGAGTCGAGACGCTCACGTGGCAAATGAAGATGAGGCAAAAGACGCAAGTGTAGAGAAAAATGAAAGGGGGTAACGAACCTTCTCAGTGTGTCCATGTTCGGTGAACGCGTGTCTTCGTCCCGATCCTCCGAGTCATTGTGAACCTCGTCTCTGGCTCGACGTACGTACACCACGCGATCACTCGTCCCTTCCCAAAGAAATGTTACCGTTTTTCAAATCTTTTTTTCAAATTTTCATCGTTCAGCGAAAAAAAAAACATGAAATCTCGACTAGGGCAATATTCGGCGACGTTCACGACACACGCCTGCTAACGTGCCGCGATAACGTGCAGTCGGCGCGCGAAGCCGGAAGCCTCGTGTTGCCAAACAACGAAGACACGCGAGGCTCCTGCTACGATCTCGATTTCTTTTCTCCTCTGGTTCAAACGCGTATTTCAGCGGGTTTCTTCATTGGCGAGAGGGAAGAGACGTGGAATGTTAATCGTCTTTCGCCTAGAGTGCACACGTGTAGAAGAGGATCGTGGGAAGGATATTTGGGAAGGGAAACGTTTTTTGTTCGAGACAGGCTTGTTGTGTGGAAGAGTAACGAGAGGAGAGAGAAGGAGGTCGCGTGAGGGGTTCGCGATTGACGGGATAGAGAGAAGTAGAGAGAGAGAAAGGGTCGCGGGTTGGCTATTGAGTGTCCGCAGTCCGACTCGTGCGTCGCGCGTGTCGAGAGACTGCCACTGCTGCTCGTCGACTACTGGGCTCTCGCCTGCGACGCTAGCGCTGCTGCTGCATCGCCACCGCCGCAGCCGTTGCCGCCGCGCACTGACCAGAGAGCGAGTGGAACGGAGCGATGCGCGCGCCCCTCGGAGGGACTGCGAGACAGCGATAGGGCCGCGGGAGGGGGGGGTGCGCGGTCGGTGGCGCTGCCGTGAGACGGCGAGGGTAGCGCGCGTTATCTCTGTATCGAGGGTTGAAACGAGCGAGCGAGAACGGGAACGATTTCGTTCGAATGTCCTCACTGGCCCGTACGAATCGACGAAAGTCGACGTTGACAAATCGCTTTGCAAAGGGCCGTTTAATGCGACGAATGTTTATCTTTCCTTTCTTCAGTGAATTTAGAACGGTCGGGACAAATTATTGTTTCGAATTTGTTTTTTTTTCTTTCGAGAACTGGGGTAATGGACTAAACTGGGACAAGGCACTGGGGTAATGTAATGGACGAATTAGCGGGATTAAGGAATTGCGTACCTGTGGGATATTTTGAGTTTTTTTTTCTTAAAAAATTGAACTTTTTATCACTCGTTATATTCCGGATATTTTTAGGCGTTTGTTAAAGGTAAAGGTTGGGACAAATTATTGTTTCTGATTTTTTCCCCGAGATCTGGTGTAATGCACTCGGGTCATGTAATGCACTGGGGTAAGCATTACGGGGTAATACGCTGGGGTAATGTATTAGGGTATTGTGATACACTGGGGTAATGCAATGAATTGGCGTAATTTGATGGACTGGGGTAATGCAATTCGCTGGGGTAACGTAATGGAGGATTTAGCAAATTTAAGGGATTGCGTGCCTGTTGTATTTTGTGGAAAAGTTTATTTTTTCATCACTCGTTATTATTCCCGGTACCCTTAGGTGTCTGTTAAGAAAACAACATTCCAACATCCCAATTAGGAACGGAGTTAAGGGGGACCAGTTTCTATTTTTTCAGCAGTTTTTTGGAATTTTCGGTAATCGATTCTCTGTAATCGAGACATTTTTACATTCTTTATTTAGGGTATTTCAAATTTTTAACGGGTCTGCCTAATCCAATAAACGGGTCAATTTTCAATATATTTTTCTGCGATGAGAGTATCCGGATAACGAGGTGGAGAATTTTACACACGATTGATACATCGTCTTACCAAGAGTTTTTTTTTTAATTCTAAAGTATTGATAAACAATGGAGTTATTATTATTCAAAGAAAGTGCCGACGTTCCTGCATGGCCAATCGACGTAGGGGCTTCTGGCAACTAGGGTAAAGGACGACTATGGCTATCCAAAATGACTCGATAATTAGACGACGTGATGAAAATAAATGTATCGAATAATGAATGATTGAATCTCCATTAAAACCGTACTCATGATTGAATAAGTATTAAATCTTTATTGAAATAAAACCAGTGACACAATAATCGTTAATGCTTCGTTGAAATTAAACGAGTGATTAAATAATTATTGAAGTTAATTTGGAACAGAAGCACGAATTAAGTAGCGATTAGAATTCGATTGAAATAAAACTAATGACCCTATAACGATCCCTACTTTTGTGAATGTGAACGAGTAATTAAATAAAGATTGAAACTTGATGAGAATAGAACTGATTATTAAAATCCGATTAAGTGACTGAATAATGATCAAATCTTCGTTAAAGTTAAATCAGCGACGGATCAATTATTGAATTCAAATTAAAATTAAACTACTGACCGAATATTTCTTAAACCTTAAGGTTAAACTAGTCGCTAAATAATGATTAAAACTTTATTTAAATCAAACTAGTGGTAATGACTAGTGATTATGATTAAGCCTTGACAATTAAGGTTAACATTAAACTAGTAACTAAATGTAGATAAAAAACAGGATTAAAATGGAACTAACGATTAAATAATGCTGAAATATTAGTTAGAGTTAAGGTAATCACTGAATAATTATTAAAACTTGGTGAAAACGAAACAAGCGGTCGATTGATGATTAAATCTGGCTTAAAGTTAATCCAACGATTAACTTCCGATTAAAACTGGATAAAAATGCAACTAGAGATTGCATAATGCTCAATTCTTGGCTAAAGTCAAACTAGTGACTAAATATATAATCATTAAAACTTGGTTAAAATTGATCAAGCGGTTCAATAAAGAATAACTTCAGTTAAAGTTAATCTAATGACTAAATCCAGATGCAAACTGGATAAAAATAAAATTATTGACTAAATCATGCTTAAATTTTGGTCAAAGTTAAACTAGTGACTAAATCCTGATTGAAACTTGGTTTAAACTGAACATGCGGTCGAATAATGATTACACCTTGGTTAAAGGTAATCCAAAGACGGAATCCCTACTAAAAACAAGATTGACCATAAAACGAATAATTGAATAATGCTCAAATCTTTGTTAAAGTTGAACGAATTAGTAAAGAGATATCAAAACTCGATTAAAATTAACCAAGCCCTTCAATAATTATTATAAATTGATTAAACTTGAACTATTTACTAAATTTGGATTAAAATTAAACCAGTTATTAAATAACTAAAATAAATCTAGTCCTTATGACTAATGATTAAGGTCTGGATGACAATAAATCCGTGTTCCAACACAACGATTGAGTCTTCATTGAAATGAAACTAGTAATTATGCTCCAGGGTGGAAACTCGATTAAAATGAAACTGGCGATCGCGATTTGCGGGCGGATTAATTTCGTTATCCTCATTACGTTCCTCTTACATAGCGGGCAATTTTTTTTTCACTTTCTCCTCTCATCGTCTCCTGTGCCTCCGAAAAGGCCGTTTTTCACTTCCGGCTGACGCGATAAAGTCTCGCAGCAACGTCGGTAGGTCAAAAAGCTATTTGGAAGAATGCAGAAAAAAAACGGGAAGTCGAGCGTCGAGAAACGTCCTTTTCCAAGCTGATCCGATATCGGATTGTCATAAATCGACGAGCGAACGGGAAGCCTCGGCTGCTTCAATCTCCAGGGCGGGATTTTCGAAACTGAAGACTCCCGTGCGCGGATTCGGGTCGCGCTAAGCCCCCCACCCCTCTCGCTCGCTATCTTTCTTACGCACCATTTACCTCGAGATCCCTCGAGCCCCACTGCTCCGAAATGAAACTACCTTGAGTGGCTAATCGCTGAATGGTTTTGGCGTAGATGCACTTATACTCGAAACCAGCAAAAAAGAAAATGAGCGAGGGGGAGGGGGAGAGAGAGAGAGAGAGAGAGAGAGAGAGAGAGAGAGAGAGAGAGAGAGAGAGAGAGAGAGAGAGAGAGAGAGAGAGAGAGAGAGAGAGGAAGAGAGAGAGGAAAAGCGGCAGAGAGGGTGGCCCGTACTAAGGTGGTATTCCTGTACGAAGTGCGACTGGGCCATCGATCGGCTGCGCGGCTGCTGTAATAGCAGCTGACCGTTCTATCCCACAGTACGCAGATCCTTGTACGAATTTATTTTGGCTTTTTCCCTCTCTCTCTCTCTCTCTCTCTCTCTCTCTCTCTCTCTCACTCACTTGCAATGCACCAAGCATGTGAGAGCATGGCTCACTGTATCCGTAGTTTAAGGAAGCTTTCCAGTGTGACAGCCCGAAAAATCGCTGTTTTTCGCGATTTTTTTTTTTAAAGAAAAAATAATCTAATCGGTCTGGTTTTTTTTTTGTATATTAATTGGGTATTGAAGAATACAAAACAATTTTTTAAAGATCGATTTATTTATTAATTAATATCTATAAAAACGATGAAACAATTGTTGCAGAAAATGCACTTGGATGTGGTGTCCACGTTGGGGGTCACAATTTTGATCTGAAACAAAAAACACAAAAAGATTATTGATCGGTATATAATTGGCTTTCGTGCTATGGAGGCTTTTTTTTTTTTTTTTGCAAAAATGGCGCCGGTTTGAACAAAAAGTATCGATTTTAGCATTTTTTTTGGCAGTTTTTTTTACAAAAAAATAGGAAGATGTCAAAAAAAAAAAGAAGCTTCCATAGCACGATAAACAATGACGTTAAGAATATTGTGTAAAAAATTCAACTCGATAGCTTTAAAACTCTGCCCTCCAAGTTGGACACCGTTTTGAAAAATGCTGTTTCGAGAAAAACGCGTTCAAAGTTTCGCTGTAGCTGTAGCGCTCCGTTGCCTTCTTCCAAGAAATGCTGTACAGTAACCGAAATAATCTGAATTTCGGCATGAAAATTTCAGGGAATATTCGGAAGAGTGTATACTATTCGATAAAGCAAAAAAAAATCGATTTTTTGAAAATTTCACATTGGAAAGCTCCCTTAAGGTTGTGCATTATCTGACCATCCTTTTCGGGCCGATTTCTATTTCAATAAAATAAAAATTCCCGAAGTTTTGTTAGAACTTTTCACATATACCTTCTTGTTTTTCATCGTACATGATTTTGCATGCAATTGATTCATTTTGCGTTATTCCGTATGCGAACGCTTCATTTTTTCCTCTTTTGTGTGTAAAGTATATATTTCGCATGACTGATTTCACTTTGTGTGCTTGTACATGTGTATGTACAGGCGAATTATTTCCTTCTGTATTCATTCATACGCGAGTGATTTCTTCTGTATGTGCCAATCATTCGTTTCGTATTATTCCGCATGGGAACGATTTATTTTTAGTTAATTTGTACATAAATTGTTTTGGTTTTTTGATAAATTGATACGCGAATGATTTATTCTTTATTTATCCGAAAGCGCTGTATTTTGTATTATTTTCGGTGCAATTTTTTTTTTTTGGATTATTCGTGCAAATTATTATTTTTTTTCTATTTTCGCGCGAATGATTTATTTTGCGTGTTTTTCAGGCGGCTTATTTATTTTCAGTCATTTTGCATGAGGTGCGCAAATTGAAAAAAATATTTTTAGTTTAGCGGGTAATATTTTCAGTTTCTAATTTTCTCTCTCTCTCTCCCCCTCCCTGTTTTCTGCTCTAAAGGCAGAAAGTGGCACGTGCAGAGTGGCGAGGGTAAGAGAGACAGAGAGAGAGAGAAGAGCAGGAATACCTACAAAAATTGGTGCACCGCTGCAACACCCCGGGATTAACGATATAGAGCTACTATTCCAGGGTTCATACACGTAACGTTTCTTATTTCATACCGAGCCTCAAATTGACAAGGTCATTTGATAATTAAGACTATCGGGGACTGGCAATCGATATTGATCTAATTGACAAACGACGCAGCAATTTTTCATGCACTTTGACATCGTTTACAAGCATTAACGTTCATATTATTCATTTTTGAGCGACGCTCGTAACGACCAATCAAATTATAATCGACCGCTATAGGTGCCTCAATAATTTATCTATTTTCGGCGATACCTCAACCGCGATAAGATCGTCTAGGATCGGAAACCCTTATCAGTCTTATCGTCGCGCTTTACGAGTACGGTCGGATGGACGCGATAGGACGAATTTTTACAATTATTTTTGAGGATAAAAAATAATTTATGTGAAACTCCTGGAGGATTGTTAATTCTATTTTCTTCTAGCCTCAATAAAGTGAGGTTACACCGATGGAAGGATTGGAATTACTTCAATGCTTTTAGCGGATACTCATGCCGTCGAATTCACAATGTTTTTGCAAATTAATTTAACAAATTGCTCAGCATTAACATGTTTTACGCAGAAACAATGTTTTTTTAATCTTGGGATTTATTATATATTCTTGGGATTTATTTCGAAAATATTTATTTATTTATGTCGAGATCTATGTGACACTGTTAAGTAATAAAAAAAATGCATGTGCTTCTAATGATTTTGGTCTCCGGTATGATTTGCTCAATAAAGTATTTAGTCGTATAGACTGAATGAGTCTATGAAGATTTTGGTGAATATTCGGAAGTGTCACTCCTGTCAGAATCGAGCTGATTTTTTTCTGCGTGGTTTCTTACAGTTAAAAAATATCATATTTAATATTATTATGGCAGCGCTTCAACAAAAAATTCGAAAGTCGAAAATGGTATTGAATCAATGTAAAAATTAAAGTGAAAAAAAAATGTCAATGCATTAAAAACATTATGCGCCATTAAAATATAACTTAATTTAAGGTTATATAATCATAAAGAATTTATGAAAAAATGTACAGCCTCTTTTTAGCGGGAGTGACAATTCCGAATATTCACCAAGATTTTTTGTTTGAATCTACTAGCGAATCATATAGAATGCTGGACGCAGTAGTACGCTCTGCGGCCGCAGTGTGGCGCAGGGCCCGAGGCTTCTCACCCAAGCCATGTGTACTCCGAGCGAGGATAAAAACGAGTCCGCGAGACGTATCGACGTAGCACGAATTTAGCGTATTGTCGCTCGTGACCAGCCATGTGAAGTGGTGGAGGCGTAAAATAATTTTTACCATTTTTCACTATTGAGGATTGGTATGGGATTGGACTACTTTTTTTACAATGCTTTTACACCGTTTAACATCGCTCTCTAACAATCTAACTTATAACTTTCCAGTTTTACAATTTTTAATCTTCGTCACACGCTTTATTCTCGCTTTCCATTGCCACGGTTTCTCTTTTCTTAAACTCTCTTTCTATTTCCCTAAAAAAATTACACATATTTACATCTATCTCCCCTCTCAGCAACCCTATTTATCTTCTAGTCCCCCCTCATCCCTTTCCCCCTTTACCCACTCCTCTATATATGTTTTCGCTTCTTCAGATATTATCCCTCCTCCTTTTTCACGCGTAATCAGGTGCTCCATTGTTTCTTTTTCTTGTTTGCATATCCTACAAGTCCATTCCACTTCCCCCTTTTTTTCATCCCCTCCTATATTTCCACATCTTACGCTCGCCCGTGTTTCCTTTCCTTTAAGGCGTTACCCCCACTTGTAGCGCCAAAAAAGGCTTTTTTCATGAATTTTTTTAAAGAAAACGACACAACTTTTTCAATCGATCAATATACCATCTTAAAGAACACATCTTGAAGAACTTTCAGTAATTTTTTTATTGAAAAATATTACATTGTTTAGTGGCAAATGGCCGTCAATGAAATAATGTTTTTATATACACGGTTTGCGGTGACCAACATTGCGGCGAAGTGGATCATCTGAAAAAAAAATGCGGATGGATTTAGTCAAATATAAGTATAAACTAGTCTTTAATCGAAGGATTTTAAAAAATATTCATTTTTCACAAAATGGCGGACGGTCAAAGTTAATGTTACGATTTTAACGAAAAAAAACGGCCGATCTTGGCTATAAAACGGCCATTTTTTTTCGAAAAAAAAAATCGAACAATTAAAGACCACATTTTTATGTATTAAATAAGCCTGCAAAATTTCAAGAAGATCGGTTCATTAGTGTTCGAGTAATCTTGGTCACCGACTTCAGAAATGCCATTTTGAGAAAAACGCGTTTAAAGTTTCAATTTCAGTTCTTCAATTCACGGATTCTTCTCTTTCAACGCTCATATCTCAGTGAATTTTGTTCGGATCGACTTGAAATTTTCAGGACATATTCTCAGATACTTATACTTCAAAAAAAAGCAATAAAACAAATCGATTTTTTCAAAATCGCAAATGGGGGTAACCCCTTAATATCCTTTGCCGCCCGATACTTCCACGGAGCTTCGTCGTTTTCTACTATCGCGTTGCACAACCTATTATATGTCGATTTTTAAACATGCTATTTTTCTTTCTCTTTCTTTTCAAGTTTTTCAATCCTTTGTCTATCAAATTTTCTATTATTTTGATTTCTTTTCCCTCTTTTATCACATCTATTATTTACTCAATTTCTAATTCCCTTACTACTTTTAAAAAGTCTTTTCCCCATTTCGGTGGCTGCCTGTTCGAGATTCCCCTTATTTCCTCTCTCAAACAAATATTCGGCCATCTATCACGTTCCATTTTTATCCCTACCTGTATATACTTTAGCGCTCTTTCCCTAATTTTATACTCGAATGTTGGTATTCCTAACTCTGTTTTCCACACTTTATTATTATTATTATTATTGTTGTTGTTGTCACATCTGTGTCATTATTAACATTAAGAAACATTAACGATTATATTCATTATTGTCGATTAAAGTTGTATCATCATTATCATTATTATCGCCCATCATCATGATTATCATTTTTAGTGCCATTATTATTAAAGTTGTTATTACATCTTTCTCACTATAATTGTTGAGGGGTTAGGCTACTGTGACGATCCAAAAATCAGGGTTATTAAAACATAATAATTTAACGGAATAAGTAAGATGATTGAAAAATCGTTCTGACGTTTATTCGTATGTACATTGACGAAGTTGTTTGCCAAATTTCATATGCAAATATTTATAGTTTAAAGAAGTTATAAAGTATCTCGCGAAGGACTTTTGAAAGTGAGGATATTGGTCTCCCGGTTGATGTGAAACAAAAAAAAACGAGTTCTTTTTTTTCTCTAATTAGATATAATTGGCTAAGACTTGACTCAGCTTTTTCGCTATCGTGTTTCAATCATGACAAACAAAATGTTGACTTTTTTCATTTCTTGAGGAAAAATGACATTATTGTTAATAACTAATGAAAAAAAAAATGTTAAGAAGAAAAACGTCCGTCAAGACTAAACTACTATTACTATTAGCAGTTCTATTCTATGTTGGACCTTCCTCTTCAATTTTAGTTGCCTCAAGGGACGAATGAGTGTTCGTCATTTTCGCAGTAGCCAATTAAAATACCAGTCATTCAAATACAATTTTTATCCCTTCGAAATAACAATATATTTTATCGTAGGCCCGTCACCACTCTGATGGGCCGAAAACGGACGTTTTTCCCAATTTATTTTGCCTACAAGATTATTTATTTGAGGTTTGAAAAAAAAATCTTTATTTTATTCAGCATACATTAAACTTATTTCGTGTAAATTTTTGTTAAAAAAAATAAAAAATAAACAATGTCATTGTGATATAATAGGGCCTCTGTATAAAAAATGTGGTCCAACGGCCAGATCGATAACTTGACGATGTTTGGCCTAAAAAATAAAAACGTCTTATAATCCATATAAATGTAGTTCTCGTTGTGAGTAGCCATTTTTCGAAAAAACAAATACTCAATCGCGGGTGTTCGAAAAAAGTGTAATTTTGGCGAAATTTTTACTTATATTCTGAGGCTTAAAAAATACTAAATTAAAAAAAAGGCTACGTACAACGATAGCTATAGGAGTTATGGAAATTTTGGTTTTTTAACCCTTCGATGACACACTTATATTTGCCCACGATTTTAACATATTGGGTCAATTTGACCCGAATGGTTTTTCATTCCCCTACCATTAACGACCCTTCGGCCGGTTTTTTTTTTTGAAAAAATCAAGGGTGCACCTTCAACATTCCTTAATATATTTGCATAACTGAAATTCGGAAAGTATAACATCGAATCGTTGTGAAAAATTATTGAAAACCTTCAATTTTTGTAAAGTCAGAATTTCATTTCACATTCGTTCGGGTAAAAATTATCCAGTGTGACAACGTAGGATTTAAATTGAAAATCGGACAATTATAGTTAAAGTTTCTAGCCAGGTCGGACAAAGTCATTTGACAGTTTTGGTTAACGTAAATCATTGCGCTATCTGCTTTCACTAAATCGTCAGTAACTTGGTCAATTTCCGATATTTTGACTTGTTTTTATTTTCACGTATTCTTGAATCTGTATACTTTGAAAAAAAAAAAAAAAAAATATCGACCTTTTTACCCGTCACAGTGGTGTCCCTTAAGGCCTTAGGCCACAGTAACGGGTATAAAATCATATGCGAATTTAACAATTTTATTTCTTATGAAAAAGTGATTCACTCATAAAATTAATTACACATCTGTTTAGTATGAATATCAAGCTGTTAGAAATTTTTGTAGCATCCACAATTTTTTACCTAGAACAAAAAACAAAAATTCTCATCAATCTACATTAGAATACCTAGAGAACTACACATGGAATTTAAAAAATATTGTTTCATCAAAAAGTTGTAAGTATTTGAACTTAAGAAACGAATTTTCAGTGAAAAATTTCGTTGCTCATAAACTGCTCATAAAATGAAAAGTTTTCGATTAATCAGAAATTCCATACGTACTTCTCTGCGAAATGCAATTAGGAACACAAATTTTAAATTTGAAGTAAATCGAGTGAAAATTGTTGAAGTTATTTGTCACGCCAATTGGAAAAAAGCTGTTTGGAGAAGTTTCGAGCAGTCGGCCATTTTGCACTACGAAAAAAAAAAATTCCAACAGCTTGATATTCATACTAAATAGATGTGTAATTAATTTTATGAGTGAATAACTTTTACATACAAAAAAAAATTTGTTAAATTCGCACATGATGTTATACCCGTTACTGTGGCCTAAGGCCTTAACACACCCTTACTGCATGCGGATAAAGATTTTTTCTTTTTTAAACATATCTCTTATACCTTTAAATTCACAATGTATTTAGATCGAGTATTCATTAAATCGTCCACGTCAGGAATGCTTGAAACAAATTTTAAAAAAATACATTCGAAACAAATAGTAGGAGGCCATTAGGCAACGAAAAAAATTAGTCGACTAAAACACCTCTGTTCAGTCGAATGAAATTTTTCAACAATGTAATACCAGTAATGTATGCATGTACATGTACAATGCATATAGACATCGGAACCTACATTTGCCATGGTAAAAATCTTCAACAAAGCCGCCTCCTTTCGCGGCCCTGAAGTGGACATCGTGATAAAAAAGAAAGTGATTAATTTTGAGCCACCGCGAGATATCGATCGATTCGACGTATATATCTCGAGCCTCGGGACACCCTTTGACCCCGTGGCGGTACGCTTATAATTACTCGCCCGATAAAACCGCCCCACCAATTTCACTTTATTAATCGTTGCCTCGAATTGCCCCGAGGGAAACTCTCTTCCAGCTAATCACTTTTCGAACCTCGAGCTGCGCTTTTTTTTGCCGAGATGAGCTGACTTTCTCACAATTTTTTTCAATGCTCCAATCATTCGGAACGCGTGGGCTGAAAGGCGAGAAAAAAAAGATGTGGCTTATGCAGAAAAATGGAAAATTACTAGACTGCTATCCCTCTCTCTCTCTCTCTCTCTCTCTCTCTCTGTCTTTGTCCTTCCATGAGAGTAATAGGGCATCGCTCGACCAGAAACGCTTCTAATTCGAGCCAATATATCTTCCCCAACCTGCGCATGTACGCACGTGCATACACGGACCCTTCCACGCCGAGCTAACAACCCAAGGGCAGCGCATTTTTTTTCAACCCTTCCTCAAACCCTCCAGAACCGCCACGAATTTATTCGCATTTTTCAATATCGTAGTTCACCAGCAAAAAAATATTGAGGCGAAAGAACGATTTTTTCGCAAATTCTTTTTCAATGTTTTCAGGCGTTGTTTCGAAAAGAATTTTCCCAAATTCTTTCATAAACTTTTTTGGCGTTGCCGCCTGCAGAAGAATGTTCCAAAATCTTTCTTTTTTTTTTAATTTTCGACGCCGCAAGCTCGAGTAGAATTGGCCAAAATAATTTTTTTATCTTCTTCAGCGTTGCAGCATCGGAGAGAATTTTTTAAACTCTTTTTTATCTTCTTCGGCGTTCCAGCCTGGGAAAAATGTTTTGGGAAAACTATTTAGTTTCATAACGCATGGTTTTCGATCAGCGTGACGAAATTTTGAAGCGTCGTTTTCCAGGTCGCGATACCAAAAAAACTACGAGTCAAAAAACCAATCAGACGAAAATCTCGAGTTTTGTGTTCGCGCATTGATCTTGAATTACTTTAAAAAATCGAAATATGCACACGAACTTATTTGATAAGTAATTTAACATATACGAAAAGTCCTCAGTGATGATTTTTTTCTCTGTCCGAGTAGATTTTCGAGTTGACGTTAAATGGCTCATGCACGTCGTAACTGTGACTCCGTCCCCGAGGATAGCGCGTTCTCGTTAGGGAGGAAACACGTCGGGGCTGTGTGTGGGTCGGGTAGATCCGGGATAATAGGGAACCGTGAAACAATCAAATGGGACCAGTCAAACGAACTAATTTCCGACAGAATTAATTGAGTTGGTTATAATGGCGGCTTGCCCGCGCTGGAAATAAGTACATCGAGAAAAAAGTTTTTTTCTCAACCAGATATTTGTTTTTCGTCCTTTCGGCTGCTGTCTTCTGTCATTCGACATTACGAATTATCAGTACGAAAGAGAGCTTTTTGTACTGAAGATACAAGTACAGAAAACACCTATGAATATTGATTTCAGACGAAAAAGTCAAAGACAAAATTTCGAAGTGGAGGTACCAGCTTGATTTCAAGGTCACCTACATTTTTCGAAAGGGAAACTTCCTTGTTTATCGACCACAAAAAAAACATAGCCAATGACTTACAATAACCATGACCTTGGGATGACCTTGAAATACCAACAAACAAAAAATGGCAAACCTATAATTAAAGCAAGGCAAGCAAAAAAGCGGTGGTTTCGGACGCAAATGATGTTTTCATTGCATGATTTTTTTAACGAGCGTGAACTCTCAGTAACGTCCCGTTAGTAATCGCCCGACAAGCGTGGTTTATCCGTTTCGTCATATCTTCCCGAGCGGTTGACACATCTCTGTAGACTTCGCTCTTCAATGCTGCCCACAGAAAATAGTCCAATGATGTTGAATCGGGCGATCGAGGGGGCCAGGGCAACTGGACCGTTTCTACCAATCCACCGACCCGCAAATTTTTCATTCAGTTCAAGGTTATCCCAAGGTCATTGGTTTAGTTTTTTGTACTCTATCTTTATGGCCAATAAAAAAGGAGGGGGTTCCTTTGGAAACGTGGAGGCGACCTTGAAATCAGGTTGATACCACCACTTGAAGAAAACTCTGTGGCTACCAAAATGTAGACATTGACAAACCATTCAAACTTTGTCTCTCACTTTTTCGGCTAAAGTCAATATTTATAGGTGTTTTCGAGTGACTTACTTCGAGTATATATACAAGGTGCCCTGTGAGGAATCGATAATCCTGCAACTGTCCATAGGTCAGATCATGTCCTACTATATACTGGAATTTCAGTTTAGTGAAAGTCCCACGCTTTTAGAGATTTTGAGCTTTGTGTTATTACCATTGGCGTAACTAGGTAGCGGCCAGGGGGGCCGCCCCCTCCCCAAAATTCTGTATGAGCCCCCCCCCCCCCCCCCCCAGGATTTTCTCAATATCTGTCTTATTCACGGTCATACGTATCGATATGGTTACACTGTTACTTTTTCGATAGCAAGAGTGAAGGGGTTACCCCCACTTGTGATTTTGAACAAATCGATTTTTTTTATTGCATTTTTTTGAAGTATAAGTATGTGAGAATATGTCCTGAAAATTTCAAGTCGATCCGAACAAAATTGACTGAGATATGAGCGTTGAAAGATAAGAATCCGTTTTGTAAGCGACCGGCTAGTCTGCCGTCTGGCGTGTTTTTCTCAAAATGGCATTTCTGAAGTCGGCGACCAAGATTACTCGAACACTAATGAACCGATCTTCTTGAAATTTTGCAGGCTTATTTAATATATAAAAATGTAGTCTTTAATCGTTCGATTTTTTTTCCGAAAAAAAATGGCCGTTTTATAGCCAAAAAACGGCCGTTTTTTTTTCGTTTAAATCGAACCATTAACTTTGACTGTCCGCCATTTTGTGAAAAATGAATATTTTTTAAAATCCTTCGATTAAAGACTAGTTTATACTTATATTTGACTAAATCCATCCGCATTTTTTTTTTCAGATGATCCACTTCGCCGCAATGTTGGTCACCGCAAACCGTGTATATAAAAACATTATTTCATTGACGGCCATTTGCCACTAAACAATGTAATATTTTTCAATAAAAAAATTACTGAAAGTTCTTCAAGATGTGTTCTTTAAGATGGTGTATTGATCGATCAAAAAAGTTTTGTAGTTTTCTTTAAAAAAATTCATGAAAAAGGCCTTTTTTTGCGCTACGAGTGGGGGGTAACGCCTGAAGCTCTCATTGTAAGTGATTTAGGTGGTTATCAATTAGGTGGTTAACCACATAGGTTGCTGCGATCACGTTGTATTTACTTCACACGACCGCTGGCGGTTCGCATTCTGAAGGATCTCTCATGTATATACCGACCGAATTGAGCGGCCTATGCAGGAACTCGGTAGTGATGATAACAACAACAAAATGATAACAACTATGTAAGAATTCTTAATTATCCGTACCGACGAGACTGTGATTGGCACAGACAACCAGAATAACAGTGTTATTGCGTATCAGGAGTTGAGGACACTTGTATACCAGCCACGTCTTATTACATAGTCGGAATGGGGTTAGTACGGCGGTTAAGTAACAATAAAAGCGATTCCTTATTACCGTACAGACAGCGGCCCAAGCGGCCTATACAGGAACTTCCACCGCAAGTATGCAGGAACTACTGAGTTCCTGCATAGGCCGCTTGGGTCGCTGTCTGTACGGTAATAAGAATTCAGTAGTTCCCGCATAGGCCGCTTACGGTGGTAGTTCCTGTATAGACCGAGTGGGCCGCTGTCTGTGCGGTAATAAGAACTCAGTAGTTCCCGCATAGGCCGCTTGCGGTGGTAGTTCCTGTATAGACGGCTTGGGCCACTGTATGCTTGGGCGGATAGGTAACCGGCCATACTAACCCCATTTCGACGACGCAATAAGACGTGGCTGATATACAAGTGTCCTGAACTCCCGATACACAATAACACTGCTATTCTGTTTGTTTGGCCCATCGCAGCCTCGTTGCTACCGATAATTAAGAAAGGCTTTATTGATGTAAAAATCTTTGTTTCCACATCCTTGCATACAGATAAAATATGTAGATGAGATATGTATATATAGATCAAACAGGCCCCCCCCCCCCCAAAAGAAAATTTTAAATACGCCAATGGTTATTACAAAAAAAAATTATCTGCATTTGGTTTTTCGCATGCCATTTCTACAAGTAATACAAATCGACAATATCTATGCAACCTTTTGCAGTAATTGGCACGATATGCGTAGTAGATGTTTTCTACACCGCAGCCTATCAAAGTCAGACGTTCGAATTGGTTCCTGCATAAAATATTTTTTCATAACGTTTCCTTAACATCCAACGTTAAAAAGAATACTTTTCTAGATACAACAAATAACCAATAGTATTTTTTTTAAACCGGGTCAAAAAAGTTATCATTTGCAAAAATTACATAAAGCCCCAAATCTCGAAAACCGTGGGACTGTTACTAAACTCACATTCCAGCATATAGTAGGACATGATGTGACCTATCGACAGTTGCAGGATTATCCATGCATTACCAGTATACATATATGTGTGTGTATGTAAAGCAAAAACCGTTTTTAAACATATTCATAAACGAGTCAGCCGAATGAGACAAACGTAATATTTTTTTACGTGGCGTCATCCAATTTTTTCTTGGTCAATAGGAAACGAAGTGAGAGAGTAGCGAATACTTTGAGAGGGTCTAGGGAAAATTACATACGTAATACATACAACTATATGTTTGTTTATTTATTCGTATGATTCTTGGCATATATATAGAGAGGAATATATGGAAAGACTTAAGGGGCACAGAGATTGATCGATAACCTATTTTTCGTCGGGGACTGGCACGAAGCCAGAATTACACACATATACACGCGCGCGCGCGCACACACACGTACATACCGGGTGGACCATTTAACGTGACCACCCCAAATAACTCCGTTGCCTTTATAGTGACGAAAACAAACCCCAAGAAACCCAAACAAACCCAACCAAAGCCAAAATATTTTGGTGAAAAATCATTTCAAGGCCATGATGTCATAGATCATTGGATCCGTCTGATAATCAGCTACAGCGTCTTAATAAAAAAACCATGTTCCCATTTAAAAAACCATAGGTGACCTTGAGAACGCAAAAACTATGACCTTGACAAAAATGGATTTTTCACCACCGTATCAGCACTTTGAAATCAATCAAATTGATTTTTTGGCATTTTTTTCGTCACTCTAAAGGCAACGGAGATAATTTGGGTGGTCACGTTAAACCCCGTATACGCAGGGTGTTAGGAAGGTCGATGCGAAGCCTTAAGGGGGCGATAGGTCACCTCGTTAGGAACATATCTAACCTAGGTTACCTTATTCCAAACTTAAGGATTTCGAGTTATCGTGGTAAGTATGATTTTCGTAAAATTGCCCAATATTGGGTACTTACCCGTTTCCCTCTTATGTTAACGCTAGTTTCTTTAATGGCATTAACATGAACGGTATTTTAATTTTTTGACAAGTTTTTAATTATTCAACACATTCCATTTAGTTAGTTGTGCGGAGAGATGATTGTATTGGTGTTTGTCGATTGAATCCGCATTAAGCTGAGACGCAAATAAGTTTTTAGTTACCAATTATTGTCCGTTCGAACATTATGAACGAGTTAGTACCTAATTTGGGAAATTTTCCAAAAATCATACGTACCATGACAACTCGAAATCCTTAGACTTTGGACTGAGGTAACCTAGGTTAGATGTGTTCCTAACGAGGTGGCCTATCACCCCCTTAAGGCTTTGCATCGACCTTCCCAACACCCTGTATATACGCAAACAAATTTATATAGATATATACAGTCAGAGTCAAATATCAGCAATCCTTTCAGCAACGCGTGAGGCTTTCGAATATTCTGGGCGCAGGACCGTGTTATTTTCCAACAAGGAGGCGGAATTTTTGTTTTGCAGCCTCGACCTCAGGCGAACGGCTCTTTTTATGCTCGCTGCAAGTCGAGGATTGTTTTCAAAAGTTGCAAAGTCACGCAGGGTGGATGATGATATCCCTTTTCGTGGCCCTCTCTCTCTCTCTCTCTCTCTCTCTCTCTCTCTCTCTTTCTCTCTCTCTCTCTCTCCCGACTGTTCGTTTCGGTACGACAAATCTAATGGGATATTACAAGGGCAGGTCGTACACGCACACTTACATATGCGACGAATGATTTCACCGGACGATTCGGGCACGATCGTTAAGAGGGAATGATACCTTATCGCGGTCGGTATGGTAGAACGATTATAGATTCCCACGAATCTCTGAAACGCCTCTTTAGATCCCGTCGAAACTTTGTCAAACGACGTCAAATAGATAGATGAATGGCTCTCTTCTTCTCAAATTTTCTGATTTTGAGAAAAAGAATGTAGATTGGCTTATGATAACCCAATCTACATTTTTTTTCTCAAATTCGGAAAGTTTGAGGAGAAGACAGCCGTTCGTCTATCTATTTGACGTCGTTTGGCAAAGTTTCGACGGGATCTGAAGAGCCGTTTCAGAGATTCGTGGGAATCTATAATCGTTCTACCATACCGACCGCGATAAGGTATCATTCCCTCTTAACGGCCTAGGCCTAGCTCGTGGCCGGGAAAAAGGTATCTTCATGATTTTTTTCCTGGGATAAGGTGTGCAGGTATTACGTTTTATTTTTACATTTGAGGTGCTATCGAACAAAACCGAACATTTCTACACCACGTCGATTGATTTTTTTTCGTGTTCTTCCATAACACCTTTATTAGTTCCTGAAATATTTTGCATCAAATCCGGTTCTAAACACCTTAAAGTATGTTAAAACTGAGTTTTCAAGTAGAAACGGACTTGCGCATGGCTGGCTTGATGGAAAAATACATTGCATTTTAATTTGCAATCGGAAGAGTTTGTGTAGGATAGTTACTTTGATAATAAAAAACAAATTTATATTCAATTGAAAGAATCTGTTTTTATCCGATATTTCCACAAGAGTTTCATTCAACAGCGGAGAGTTGTCCATCATTCTCATTCAAAACCGAACTTGTCCAAAAGAAAATGATAATCAACAAATGGTAGTTTGTGTTTTTATTTAACTAAAGCTAGCTCCAGGCTTGCGTTAAAATTAAAAAATACTAACTCATCTCTATTTAGTTATTTTGGTTTTTGGACACTCCTGAAATAAAGCAATTCATGGACTAGGTCGGTTTTGTTCGCCAGCTCCTTATTTAAAAGTATAGTTTTAAGTATCTTCTACTATTTTTGTATTGTAAAATATTTATATTTGTGGTTGAAAAACGTCCTCCGCGGTGACTACTGCAGCTCGGAAACAAATTATCCGAAATCAAAGAAATCAAACGCGTTTGGTTTTTTCATGAAATGATCTGGTGATTGGAAAAAGGATTTAATGAAATATTGATTTTTGAAAAATATGGCCACAGTACAAAGTGAAAGTATCGATTTTTGATTTAAAAACAAGCTTTACTTTCGTTGATAACAATGAATATGCATCGAACGAAGGAATTTCAAGCACTGCTTTTTCATATATAAAAGAAGGCAGTAAAATTTAAAGTTGATCAGTGCAGCGATTTTTTAGATATCGTAGTCAGCGATTTTGAAAAAGTTATTTTGTTATTTTAAAAGTTATTTTACATAAATCCCACAATTTTTAACGAACCGACACGACATTTTCAGAGAATCTTTTTTAAATGTTATAGTTTCAGAATCGGCCAAAAACGAAAAAATGATATTGGCAAAAAAATTTGCTAGTAGTAAGCCAATGACGGAATGCTAGACGAGCCAAAACGAACCCAAAAATTTTCGATTATCGAACGCACAACAATTTCTTCATGGATTCTTCTTTGCATCTTCTTTTTCGAATGAATCACAAAATATGGCAATAGGGGTCGCTCCGAACCGGAAATAACGAGGGGAAAGTGAAAAAAGTTCGGTTGGCCAGAAATGTCGTCGAACCAGCATTCTTGTATAAGAACAAAAAATCGTCTATGTCGTTTTTATTTTTCCTTAGCAAAAGATCGCGACCTTCGGGAGGTCAAGCCCCGATTTTTTGGCACCGAAAAATACGACAGTATACATATATGTATACACGACCGTTCAAGGATATCCGTAAAATCCGTTCACCCTTCGCCCGCTTTAGAAACCGAGGATTTGGCACAGAAAAAAGCTCTTTTGCCGGGCTTGAGAATGGAGAAAAAAAATGTCCAAATGACAATAGCCGCTTGCGCACGTATATGACTGTGGACCGCCATAAATGAATAGCGAAAGAAGAAAAACGGATTTTAATAAATAACAAAGTGCATGGAAGGTACAGGATTAAGAAACAATGTTGAAAAATGATCGGAGATATCAACGTTTCAAGTTAACGGGCCTGCGTAAGCTTGGGGCTCAAAAACAGGTCGATTTTCAATTTTTTTTCTTTCGATTACAGTATTGGGGTGACGAGGTCGGGATTTTACACACAATTGCTACATAGTCTTGCCGGGCTTCAGATTTTTTTAAATTGAAAAATATTGATACGCAATGAAATTATTATTATTTAAGGCTGGAGATACCTTTAGGCAAGGGAATTTTTTGCGGATTTTCATGATTTTTTTTAAACGAAAAAATTCCCCACCATTTTCCAGAGTTGGCGTATTTTTTATCACTACTTTTGGCTATTATATGGATTAATTTTTTTTATTAATTAAAAATACCTCTATTTTTAATAACAGAGGTATTAACACGATAACACGATCTTCCGAACTGCGTTTTCAAAACTAGCGTGGCATACAGCTAAAAAACTAATCGACTGATTCTGATGAATTTTAGTATAAATATTTCTTACCTTATTGTATAAAAAATTATTGCTCTAAATATTTTTGTTAATGTAAAAAAAAAACTATTTTTTATGGCAAAATGTAATCATTTCTTCAGAAAATTTAATCGTGTTGTTTTAAAGCGAACCATTCCATGGATTATCAATTTTTGGAAATATCAATTCTTGGAAATTTTCAATTCTTGAAAATAGCTCTTCATTGGTTTTTTTTCAGATTAATTCCGTCGACACTACGTGTCACGCCGTTTGACAACATCGGCCGCAACCCGTTGAGAAGACCGTACCATACCTCCATCATTTTTAAAGATAAAAAAAACCATGTAACAGTCAAAAATAATAATAAAACATATCCTAAGTCTCAAAAGTGGTGAAAAGTTCTTTCCTTTAAAAAAAATCATGAAAATTAGTCATTTTTTCCCCCCTCAAGGGGGGAGGTCCCTTTAGGCAGCCGGAAATAAGTGAATTTTCAATGATTTTTTGTGTCGTAGCTATTTATTTCACATAATTAAAATTTTACGTACATGTTACTACATCTTTTGTTTTTCCATTTGTTAAATTTGGAAATTGCGGCTGTATGTCTGGTGCATACATCTGAAACATCAGAGGCAAAAGTTTTCAGCTCCTAAGAACCCTCCGTTCTATGTGAAACTGAGAAATAAAGAAAAAGGAAAAATTCAGAAAATAGCGCCCGTTTGGAAAAATTTTCTATTTGTCATAAAGTTTTGACTATAGTATTAAATCGTAGTTTTTACTATAGTATTATTATAGTTAATAAAAAAAGTAGTTTGAAAAAATGATTTCCAAGGATCTTCAAGTTCCCATAGACGGTAATTATTTTATCTAAAAGTGTACAACATTTCGATATGATTGTTTAGATAGTTTTTGAGTTATCTAGTACGAGGTTCACGAAAAAGTGGTTTTCAGTAAAATGCGTTAAATTCTAAAAACTCAAAAATTTTGCGGCTAAATTACCTACCGATTAATCTGCGATTTCGAGGCCGTAAATTACTTAAATCGCAGCAAGGCGGTCCACCGAAGCCCTTCAGAAGTATCGTCCTAGCTCGGTCGATTTACGGAATTTTCGTAAAACCTTCATCACAAATGGAAGTTCAGACCACAGGCAATAAAAAACTCAATGAAAAAATCCCAGTTCCAACATTTCTAGCTTATGCTGCCCCCTTAATGTCCTGTCGGCCGTATCTTCCCTCTACGGTGTCCGTGTATCTGTGCGTTACTGAGGACAAATGAATTCGTTTTCGCTTCGTCCTTAATGACCTGTACGTTGGCAGGCACAACGAGACTTTCGCGTATTCGCCGCACGGCTCACCTTCCGGCGCGATTTGAGCGCGGCATCCGGTCTCTTCGAGAATTCCCAGACGACCGCGCTGCGGTCAGGGTCAGCATGATTTCGCTATTAGGCCAGCGAATTCAAGTGTTGCTTTGGAAATAATTGGCGAGCCAGCTGAAGTTTGGTGCGACACTCTTTATTCGATCATTGTAGCGTTGTCTCATAATCAATAGCGCCCCGTACGATCGTCTCGCCGTGAGCTTCTTATTGGGGAACATTTGTAGGTATCTGATTTACACGTGTCGATAATAATCATCGTAAAATTCATTAAGCGAGAATTCATCGGTCAAAAACGATACATGCGTTCCTTTTTTTTTAGAAACAAGCGTTAACGTAATGTCTCGTAGTGCAACTTTAGCTTATAATATATATTTATTGGTAATACTGAATATATGTTGTGCGATAAAACTAAAAATTACCGACATAATATAGTTATTATATGCATCGTTGTTGATGCTGTTTATTATTCTTCTTATCATTGTTGTTGTTGTTGATTATTATCACTGTTGTCGCTATTGCTGTAGTCTTTGTTGTTGATTATCATTACTATAGCTGTTATTGTTGTTATTTATTATTGATGTTGCTGTTATTGTATTTTCAGTTTGTGTTCTTAGTCATTATTAGTATTGTTACTGCTGTCGTCGATTATTTTTATTCTAATCGTTTCTGTTGTTGTAGTTGTTCATGTTGTTGATTACATATTTTGTTATTATATTTTTTATTATTATTTTTGTTATTATTCTTGTCTTATGTAACATTTTTGTCATATTATATTTGTTATTATTATTATTTTTTTTAAATGGTAGTCTTTATTGCTCCGGGCAACGGACTTCCTCAGTTTGTACTGGGAAACATTAACCTACCCCCGGGGATTAGGCTCGGTCTTAATCTAGACTGGAACAATAACGCTGGGCGACACTCGAGGGTTCCGACACCACCTCGGCTGCCACCCAGTCAAAAAGACGCGCGAAAAGTCCAAAAATCGCTCTGCGATAGCCGCGCCCTCAAGGCAGAGGGTGAGCGGCTACCGTAGTCCACAATCGTGTTGCCTGAGTAAACGGAGGGTTCCACGTAGGACTGCTTTCTACAGGGTGCGCCAGAGAAACTTACTTATTTGAAAGGTCAATAAAAACAAAAGTACTTCAATTATTGTTTAAAATTTTTTTTTTTTGAGAATACAATATCCCAATTTTTTTTTCACGTAGTCTTGAAGATGACATCGGATAAATGGCGACCCCCATTGCGCATACACTGATGAAGTCGATTTTTGAAATTCGTATCCACTCTTTGCAGCATATCAATCGGTATGTTGGCAATGGCGTCGCGAATGTTGTTCTTGAGGTGTGCTATGGTCCGTGGTCGATCGACATAAACCAGAGATTTCAAATAACCCCATAAAAAGAAATCGCATGGAGTCAAATCTGGAGAGCGTGCCGGCCATTGGAGATCGCCTCTGAGAGAGATGAGGCGGTCGGGGAAATGTTGTCGCAACAAATTCATTGAGTCTCGTGCTGTGTGTGCTGTGGCTCCATCTTGCTGAAACCACACGTTCCTAACGTTCATTTCTTCGAGTCTTGGAAGAAAAAATTCCTCGATCATGTTCCTGTCACGAGCTCCATTCACGGTAACTGCGCGTTCGTTTTCTCCAAAAAAATAAGGACCAATTATTCCCATTACCGACATCGCACACCAGACAGTAACTCGCTCACAATTAAGTGGCTTCTGGTGAAGCTCACGTGGATTTACACCACACCAATAACGCATGTTTTGCTTGTTGACGCAGCCGGAAATGTGGAAGTGAGCCTCGTCACTGAAAAAAACGACCGCGTCTTCAGGCAGGTTGTCAACCAGCATTTCACATGCATTTTGACGGGCAACAAAATCGCGTTCAGTTAATTCTTGCACAACAGCCAATTTATAGGGAAACAAACTTGGGAACTTCCCCCTCCAGATGCGCCCCCTCTCGCCTCTCTACCCGCCCAACTCACCGCGCGGGAATTTTTTCAAATCAGTAAGTTTCTCTGGCGCACCCTGTACATCCGATCCGCTAGCAAACGGACACCGGGTTTGAAAAACCGGTATGGCAGCGAGGCCCGGCACGAAAGACTCTTTCACCCCCCCGAGCCCACCAATGATGAGGACAACGAAAGTCACCCTGAATCCCCGGTGCAAACGACGTAGCTCGGCCAGGAGAGGCTGATACTTGAGCCGTTTCTCCTCTTCCTTTTGCGACACGTTCACTTCGGCCGAAGCCGAGAACTCAATGACGGATATCGTCTTGTCGTCGAAATCGAAGAGGACAAAATCTTATTGTTAGTCGCTTGAAGCGGCCCGATGGTCGCAAACGAGAAGTTCCAATATTTGTTATTGATATTATAAGTTATATATTTATATTAATTAACTTAACTTATTAATATATATATATATATATATATATATATATATATATATATATATATCGAGAACTTGTTGCTGTTCAGTTTGAGTACACTCCACCGTGGGGGCCGTTCCGGCTCCTTGCGTTGCGTCGCCGTAGGTCCCGCTACCTCGACGAAAATGTATTGGTGGTCGCTGGCCGTGTAGTCATCGATCACCGTCCATCGCTTCATAAGTGGCAGGATACCGTCGGCGATTATTGTCACGTCACCGGCTGCCCCGGAGCAGACGCCAAGGCCTCATCGAGCCCCCCTCCCGCTACCACCGTGTGGCTCGATCCGAGTGCCACCGGGCACTACAACAGGATGGGGATTATGTGGTGGCTGCTGAAGCAGCCAAGTCCATCCGGCTAAGAGGACCCGGAGCCCTGTACTATCCAGCGGCCTAGGAGCATCGAGCCTGGTTTTCTCTGACTGTTCGTGCCTGGGGAGTCCCAGTGCCGTCCCCCAATGTTAACTGTGCGTGTTAGTGAGTGTCCTACTGATGTGACGTTTACCGGTTCATTTACTCGCATTCATCCGATAGCCATACAGGAGGTACTCAAAACTTGAGCCCTCCGACATTCACACACACACACACACACTCACTCCCATACTCTTTTCGATGGACTCTATTTATCGGGGACTCCGAGCATTCGCTTCCTCAGGATGACCCGTTTTATAGGGTCCCTCATCATCTGCATCACCTGTATGTCCCTCGGACATATTTGTGTAGGTGTCTGTGATTTGTGTATTTGTCGTGTTCTCGACATGTCGGCTGGTTAGCCCTGCACACCGGTGGCTGTTAGGAGTGCGCTGAGCGCATTCCCGAGCGGTGGGTTCGCCAAGATCCCTACGCCAAGTGGTTAATCATTATTATTATCGTTGTAATTGCCGATGTTGTAGTTGTTTTTGTCGTTGATTAACATGATTATTGCTGTTATTGTTGTCGATTAACATGATTATTGCTGTTATTGTTGTTCTTGTTGTTGATTAACATGTTCATTGCTGTTATTTCTTATTATTGTGATTATGCTCACTATTACTATTATTATTGTTGTTGCTGTTGCTCCTGTCGTTTTTGAGATTATTTATTATTATTACGATCATGCTTATTATTATGATTCTTGTTGTTGTTGTGCTTGTTGTTGTTGTTAATATAGCATAACATCGCTGTGTCATCTTTTAGCCGTCTATATTATTTTTTTTTTCTTACCAGGAGAAAATGCGTTAGACACTATAGGAGAGACACACGTTCCCTCCCATGTCTGGTAACTATAACACTTCACCCCCACGGGACCTGTCTATCGTCCGGTCCATGCTGTCTGCCAGTTCCAAGGATCCCGCTCATGCCTCATCACCTTTCATTCCTTTGCCATTCATTCTCATTCTCTCTCCAGGTATCCGTCCTCTCTCTTTCCTGTCAGAACCGCCGCAATAAACCCGGCGACGAGCGTCCAGCTATCCTCGTCCTAAAGCATCGATCCGATTGTGTTATCAGATGTGACAACACCTGCCCTACGTTCCAGTTATTGTCCTAGTGTCGTCCATCCGCCGTAGGTGAAGAACGTATGTTCCACGTCGTTTCGTATGTTTCTGCAGTACTTAAAGTCTGGCGTCCGTACCTGTTTCACGTCGTGTAAGTACTTGCGGAAGTGTCTATGTCCAGTGAGAAATTGAGTTAGGCAGAAATTTGCCTCCCCAAAACCCCGCTCCGTCCACCGTCTTGGGTCCCGTATACGTAGTCTGGTTCACGTTCCTCCCGTCTCGGTCGTCCAGCGTACGTGCTACTTCGTCAGGGTCCTTTCCCTTTCACGCGTTGCCGCGTCAACCCTTTCGGTCCGTTCGTCGCGTTCGCATATATTATTATTATTATTGCTGTTATGGTTGTTGTAGTTGGTTTTGTTGTCGCTTATCATCATTATTGCTGTTATTGTTGTTATCTATTATTACTGCGAGTATACTCGTTATTACTATTATTATTGTTGCTGCTGCTGTTATTATTGCGGTCGTAGTTGTTGTTGTTGGTGTTATTATGGCATAATATCGCTTGGTGATCTTTGAGTCTTTAATATTATTATTATTATGTTTGAGGCTATTCGATATCACTATGATGATTCTTATTATTGTTACGATTATTGCTGTTGCAGTCGTCCTTGATGTTATTATATGGCATAAGATCGGTGGGTAATCTCTGAGGCCTTAATATTATCATCATTATTATTGTTGATATTATTATGGAATAATATCGCTCGATCATCTTTGGCAGCTGAATATTATTATCATGATTATTGTTGTAAGTGTCCCTTATCCCATTTTGAAGCAATAACCCAATTTTTTACACATTATTACTATTACTATTGTGACGTGGGTCACGTATGAATTCGATACTTAGTAAGCAACTTGACGGAACAGCGAAATAGGAAGGCCCCCTTCCTCTGCCGGCCTTTCCTGATCCGTGATATCGTTCGACGATGAATTTCGTTCCGAGCGTTCGCGGGCTACACGCAATGGGGAACTACCAACAAGTGTACGGAACTTCCGTGCACACGCCAGATTGGACAAATGTTTATCGCTTGTGTTATCGTTCGGCCACGAATAAAATATGGGTCGGGGAAGCACATTTTTCGTTGGTTATTTCTTTTTTATGCGTCGAACGAGGCGGGTGGGGAGAGATCGGTAGTCCGTTCACGCGGCAACGAGGATCCGATAGGAGCCTCATTTTCATGCATACTTTACATATATGTGAATGCATGAAATCGTGTTTGCGTCGGTGGAATATAATTTGTGAATAAATTTGGTTTTTTTTCTCTTTATCTCGGTACAAATAAGTATGTGGATTGTTGATATTATTGCTACGTGGATTGAACCATGACCATTGAAATTACCGACTGCTTTTGGGAGGTCGCTGCGGGCGCGATGGTCTGATTTAGAAAGAACGGCTTTATGGATTGACTAAACCCAAAGCTTTCGGTAATTATTCGGAAAGTGACCCCCACCAGGGAGGGGAGTGGGAGGTGGGTCGATTTATAGATTTTGACCCCCTAAACACGATGGTGGAGAGAAATCGCGGCGGTCACCCCCCTATAAAAAGTTATGGGGTGTTGAAGTTCAAAATTTATTACTTACTTTTTCAATCTTCGTTCTCCGGAGTATCATCCGTTGCCAGTGGAAACATATTTTTAATCGCCTCAAAAAATGCCGAAATCCGTTCCGTGTATGCGTGGTTTCGTTTGAAAAGAAATTCAGCAATATACGCAGGCCAAAACTTCTTTCGCCGCCCGTACTTTGGTATTGCTCCGCGCAGATCCCTCCACAAACGCTCAATATTTTGAGTGTGAGCCTTTGGCTCTGGATCAACGAAATTCATCGCATGATTCACCGTGAGATGAATGAAATTTTCGTTGTACTCGAAAAGAAAATCAAGTAATTTCTCCCGGTCATCGACAAGACGCAAAAATTCGTACAGTTTCATTATTCACGGATCGAATTAGACTAACCACGATAACCAGGCGAAAATTCCATGTCCTCAGTAATCGTATACATATTATAATCATGTACACGTATACTTACCGCACTTGTTGATATATTTTCGTACCGAGGTCGAGTTCTAGAAACGAAAACATCGAACGCAACACTCGTAGTCCTTACCTACATGTGTACGTGTACATATGCGAATCGTAGAAGGTATGTGTATTATTTTTCAAAACCCCATAACTTTTTATGAGGAGGTGACCGCCGCGATTTTTCTCCACCATCGTGTTCAGAGGATCAAAATCTATAAACCTTCCACCCTCCTCCGGAGTGGGGATACGTGTACATATGCGAATCGTAGGAGGTATGTCTATTATTTTTCAAAACCCCATAACTTTTTATAGGGAGGTGACCGCCGCGATTTCTCTCCACTATCGTGTTCAGGGGGTCAAAATCTATAAACCCCCACACCTCCCATCCTCCTCTCGGATGGGGGTCATTTTCCGAATAATTACCATTTGACGTACGTGGGATGAACTTTTTTCTAGAAATGATGATTCGACGAAGTTTTTTTGTAAATGGAACCATGTATTTTTTTCGATGACATTATTACCGATTTTAAGTCGAATTCAGCGACCTACGACACAAAGTCATCGAAAAAAAAATACATGGTTCCATTTTAAAAAGTGGAGTTGACCTTGACGAAGCTTCAGCGCTTCCACTGATAAAAAAACTAGGGTGGTCCAGTATGACGGCCTTCTCGAACACTGAAACTTTTGTCCGAACCATTTTTGAATATGATCAATAGTTTGAGTGCTATTGCTCTGTAACACTTTATGTGCCTCACCTGTATATGTATATGTAGGGTGTCTGAAAATTACCTGACATTTTGATTCATTAATAAAACGTAGTATTTATTTGAAAAGTCGGAACACAATAGCCGAGAAATGGCCGCCTCGTCCCTGTTTGCAAACGTTTACTCTTTTAACGAAATTTTCACTAACAGTTTGGCATAATTACGGACTAATTTCATAAATGATGTGTCCGAATGCTTCCGTGAGCTCCGGAATGGTCTGTGGATCCTTGTCATACACTCTTCTTTTCAGAAAACCTCAAAGAAAGTCCAATGGAATAAAAAAAAGTCCAATGACGTCAAATCGCATGATCTTGGTGATGAATTCACATCGCCGCAGCGCGAGATGTCATGAACATGAAAATTCGTCTGCAATAACTATGCAGTAAATGCAGCAAATAATATTTTTCTATGCGTTGCTTGATCGTATAATTGTCCATGACTAAACCTCAATACTTCCTGATGCCACTTGTCAAAGAATAGTACTCTATGTTCGCCTCAAGCAAAATGGCGCGCAATTTCAAACCCCAGGTTATTTTGAGACACCCTTTACAATAGGATGTTGTTCTCGCGTGGCTGTCACAAGATTTGTAGTTCACACGTCTTTCGGAATACCCTTGGCCAACAACGAGCGAATATCCGCAAAATTTGTGGTACGTTGATACGTTTCGCGGACTCGGTTATATGCTCGCTTGAAGTACAAATGGCTTGCGAGAAAAGCCTCGGTAACTGCGCCACCCTCTGGCCACAGAGCGTACTACTACGTCTACGAACTTGCTAGTCGATTAAAAAAAAATCTTCAGACCCGCTGTCTATTCGAATAAATATTTTCTTAAGAAAATAGTACCAAAAACCAAAATGACGAAAAGCATTTACATTCTTTTATTACTCGGCGGTTTTAAATATACTACTGACAAAAATTGTGAGAACAAATAAAAATCCGAAATTTTTAGGTCATTTTCAAATGGCCCTATCTCCGCGAAAAGTCGTCGCAGGGAAAAATTCAAAAAAGAATTTTAAATGATTGTGATTGCGTTATCAATTTTGAAAAAAATTGCCACAACTGTAGAGCTTTTGAAGAAAAAAAATCTAAAATTTGTTCTCTTTGATTTTTCGTCTAATTAATTAGTAACAAAGCGTCAAATATTTTTTAAATAAAGGATCAAAAACTAGAGATTTCAAGCTTTGAAGTGCTTTGTCAAATTTTCTTCTACGATGACTTTTCGCGGAGATAGAGCAGTTTGAAAATGACATAAAAATTTCGAATATTGTTTTGTTTCCTCAATTTTTGTCAGTAGTGTAGATCTCGATTAAGATAAATAAACATATATGAAATAATCCTCCGGCGTACTAGGAGCAAAGTGGTTGAAAAAAATTGATTTTGCGAAAACTTTCGTCAATTCACATGGAAAAGGATCAACTACACGCATTTAGTTGCTTCCGAACAATTTTTTTACATCAGCGCACCAGGCCAAGAAAAAATCGATTCTCAAACCCGTCAGTAGCGAATCGCCATATTAAAATTACACGCGAGGAGTTACGGAGAAATTTCCGCGAGGAACAACACGCCTGTGATCGCCGATCGCACTTGACCGCTTTAGCTCGCAACGAGCGCGTCGCGGGAATCACTCGGAAGAGGCCTGAACGCCCACGTGTTTGCGATACGCGAGAAAAATGACAAGAACGCGGGAACGCTGGATTGTCACGTACTGTTCATCCTCGACGCATGGCGAACACACGAGCAAAATCAACATATCGAGCTATCATACAAGCGCGAGAAATTCTTCCCGACGTGCCTTACGAGCATTTTTGTAGTTGGAGCGGTCCGGGAGATTGCAAAAAATTAAAACGTGACAAAGGCGCGAATAGACGGCGTTTTTTCTTCGGCGCGAGACGGCTGAGGCGATGGCGAGATCCAGTGAGAGGCGCGCTCAGTGACATCCTGCGGAAGAAAGTCGAAGCGCGAGTACCGAGCGCGCGCGGTGGGGGTGAACTATCTCTGCGCTTACTGGCTGGGCCAAGGGGGTGGATGCGTTCCGTCTGTCCGTCAGCAGGATCAGACACAAGTTGGAACTCGTCGATGATACAAGCCGCTCGTGCTCTCTCGACTCTTCTACACTATTTTTTACTCCTCGCGGTTTATACTTTCGACAATCGTCAGAAGACAACAAAGCGAAGACAATCGCGTATTTTTCGAACGCGTTCCTTTCGTCGCGCGGAACGCATACGACGATTACAAAGAAAAAAAATGTTATCGTGCGTCGTACGAATGGGTGAGCGGACAGGCGCGTGTGTGTGAAAAGTGGATATTCCGAAGCAACAAAAAAAGTATAAAGCCAGTGTCCGGAGGAGGACAGTTCTCACTGCCGAGTACGTGATAAAACAAAATTTTTCAAAAGTTCGGTAGAAACGTGCGCGAAAATCGACGCCACGGCTCGCACACGTGAGAAAGTTCCGGTGTCTTTTTTTTCGCCCCTTCCTCGTAACTCTCTCGTTCCGCTCGGCGAAAAAAATTATGGGCACGAGGATGAGAGAAATTTCCGCTCGCACGATTACCCGGGATTCGAAAGTCTGGAGCCTGCTGGATATCGGCTTGTCCGGCAGATTGAAAAATTCCCGAATTCGGGGATGATATAACGCGCTGGTTTTTTTTTTCTTCCGGCCCTTTAGGGCCACGAGCAAAATTTTTCCTCGAGTTTCGAAAGGAGCGACGGAGAGAAGAATAAAAAACTTCTCCGACAAATTTGGCGAATGAAAAAAAGATCGAACACGAGAAAACGTCGAGATGAACAATTTTTTGATAATTCGCAATAGAACGCTCCGCGGACTGGTACTGGGGTTGGTGGTGATCACGTTCGTAGCGTACTATCGCACCGGATCCAACGAGACTAATCTGCCTATCGCCGTGTCGATCCTCGGTAAGTATCCTTGCAGCTGATTCATCATGAGATTAGCGGCGAGCCGTGTCTGACTGGGTGACCGAGCCATTCGGCTAGATGTTCCTTATCTATCTACGTTGCGGTCATTTTCCACGCCAGAACTTTGCACAAAAACTCTCGCTGATACTCAGCCTCGAGAGGCCCGTTCTGCGCCAGGTTTCTTTCCGGAGACTTTGCCTTGGACAGAGCTTGCTTAGGCTCCGGAGAAATAGGCAAAGGACATGGGAAAACACTTCTCATGATTTCCGGGGACGAAATTTGGCTTTGTTTGGGTTTCAGCAGAGGGGGAAAGCGTATTTGGCTTTGAACGCGCTGTTAAAGTTTGCATCGTTGGAATGCAACGAAAATTTTCTTTTGTTCGTTTTTACCTCCATTTTTAACGTTATCCAAAAGGTTTTGCGATGCATTTGGGTTGCAGGTGTCTGATGAGGATATTCATGAAAGTTTGCAGCGACTTTGATCTACGGATAAAAAGTGACAATTAGAACAAATTATTTTCATTGCGCTCCAACGATGCAAACTTCAAGTAACGTCTTTGAACGAGCAGGCTTAGTTGCGCAGTTGGATCTCCTCGTAGCCTGAAGGAAAAGATGGAAGTTTGAGTTCGTTTGGGCTTTGAAGGAAGCGGGTAAGCTGCTTAGTGGGAACGTCCCTTATTCTGAGGGAAAAAAGAAAAATTTGGGCGTGTTTGGATTCATGGGAATCGTTCGGGTTCATTCGGGTCACGAACATGGCAAAATTCCGTAGCGGAAATTACTCTTAGCTTTCAGGGAAAAATGGCAATTTCGAATGGTGTTGAAGTTTGCAACGTTGGAACGCAACGAAAGTTTTTTCATGATTTATTTTCCATATTCCTATCATTGTGGTGGAGTTGTTTTTCATAGATTTATATTCTAAATTGTTAAACAAATATTTTTAAATGGTTGAAGGATTTTCGTAGGTGAAATTCACTGAAAGATATAAAAGAAATTCAGAAATATTAACTTTCGTTGCGTTCCAACGATGCAAACTTCGATCTCGTAATTTTGAGGGGCATGTTGATTCGAGCGAAGGCACTCGAAGGTAGGTAGAAGAAAAATGCGCAAGTTTTTCTCTTTAGCCTACTTAATTGGAAACCGGAGAAGAATTTGCGTCTAATTTTTTGCGTAAGGATCCACTTGACTGGAAGGTGGAGGAAAAAACATTCCAGTAGAGACTCTTCGCCCTTAGCCGCCCAATCAGACGGTATACTGAAAAATCTGGACGTAGAATTTTTTCGGATGGACTCGTTTAATTGCAGACGGGGTAGAATTTAAATCTAGTTTTTTTTCTACCACTCCACCTAACTAAAGGATGGAGAAAAAATTCTAAAAGATTTTCACACGCGTCTATCCACCTGAGCCGAAGGTTGCCAAAAAATCTGCTCCTATTTCTTTTCTACAGTTTTATTTAGTGGCCCGTAGAGAGACAAAAACAGACCTAAACAAAGCAAAACAAAGCAGCATTGAGGAAAGCGTTTTTTTTTTTAATCTGAATTCTTCTACTGTTTTTCTCAAAGAGGGAGAAAAAAATGAGGCAAGAATTTAAAAAAAAATTGATATGATTCCAGCTGTTGGAACGTTGAGAAAAAAAATGAACCGCGTTTTTTATTTATCGTCCCACCAAATACAATAGAGAAAGAAAAAATGTGTTCAGCGCCTTTTTTATAGTTCCATTTTCGAGGACGTGGCAAAAAAACAAAAAAACGTGCTTAAAAAGATCGGAACAAAGATTCCTCTGGGAGGAAGCAGTTGAAAAAACAGAGAACAGAATCTAGCTACTTTTTTTATAGAGAGTGGATCCATCGACTAGGAAATAAATTCGAGATAACCGTTTTTTTGCAACGCTCCCGCTAATTGACCCTTGTTAGGGTCCCTTATAGTTCATAGACCCTTATAGATTAAACTAACTTCCGAGTGGGCTAGAGCCTTGAGACTTTGAACATAGCTTAGAACTAGATGACAAACAACCAAAAAGACAGGAAAGATAAACATAAATATTAATATTAATATATATGTGTATATATATATATATATTAATATTTATTTAACTTAAGAAATAAATTTATTTAATAAATATTAATATTAATATTTATTTAATATATTAATATATTAATATAATATATAAATATTAATATATATATATATATATATATATATATATAGGGTGTCACAAAAATAACGGGACGGCTGAATACTTCCGCAGGTACGATTTCCCAAAATGACTCGAGTACATATCTGTACGTCGAATTTCTCGTCCTATCGATTGCGGATGTCAAAAAGGGAGTTTTTATTACAAAAAACAAGTTGACCTTGAAATCACCTTGAAGGTCATGGTCAAGGTCACGACCGAGGTCACCACTAGAAGCGCCTTGTTAAAATGGATAACTTTGGTCTTAACGATAGAATTTAAGAAGCTTCTGTTATCGTCCGAGGTATCCATACTGTGTTTAAGTGTAATTAACCCTGCAGTGACCTTCAAGGTCAAAGGGAACTGTACGTAAAATGTTCCGCTCTATCGATTGCCGATGTCAAAAAAGCGGCTTCCCATTTGAAAAACAAAAGTTGACCTTGAAATAACCTTGACGGACATCGCCAAGGTCAAAATGAAGGTCACCATTGAATTCCTTGAGAAAAGTTACTACAAGAACGACCTTAACATTTTGGGAAATTGTCTTACCTGCGGAAATACTCAGCCGTCCCGTTACTTTTGTGACACCCTGTATATAATATACTATACAAATAGATATTGTACATATGTTAATAATATATACAAAATTTAACAGCTAGCAACAGGTTTCAGGTTGAAGAATTAAGTTTGTGTGAGAGAGAGAGAAAGAAGAGGGGAAGAATTGTGAAGAAGATAAATAAAGAAATAAAATATAATTTAGTGGAAGAGAAAGAAAAACATGATATTGATAATGAATAGTGAATGGGCGACTAGGGTTTTCAAATTTCAAGTTTTTTTAAACCTGAAATTTGCCACATGTTTCTGTCGTTATCTCATCAGGATGTTTAACATCTCTTGCCAAATTTCACACACACAAGGCAGAAAGCAGAAAATAAAATCATTTAACCTCTAGGCGGCCGGGATGATGACGATTGGCATCACCTCAAGATATGACTTGGGCATATTCATAAATGCCGGCCGCCTGGAGGCTAAATAATTTTTTTTCTCCATATACCACGTTTAAAAGTATAAAATAATTTCTCCCAGCCCCATACAGATTTACAACCCCATAGAGATTCCTAACCCCATACAAATTGTTTTTACAGATTTTACAGTTTTCACAGATTGAAATGATTTTATACTTTTGAGTCCATTTAAAGAATGTGGTAGATTAATAAAAATTAAAAAATTTATTTAGATAATTTTGTTTTCTTTTTTATGTGAAAATGTATTGATGATGTGTATTCTACAGAAGTGTGGGAAGTAAGAATTAATAATAGAGGGAAAAAATGCATGTACTAGGAATATCCGATCGATATATTAGAAATATGTCATCCATACACTCTCCGTACGATCCATGTACGAGGAAATAGATATTAAGTATTCAGGGCAAATAACTTTTTCGGATCGATCTAGGTACTAGGTAGAAAAAAAATGAAAAGAAAGAGTAGCCCTACGTACGAGTTTTAGTTGAGATTGACGTGTGCATATTTGGAATGCAATAAAAATTAATTGTTCTGAATTCCTTTAATTTCTGTGCAGTTGAAGCTTGCATCGTTGGAAGGAAACGAAAGTTTTTTTTACATTTTATTCTCCTCGTTTTCATTATTACAGAAGATCTTTTTTTTATGAATTTATAGTGTACATTGCCAAATAAGTGTATCAAAAAAATCATTGAGGAACTTTGGTACAATCTGCCGGAAGACATTGACGGAATTCAGAGACTTTAATTTTCATTGCATTCCAACAAAAAAAGATAGAAGTTTGGCTTGACGAATGCGACGAATGTTTTTTTGCCCAATCTTTTCCTGGCCCATTTAGGCTACGAATACAACTGAAATATTTTTGGATATTCTCACGAGGGATCGATATCCTAAAACTGCAAGAGAAGAGTTTGGACAATAATTAAAATAAAGAAATGAAAGAATAAAGAAGGATTTTCGTTGCATTCCAACGATGCAAACTTTCACGTCATTAATCTACAGGGGAAGAGATTTTTTTCCCACATCAGCCTTGGCATAAAACTTCTCAGAAGATACGGCACGAAAATCCGTTCCCGAAGAATTATCAGCGCGGCACAGTAGCTTGATCTACAATGACAATCTTTCTCAAATTTTCATGTGTTTTTTTTTCCAACGGGGTCATTCCGAATCTTCATCTAACTGTCGCAAGCGAGTATTCTCGTTGCGAGCAAAGCTTGCTTGTTCGATTATGCAGAAAACGTGTTCCTCACAATAAACTTTTGCGACTTCCGATAAGATACGTCTCGGAAATGCAGTGAGGCAAAAGTCACGTGCAAGGTCTGGCCACAGAATGTCTCCAGCATTTTTTGAGCTGTTTGTTCAAAAACGTACAATCCGAGTCCGCAAATTAAGGTTTTCGGTAATACACAAAATAATTAAATAAAAATATTGTAAAAATATTCGTTGCGTTCCACCGTTGCAAACTTAAACAGCATATTTTTAGAACATTATCATGTGGTCCTAGAGACCCGGTTTCCAAATCACAACGTTGATGACCTGATATCCTAACGGGGGGCTATTCACTTGTGAAATCATTCAAGCACTTCTGTTCGAAATCGAATGCAAAATCACAAGAAATCGCGAATCGTCTTACTAAATCAACATTATCCGAATGTGGTTGAAATTCCCTGAAATCAGGTTTAAATTTTTTAAAGTCGTCGGAAATCAGCTTGAAACCACTTGATTCGGGAAGTCGCTAGAAATCATCGGATTCTCGAAACAAAGAAATTTTATTATGATTTTTCGTAGTATAGTCCATTGTCCGTGCGTTCGAGCGGTTAGTTTGTGGCTCAACGCCAGTGCACTCGTCAGTTCATACAGAGTCACGTCAATTGACGTGACCCTGTATGGAAAAATTAAACATTTCTTTTAATATCTATATCTGTCTTTTTTAATCACATTTTTCATTTTTAAAATTTTTAATTCAAATTTGAGTTACAAGATTAGTCAATAAAAAAGAAATTTAACCATTTTAGGACGTTTTTTCTCCCTCCAATGACTTCAGCAATCGCTTGAAACTGAGTTGATGAATTCAAATGAAATCAATTGAAATCAACTGAAATTACGTGCAATCATATGACTAAAAATAGCTTGAATCATTTATGAAATCACAAAAATCATATGAAATCGACTTCACACGGAAATCTCTTCCGCACCTTACTTAATAGTGAGCAGCCCCTCGTATCCTAATGCTAGAACTTAAGAAGATTGGAGCGTCAGCCTCAAGCCAAGATTGAATTTGAAGAATGTATAAGACTACCGGCCAAACGTTGAGTACACCAGTCGAAATTTCTTGCCGCACTAAAAGTTAGATAGCGGACTCAAAAATTACGATAATCAAATTTCCCAAGCGGCGTTTCAAAAAGGACAAATTTACCTTCATTTTGCTTCTTTAGAGAAACTTTTACAATTTTTTTTTGGGCCCGGTACGTCTTTTTGAAAATGGTTATTTTTTAGCTTTTTTGCACGTCTAAAACTGCCCGCATAACTTCTGGCGAATTTCTCCGCTCGTTTTCTCCGTGATAAACTTAAAGAGGGTATCAAAACTTAAATTTTCCTTTTTTAGAAAGTTTTGTATGATTTTTTTTCGCCCCAGTATTGCATTTTTAGCTAAAAACATATGTTTAAAAAAATTGGCGTGGTCCAATAACTATGAGGTTTCAGAGAAAATGTCAAGAGGGTAAAAAGTTGCATAGGTTCACACTAGAGTAGCCTGCATTTTTTCGGAATAAAAAAAAAATTTACAATTTTTGGTCGGAACTCTGATGAGTGCAGAGGCTCCATTTGGGAATTATGGAGTTTAGGACAATCTGTCAAGAAAGAAAATTTGTTCACTTTTTCATTTTTAATTAACTACAATTTTTTCAGTATAACAAAAATTATTTTCACAATTTTTTTAAGAATTTTTTCAAATAAAAGAAACTAAAGTTTTGAACTAGTTTTTCCTTTTAATATTTGATCTAAAATCCGATAGGTCTTGAGAGACAACAACTCAACCAAGGATGATTCTCCGAGTTCAAGTGGAAAAAATTCTTAAAATAATATTGAAAAAATTCGGAAAAAATGGTTAAAATAATTTTTTCAAATGTAGTTAATTAAAAATGGAAAAGCAAACAAATTTTCTTGATAGATTGTCCTAGACTCCATAATTCCCAAATGGAGCCCCTCCACTCATCGGAGTCCAGACCAAAAATTTAACTGGATCATCTGAAATAAAAAAACAAAAAAAATCATTAGTTTAATAATAAATCTAGTCCTTGATCGAAGATTTTTTTTTTAATTAACAAAATGGCGGCATCCGGCAGATAACTTTCGATTTTCCACCAAAACATCGCTCGTTTATTGTGAAAAAATAGAAATTTTCAACAAAAATGAAAATCCTCCGATTAAGGACTAGTTTTTCAATCTATCAATAAACACACTAAATTTCGTCAAAATCCATCAAGTGGTTTTTGAATTATAGTGATCACCGCTTTGAAAAACATAGTTGCGAGAAAAACGCGTTTAAAGTTTTTCAATGTGGATACGGTATTATATGTTCGTAAAATTTTGAGCTCGATGGATGGAGCTAAACCTTTTCAAATGTATTTTGATCCGCCGAATCCGAATGTCACAATTTTTTTTTGCCGAAAAGTCGAGCATTCAATTGTTTAAAGCCAATTGTTAAAACAATTTTTCAAAAAATTAAACTTTTTCGGGATGAATTATTTTTTAAAAAGCATTTTGGGCAATTTTAAAACGAAAGTATTCCTTATAAAATTTTGCTAAAGTTCATAGTATTTAAGTAATACATTTTTGAAAATTTCTGAAAGACTTTCCAAACTGTACGCTTGATTTATGTATAGAAATACTAATTTAAAAATTACTTACATCGAATCATCCATTCCTGGCCCATACAATAGGGCTTCTGCCGATGTGAAAGCTTCCAAAATATCATTTTGTTGTTGTCTTCGAAGCATTCTGCCTTCCCGGGTATCATCGTTAATAATAGGGGAGTGGGGGTCGAAACCGATTGGTTGCAGCTGCCTTACGCTACCTGCCATGGGGCCCCGACGCCCCTCCACTAATTGTGGGATATCCCGGAAACTATTCATCGGATTGACTTGAAATTTTCAGGGAATATTTTCGAAACGTCACACTTCAAGAAAATGTATAAAAAAATCGATTTTCCAAAAATTCTGCCTGCATCCCACTACTTAATTTTTGAGACCGCTATCTAACTTTTAGTGTCTTCATGAATTATTTTACTTTTTTCACCACCAAACACCATAGATTTATGTATAGAAATACAAATTTAAAAACTACTTACTTCGAATTATCAATTCCTGGCCCATACAATAGGGCTTCCGCCGATGTGCAAGCTTCCAAAATATCAATTCGTTGTCTTCGAAGCATTCTGCCTTCCCGGGTATCATCGTTAAGGAAGCTTTCCAGTGTGACAGCCCGAAAAATCGCTGTTTTCCGCGATTTTTTTTTTTAAAGAAAAAATAATCTAATCGGTCTGGTTTTTTTTTTGTATATTAATTGGGTATTGAAGAATACAAAACAATTTTTTAAAGATCGATTTATTTATTAATTAATATCTATAAAAATGATGAAACAATTGTTGCAGAAAATGCACTTGGATGTGGTGTCCACGTTGGGGGTCACAATTTTGATCTGAAACAAAAAACACAAAAAGATTATTGATCGGTATATAATTGGCTTTCGTGCTATGGAGGCTTTTTTTTTTTTTTTGCAAAAATGGCGCCGGTTTGAACAAAAAGTATCGATTTTAGCATTTTTTTTGGCAGTTTTTTTTACAAAAAAATAGGAGATGTCAAAAAAAAAGAAAAAGCTTCCATAGCACGATAAACAATGACGTTAAGAATATTGTGTAAAAAATTCAATTCGATAGCTTTAAAACTCTGCCCTCCAAGTTGGACACCGTTTTGAAAAATGCTGTTTCGAGAAAAACGCGTTCAAAGTTTCGCTGTAGCTGTAGCGCTCCGTTGCCTTCTTCCAAGAAATGCTGTACAGTAACCGAAATAATCTGAATTTCGGCATGAAAATTTCAGGGAATATTCGGAAGAGTGTATACTATTCGATAAAGCAAAAAAAATCGATTTTTTGAAAATTTCACACTGGAAAGCTCCCTTAACAATAGGGTGTTGGGGGTCGAAACCGATTGCTTGCAGCTGCCGTACGCTACCCGCCATGGGGCCCCGACGCCCCTCCACTAATTGTGGGATATCCCGGTAACTATTCATCGGATTGACTTGAAATTTTCAGGGAATATTTTCGAAACGTCACACTTCAAGAAAATGTAAAAAAATCGATTTTTCAAAAAGTCTGACTGCATCCCACTATTTAATTTTTGAGGCCGCTGTCTATTTAGTGTCTTTATGAATAATTTTACTTTTTTCACCAGCAAACCCCATAGACAAAAGATAGTTCGATGTATAAAATGTTACGTGCGATGTGCCTTCATCCGCCTTAGCGAGGCGAAGTATGCAACGTCCACGAGTCAAAATATCCTCGAAATTGCAGGTCGTGGGGAAACGTCAGAAGCGCAGAACGTATCGGTCAATGGGACGGTGGAATGTTCGGGAGTTTCGTCGAGGAACGGGTCCCAGGATTCGTCCACTATGAGCCTTCAGCGAGATGGTAACGACAGTACGAGTCAGCCAGTGGCGCCATCCAGTTCGATCGGCCAAACGTCTTCGATGTCGTCGAGTCCTCAAGGGATCAACGTCATCAACGAGACGATCACCCCAGACGTCACGGTCAAGTTGACGAACGCGAGCAAGGAGACGAGCAGCGCTCGGACGACGACGACGACGACGACCTCAACTACGACGACAACGACGACGACGACGACCACCACCAGGTCGATCGCGTATCCACCGGACTCCGCTGGTGCGATGTATCGCGAGGGTCACGACGTAACGGCGTCGGACAAGTGTCCGTCGAACGGTGCCAATCTGAGTCTGGCCATCGTGATAGCCTCGGCGCCGAGTCACGTCGAGGCCCGAAAAGCCGTACGACAGACCTGGGGCCACTACGACCAGCGACGAGACGTCGCGATTATTTTCGTTCTTGGCACGACGAACGACTCGAAACTGGAAAAATTGCTCAGCCTCGAGGAGAATCTCTACGGGGACATGGTGCGCGGTCGTTTCGTCGATTCCTACACGAATCTGACCTTGAAAACCATCTCGAGCCTCGAATGGATAATAAATTATTGCGCCGGTGCGAGATTCGTTCTCAAAACGGACGACGACATGTTCATAAACGTGCCGCGTTTGCTCGCGTTCGTTCAACGTCGCGAGAACGAGCGAAACGTCATATACGGCCGTTTGGCCAGAAAATGGAAGCCGTTCAGGAACAAAAAGAGCAAGTATTACGTTCCCCTTTATCAGTACAAACCCGATCACTTTCCGGACTTCACGACCGGGCCGGCCTATCTTCTCTCACGCGACGTCGTCGACAGGCTCTTCGCAGCCGCACTCGGGCACACCTATCTCAAACTCGAGGACGTATTCGCCACCGGCATCGTGGCCGAGCAACTCGGCGTGCGAAGGATTCACGCCAATGAATTTTACAACACGAGAATCGCCCACACGCCCTGCAACGTTCAACGTGCCATCAGCATACACATGGTCAAGTACAAGGAGCAATTCGATCTTTGGAAAAAACTTCTCGACGGCACCACCAAGTGCAAGTGATCCGCCCGATAACGAGGCGAGCGAAGATCAATGCGAAAATACCCGAACGATCCATTCGCTGGATCGGAATGGGAATTTACGGCGAGAAGAGCGACGTGGCTCTGCGTTTTTTTTTTTTTTTTTTTTTACGTAGCACGTTTCGACGACGACGATACGCGAGGAAGACGAAAGACGATTGCTTCCGGCGTATGCGGTGTAGGATGCGTGCGCCGCGACAATGCTCGCGACGCTTTGAATTTGTCACGTGTGAGAAAAGCTTGAGGAGCAGCGTGTGCGCTCGAGCCATACTTGCCCGTATTTAGGGCACGCGCACGCTCGTCGCGTACAGGAGTTTAAACGACGGTGGTGAAGGTAGGCCCGCTCGGTGTCCGAGATTCGTAAGTTCCGATTTGCGCCGCTAGGTGCGCTCGTAGTGTCGGGGTGTCGCGTGCGACGGAGAAGGAATATAGCAATTTCGTCTCAGGAACGTGGCGCATGCGCCGTGGTCCCTACCCGTACGCGAGGCGATCCGTGGCACTTCAGCCGATGAAAAAAAAATACCGCAAATCATTTTGAAACATCGAGTTACTTCAGTGAATAATATTCACCGAGAGGAGAATTTTTTTTTTAATTTCTGACGTTTTTCAGCCGCGATTACTATTTTTTTATATTTTTTCGTTCAAACGGCTGTATCTTTGGTAGGATTTCTCGTATTTACATTCGTAAAAAACGAAAATGTGCGTCTTTTTATGGCCTTCTAGAAAAAAATTAATTTAGATCTTATTGAGCAAGTCGAACGTCCGTTTCGGGGCGAAATATGCGAAAATATTTTTTTTCTCAAGGAAAGACACTCGTTATTTTATTTTTTTAAATTTTCCCGGATTGTGAATACGAAAAACGGATTTATGGTATTTTTTATATTATGGGATTCCTACACACGGTGAAGTAACAGCTATTTTTTTTTTCATTTTTTAAAATTAATATCGTTAAATTTATATGTTAAAATTAACTTTTAAAATGAACATATTAAAATTATGTGTTATTAAATTAAAATTAAAATTAACCAAATACATAAATGTATTTAAAAAACCTGGTAAACATACAGCGAGTGCTCCACACTCTTCAATCGAATATTGATAAAAAGAATAGAATTTAAAAAAAGCTGTTACTTCACGGTGTTTAGGAATCCCATAATATAAAAAATACCAATAATCCGTTTTTCGTACTCACAATTCGGATAAATTTTAAAAAATAAAATAACGCGTGTCTTTTCTTGAGAAAAAAAATATTTTTGCATATTTTGCCCTGAACCGGACGTTCGACTTGCTCGATAAAATCTGAATTAATTTTTTTCTGGAAGGCCACAAAAAGACGCACATTTTCGTTTTTTTACGAATGTAAATACGTCGAATCCTGCCAAAGATACAGCCATTTGAATGGAAAAATGTTGAAAAATGGTAATCAACGAGAAAAAACGTCAGATATTTTTATAAAAATTTCGACACGGTGAAAAGTTTTCAATAAAGTAACTAGATTTTTCAAAATTATTCGTGGTATTTTTTTTTTTACTGACTAAAGTGACATGGATCGCCTCATATATTAATCTTAATTTTGTATATACTTGATACGAATGACAATGTTTTAAAAGTATATTGAAAACTTCTCCAATAATGGCAATCGCGTTTGCCTCGAAACCATCACAAATTTCAAAATCCAAGCGACCTCGATAAATATCAGGGGGCTGGCACCTCCTATCCCTTGCCGTATGTAAAGATGCTACGTTTTTTAACCGTTTTATTTAGTTCCACCTTTCCACGTGGCGCTAGTAGGTTTTTCACGACATTCTTATTGCGCAGGCGCGAGACGCGCACGGCGTACTTCACGAACCCGCGCCGAATACGACTATTTTGACGTTTGGAGTTCAAGCCGCTGTGCGGAATTGATGAAATTGCCGAAAAGGTGCATTTTTCACCGTACCAGCCAATCCTCGTATTCGAAGCTATGGAACGCCTATGAGTTACATGTGTGCGTGTGTGTACACATACATAGCCCCTACGCGCGCATCAGGATTGCAGGAGAACGACTAGCGCCGCGATTGCCAGAGTTGGACACTACAAACAGCGAACAATTCGCGTAACAAAAATTCCAAAAGATGCCAGCCCCTTGACAAATATGAACGATATTTATCACCTAACCTAACCGAAACAATGGCCCCGAGTGAATCATGTCCCACACTCGGAACCGTTATATTTTGCGTTCGGTCCCCACTCAGCGATTTTTCTTTATAAAGCTCGCGAGTGGTTCGAGTCGAGAAGAAAGCATTTTTGCTCTTTTGATATGTTTTATCCGAGTGATTTCGGTACTCGTGACAGACGAACACGTTTTTGAATACAACGTTTTGGTTACGTTAGGTTATAGGTTATGTTTGACAAGCATGGACGTGGCAGGGGGAGGACACCCCGCGACAGCAGCGCCTTCGACGTTAAACGTGCTTACCCCCACCACTGAAATTCGCCTTCGTTTCAATACGTGTATGTAAGACCGTGAGCACGCACGAAGCCAACATAACCTCACTAATCATCGAGCCGAGTTTTCTCACGGTTACGTTTTAAGGGGGGGGGGGGAAGAAGAGTCTCAGGTTCCGGGGAATTGACTGACGCACAGCTTGACGATTTTCTCTCGCCTTAAGGGACGCTTCTACTTTGTCGGGCCAAAAAATCTTCGATTTTTCACCAATTTTTTATGCGAATAAAAATTAAATATACAACGTGCAAATTTGGTATGTTTACTAAGCGGTCTTTATCGAACGTGCTAATATTTTTCAAAGTTTGGTTAATGGTACTGGACGTGGGAGGAGCCGTGTACCTCGTGCGCCGGCGATGATATTCTTCGCTTGCGGAAGTACTGAGTACTGAACGGGTGATCCGGAGGAAAAAATCGAACGTATTTTTTACTTTGTACAATATTGCGTACAAGTCGAGCCAGAATCAGGAAAAAATCGCAAAATAAAGAAATAGTGAGCGATCGAAGGGGAAGTATAGGGGTTTGCCGAGAAAAATGGCCGTTTTTATTTCATAAAATAAAAACGTTTGAATATTTTTTGATAATTCTAGTTCAGCTGATGAAGACGTTTGTTGTACACGTGCCTGCCCTGTGTGCCCAACACTTGCGCAAACATGGCAAATGTGGCTTCGAGGAAAACACGTTGGATGAACTTCCGAAAGTTTAAAGATCCGAAAGAATAAACAAAAGTTTATTTGTTTATTTGAAAAATTATTCCGAAAAGCTGTTACCTCCGATTTGGCTGAAATTTGGCACAGATGTTCCATTTAATATATAAAGACATCCCTCAAAGGGATTTTTGGCGCATTCCAATAGTTCACGAGAAATCGAATTTCGAAGTTTATTTTTTAGCCCGTACGACTATATCTATATCGCTTGCCACGGCCGTCGATACTCCCACTCCTCCGACTTCACTGGTATACTTAAATAGTTTAAGCTATTTTCGAGGCCTAAATTTGCCAAAAAAAATTGAGCTACGGAACTTTCGTTGCGTTCCAATGATGCGAACTTCAATATCATTTTTTTTTTATCTCGATCACTGCGTAAACTATTATGTATAATTTGTGAAAACACACGACGTTGGAGTGATGCAAAACAGTTGATTCTTTTTCTCCAGGCCTAAGCACAAAAGTTAACGACGAAAATATAAATTCTCGCCCATGCGAGTATTTTTCTAATTTACGCGGTAAACATTTTTCGCGTATCGAACGAAAAATACAATTACACGGTTTCCGTCGTAAAAATCGACTTTCCTCGGAACAATTACTTTATCGAATTTGGGAATTTAGAATCGGCGAGTTTTAGTCTTCCGCTTCTTGCCACAACGAAATATATTTTTTCGTCTTGCCGAGGAGACCGACCACGTGCTAGTTATTTTTCAACGCACTGCTAACTATTCTTTTTTATTTGAACAAGTGAAAAATGACGATTCCATGATACACGTCAGGTAATTATTCAGCAATAGATCGTGCCAACTGTTTCGGTTGCCCAACAGGCCTCACTGCGCGAGAATTTTTTTCTCGTTCGTTTGCATTTTCCACCGTCGAAAGAAAGGAGAAAAAAATGATTTTTTTGCATCATAATACACGAACGGTACACACCTAATAACACACGAAATGCAATTATGATACCATAACATCGTCATGTGCAGACTGATCCACTAGAAGCAAGCCACTCGAAAGTCCCTCAATAAGTGTATTTTCGACGAAAAAGTCAGAGACAAAATTCAAATGGTTCGTCAATACCCACGTTTTGCACATTTTTTGTTTCGAATGGACGTATCAACCTGATTTCAAGGTCACCTTCACTTTTTTCAAAGGGAAAGCCTTATTTTATGGGCCGCAAATGTAGAGCGCAAAAAAGTTGTGGTGACCTTGAAATCGGGGTAAATGTTCGGAAGTGGGGCTCCTGCTAGAATCATGCTAATTTTCTTTGAGGGTTCAAACACCCCCAAACAACTCTGAACAACCTCAAACAACCCTGAACAACATCAAACAACCCTAAACAACCTCAAACAACCCCATATAAACCCAAACAAAATTTGCCCTAATTCCAACAGGAGCCCCACTTCCGAATATTTACCAAAATCAGGTTGACACCTCCAGTGGAAAAAATCTAAGACTACCAAAACGTAGACTTTGACAAACGATCCAAATTTTGTCTCGGACTTTTTCGTCTGAAAGCAATTTTCATAGGTGTTTTCGAGTACCTGACTTTTGGTGAATTATTCCGTATACGTATACGTAATGAATATATATTTGTTCCGTATACGTATTGAATGTATATTTGTTCATAAACGTTTTTCCACACACACACACGACCACATTGATAAGCGACGAGGAAATCATTGTATACACAATATTTTACGTAAATTTTTATTCCATAATACAATTATATATATATATAATTGTATTATGGAATAAAAATCATTGTATACACAATATTTTACGTAAAAATTTACGTAAACAATTATATATATATATAATTGTATTATGGAATAAAAATTTACGTAAAATATTGTGTATACAATGATTTTTATTCCATAATACAATTTGATATATATATATATAATTGTATTATGGAATAAAAATTTACGTAAAATATTGTGTATACAATGATTTCCTCGTTGCTATATATATCAGGAAAAAAAACTCCCACTCACACGTGTTTTGCCACGGAAGTATCGTAGTATCGTTAATCTTTCGGCGTAACACCCCGCACCGTACACGTGCGCTATTTCACTCTTATCACTTTTCAAATATCCCATCTATAAAAAATTACACACGAGGCGCTGCTCACGACGTAATTACTTTTATTTTTCTATTCTTTATGATAATGAAGTATAGGTGTGACCTTGGGTGTGGAGAACCACAAAGCAGTACTAGCAATGTCGAAAGAAAAGAGCACAGCGAGAAGATTGGAAAATTCCTTAGTTTCGATGTTATTCATTGCGAGAACGTTCGTTAATTGGAAAAAACGTCGCGACTCGACGATTTTGCTGATACTTTGTATGTGATCCTTCTTCCTCTGACGAAGAAATACGAAGCACGAAATGTCGTACGTGAAAGAAAAAAGAATCGAAGTACGACGTGACTTAGTTAAGAAAATTAATTTTCCGCACGAAGCGCCATAAAGTAATACGAGGTTGAGAAGGTGACGGCTCCTGTCGTCGCGTCGTTAAGGGGGAGGGGGGTACCTTTAGGCGAGGCAAAAAATCTTGATTTTCATGATTTTTTTTAAAGGCCAAATTTCACCAACATTTTTGTGACTTGGGGCATGGTTTATTACTACTTTTGGCTGTTACATGGTATTTTTTTATTTCTGGCAATTTTTAAGGCGAGAAATCCCTTTTGAAGCGTTAAAAACAGGGATTTTTCGGGAATTTTTTTACAGGGGATAAAATAATCTGGTCGTTTTCAAATTTGGACATGAGTTTATAACTGTCAAGTTGAAAAAAAAAAATTTTTTTTTGGGATGACCAACCTAATAGCCGCGTTATTAAGGGTCTTCGGACGCCCGTTTGCCGCGACATCGAAAAGTGCTGCAGTTATCACTCTTTTTCTGTTGATCCGAAAAAGATTTAATAAGTGTCATTCGTTTGGTGACATAATGAGGGGAAGGATATACGTAAAAAATGATGAAAAAGTGCAAAATTGAAAATTTGGAAGCCTTTTACTCCAAAGTTCGAATTTTCGACCATTTTTCGACATATTTGACCCCAAAAAAATTATTTGCACGCTACCTTCTAAACTTTAGGTATATCCTTCCGATAATATTACTGAGAGTAACCTCCCAAAGCCTCATCCAAACCGGTCGATAACTTTTTGAGCTACGACACGAGCAATTTTTGAAAAAGTAGTTTCGACATAATCGCGTTTAAGGCGTTACCCCCACTTGTAGCGCAAAAAAAAGGCCTTTTTCATGAATTTTTTTAAAGAAAACTACAAAACTTTTTTAATCGATCAATACACCATCTTAAAGAACACATCTTGAAGAACTTTCAGTAATTTTTTTATTGAAAAATATTACATTGTTTAGTGGCAAATGGCCGTCAATGAAATAATGTTTTTATATACACGGTTTGCGGTGACCAACATTGCGGCGAAGTGGATCATCTGAAAAAAAAAATGCGGATGGATTTAGTCAAATATAAGTATAAACTAGTCTTTAATCGAAGGATTTTAAAAAATATTCATTTTTCACAAAATGGCGGACAGTCAAAGTTAATGGTTCGATTTTAACGAAAAAAAACGGCCGTTTTTTGGCTATAAAACGGCCATTTTTTTTTCGAAAAAAAAAATCGAACGATTAAACACTACATTTTTATGTATTAAATAAGCCTGCAAACTTTCAAGAAGATCGGTTAATTAGTGTTCGAGTAATCTTGGTCACCGACTTCAGAAATGCCATTTTGAGAAAAACGCGTTTAAAGTTTCAATTTCAGTTCTTCAATTCACGGATTCTTCTCTTTCAACGCTCATATCTCAGTGAATTTTGGTCGGATCGACTTGAAATTTTCAGGACATATTCTCAGATACTTATACTTAAAAAAAATGCAATAAAAAAATCGATTTTTTCAAAATCGCAAATGGGGGTAACCCCTTAAAGTTTCAACATGTGAAAACTATTAATTGTAGTGACTTACCCCGCGCTCTAGACTATATAAGATAACTCCGCAAATATTCAATATTTCGAGTTTTCCTTTGGTCAGTATATTCTTTGGGTATCATACTTTCGAAATGTGTTTGAAAAAATTGATTTTTTGAAAATTCCAAAGGGATTTCTCGCCTTAATAATGGCAGGGGCATGGCACGGTGTCACCTACGTTGTCAGACGGCGTGACACGTGGCGTCAGCGGGATTAATCTGAAGAAAAAAAACCAACGAAAATTTTCTTTCGTTAACACTCATACGCAGCATATGAACCAAGAAAAAGTGAGAAAAGTTGAAAATCGACGCGATGGTGCGCTTTGAAACAAAAAGATTGAATTTTACGAAAAAAAAATGGCTACATTTTGCAATCATTTTTTTTTTCTTCAAATACATCGAGGGTCGTGTTTTAGACAATGAGGTTAGGAAGATGTATACCAAATTTCATCAGAATCGGTCGATTAGTTTTTCAGCTATATGTCACGCCAGTTTTGAAGATGTGCCATACCTCCGCCCATTTGGAAGGTCAATAAATAAAAAAATACCATGTAAAAGTCAAAAGTAGGAATAAAACATAGACTAAGTCTCAAAAAAGTTAAAGAAATCTTTCCTTTTAAAAAAACTGACGAAAATCAGCAAATTTTTTCCTCGTCAAAGGTATAACTTCCACTAGCTTCTTCGTTTCTTTTTTTATCTTCGTGTATACGTATATAGACGTTGAAATTTGCATCGTCGGAATGCAACGGAAATTCATTGTTTCCGGTCGCTCACATTTTCGCTCTGGTCGATTGGGACTGTGAAAATTACTCGAACGTCTTTACGTATCCTTATTGGAGATTTCCGACCACAATTTGTGGAAAAATGGTTTTGGATGATACGAAAAAAAATATAAACAACAGAAAGAGGGAAAAAGTCGTTGCTTTCGAAAGATGCAAACTTCAACGTCATCATCATCATCATTCATCTAGATATTTACAGATGTTGAAGTTTGGATCGTTGGAACGCAACGAAACTTTTTGTTTTTCCTTTTTATCCTCCATTTCTATAGTTATCTAAACTCATTTCCCATTGATTCAGGTTGTAAGTCTCCACTGAGAAACTAAAGAAAACGCTCGCTGTAGCTTTGTTCTGCCAAAGAAAATTGGCAATTAGAAACGAATTATTTTGGTTGCCTCCCAACGACGTAAACTTCGATACCATGCTTAAAGGGTGAGGCAACAACTATTAGCAGTAGGAATATTTTCTAGCCTATCAGACTTGGGAGAAAACTTTTCCCAACGAAGGTGCACAGTTCGAAGGGGGTCATCGATTAGTGCCCACGAGGTTTGTCCAGGTGAAGGCGCTTCAGAGATTTCAAGGTCACCTCCATTTTTTACCAAAGAAGACGACTATATTTTTTCAGAGCTTCATCAAGGAACCAAAAATAAGTTCAGACCCCCAATTTCAAGATGGCCGATCGTGATATAGTATAAAAAATCGACAAAAAAAGAAACTCCAATGTTTTTCGCCTAAAATCGATTTAACGAAATGCGCATCGATTGTATTATTAATCACGCCAGTCACACTTTGCGGAAAACGTGATTCTGCACTGAGCTGAGGTATTACCGTCGTTATTCTTATCGTCCAAGAGAACACACGTTATTATGGAAATCACGAACTTTTCGCTGCTTTTCAGAACAAGTCGATAAGATTCTTACGTGCAAACGATGTAAACAAAGCCTACGACTTTCCTGGATTTTGCTTAGCATTGAACTATTGAGACCTCAATTAGAGCCTGTCCGTTGAGGTCTTGAGTAACGGGTATGAAATCATGTGCGAATTTAACAATTCCTTTTCGTACGAAAAAGTTCTTCACTCATAAAATTAAGGATGTTGACTCCCTATGAAACATGTTAATGTTGATTGTTCAATAAACAGCTTCTTAATCGTCATGAAATTTTTACACGACCTCCTGAATACTTCATGTAAAAACATACCAAATTTTCAGAATTCTATCATCATTACTTCAACCTCCTTAAGGGCTGAAATAAAAAATGATAAGAAAATTCTGAAAATTTGGTATGTTTTTGTATGAAGTATTTAAGAGGTCGTGTTAAAATTTCACGACGATTAGGAAGCTCGTTATTAAAAAATTAACATTTTGTTAAGAACAATTTTTAAAAGAAATAAAAAAAAAATTATCAATAAACTTCGTTTTGTTTCCGTTGCTTTCAGTATATTGTAGATATTGTAAAATTGAGAGGTCAAAAAAAAAACTTATTGCAAAGTTACGTCAGTTTCCATAAAACAACATTTGATTTGTGAATGTTAATTGTTCAATAACGAGCTTCCTAATTGTCGTGAAATTTTTACACGACCTCTGAAATACTTCATACAAAAACATACCGAATTTTCAGAACTTTATCATCATTTGCGATTTGGGACTCAACATCCTTAATTACACACTTATTTAGTATGAATATAAAGCTGTTAGAAAATACTTTTTTCTTTCGATGTACAAAATAGCCGACTACTAATATTTTCTTTCGTTATCCTTTTTTCAGGCGCTCCGCGGCGTAACATTTAGCATTCACAATTTTTTACCTAAAACAAAAAACAAAAATTTTCGTCAATCTACATTAGAATACCCAGAGAAGTGCGTACGGAATTTAATAAATATTGTTTTATTCAAAAGTTATAGGCATTTGAACTTAATAAATGAATTTTCAGTGAAAAATTTCGTTATAACTGCTCATAAAATGAAAAGTTTTCGATTAATCAGAAATTCCGTACGCACTTCTCTGCGAAATGCAATTAGGAACATAACTTTTGAATTTGAAGTAAATCGAGTGAAAATTGTTGACCTTATTTGTCACGCCAATTGGAAAAAAGCTGTTTCGAGAAGTTTCGAGTAGTCGGCCATTTTTTACATCGAAAAAAAAAATATACTTTCTAACAGCTTGATATTCATACTAAATATATGTGTAATTAATTTTATGAGTTGATCACTTTTCGTACGAAACAAAAATTGTTAAATTCGCACATGATTTTATACCCGTTACTGTGGCCTAAGGTCTCAATACAGACCGACGTGATTAACAGGACAACACAATCAACGCGAGTCAGATTACAAGTGTGCGTTGAAAGTGGTGGCCATCACTTTAAGCACCTTTTACAGAAGTAAGTGCTTGCACCCTTTTCTAAATCTTGATCAATCGCCTCGAAAAAAGTGGGGTATGAACTTATATCCAGTGGCTTGATAAAATTCTGGAAAAAACAACATGGTGGTCCCGTTTTAAAAAACCGAGGCGCCTCAAAATCTACAAAGCGCCTCCACCTGAATGAATTTCGTAGCTACGAATCGATGGCCCCCTTCGAACTATGCAACTTTCGCAGAAAAAGCTTTCTCCCGAGTTTGTTTGGTACGAAAATATATATATTGCTAATAGTTGTTGCCTGACCCGGTACACACACACACATACTTATATATATATATATATATATATATATATATATATATATATATATATATATATTGGACTACGAAGCGGCCGAACTTTTTTTTCACCGCCATACAATTTTACAGAGGAGACTGGAATGACAAAAGTGAGTTCCTCGGGAGATTCGCGCCATCGAGTTAATGCCATGTCGCGACGACCGAAAAAATAAACGCTATGACATGAATTTATACGTATATGGCTACAAGATATACGTATAAATTCACGTATTATATATATATATTAGGGTGGTTGAAAAAAGATCGATTATTTTTCTCAACGAAAAATTGAGGTATGTCAAGAAAAAGAAAGTTTTGCAAAATTTTAGGTTTCCAAACAATTTTTTACTTAGTGCTCAAGCGTCTTTTTCATATTTTGCAACATGATTATCGGAATATTAATCTTTTTTTTTATCTCGATGCAGAAAATGTTACCGCGTGATCCAATGAAAGTCTCGATGATTTTTTTTCTGTACCAACCCACAATTTTGATTTAAATATTTTTTTTCACCATAAACAATTTGCATTTGCAGACTGCGAATCAATATATGTAATTCGGTTGTGAAAATTACATCGACCACTTGATGAGCAAGAACACGTTCTTCACATCACTGAACGTCTAACGAGTATGCGTGTTTTTTCGGAGTAAGAAAACAAATGAAGAAAAAAAGATTGACGAAAAAGCGAAGAAAACAAAATTAAAAGCCGTTTGAGCACTAACCAAAAAATTTTTAGACTCAAATTTCGTATGAAACTACTTTTTCATAACGTGGTAACATTTTGCGTGGAGTACGGCGAAAAAAGAATTAATTTTTTTTTTTCTGAACGCGTGGGTGTGTGTGTATGCGTGGGTGGGTGGGTGGGTGGGTATGAATTTGGAGAGGGGCATGTGTATGACGTCACGATACTAACGCTACAAGTACCGTTCGGTGGTGCCATATAACGAATCCAGCATTCGTTTAAATCCTCATGAAGATCCGCATTGCCAGTTTGCGCATTTATTGTAGCGGTTGATATGATCCAGCTGCGTTTCAATAATCGCTCTCTCACTTTTCCTGGCCTAATCTAATCTCTCTCTCTCTCTCTCTCTCTCTCTCTCTCTCTCTCTCTCTCTCTCTCTCTCTCTCTCTCTCTCTTTCTCTCTCTCTCTCTCTCTCTCTCTCTTGCTTCCATCGCTTCCTACATTCCAGATTTCATTCCCTGGCCCCTCCCCCCAAAGGCAAAAAAAAAAATTGGAGAGATAGCGAGCCAGACGCGTATCGCGAAGAATCGCCGTTTGTTTGTTCTTCTCGCTATTGACAGTGCCGATGCACCGCGGTAGAACGTTTTTCTACAGACGCGTTTGTGGCTGAGAGAAGGAGCGACGCAGACAGAACGAAAAAAGAAAAAAAAAAAAGCAGAGTAGGAGGAGTAAAGAAAAAAAGGCAAAAATGATAATTGGAGCTGTGAAGTCGGTGCAAGTGAGACGACGTTAAGATCTTTCGGTGTGCAAGGTTTCGTTATTTTCCTCGGAAGGGGCAAGTAAAAAGTCGTCGCGCCTCGCCAGGTATCCTTGGCACATTTTTTTTTCCTATTTAATTTCTCCGGCGCCTGCGGGAAAAAGAAAATTGATATACTGCGCATATATATATATAATTATAATAATGATAATGAGAAATGAGTCACGATGTTGAATCGTCGTATCGGTGCCTACGCCCATCACTCGGGTCCACCATAACTTAAACTACCGTAATGTCGATGACGCGTCAATATTATAAATACGTAAATGTGAATAAGTAGCATAAATTTGAAGCGATTTTTTACGCTTCGCGTTGATGTTCTGTAACATACACAGATGTATAGACATATCTATTAACGATCGAGGCTCAAGATCTGCTTGTAAATAACGTTGAACTAAGAATGTACTTGTCGAGATTTCGTGCACGAAACATGATACAGTATTGTTATGATAAGCTCGGCGTGATAAGATGCTTATTCGTTAAAAAGACGTTTGCCCGGTGGTGAGGTAGAAGGCATGCAGCCCAAATGTGATTTGGTCATTCGTCGTCTTAGGCTATCGGTTCAAATTGCTATTCGATTGGGGAAATTTGAGTTCTCATCGCTGCGTACGGATGGAAACATTTAGTTTTTCATTTACGGAAACATTCCTAGAGGTGTGCCGAAAAAATCGCGACCTGGTAGTTTTGCTTTGAGCCGCATTGTTCATTGGTGAGGTCGGGATTGAACGACGATCACATCCAGTCCGTGGTGAGAGAGAGCGTTTTTTTTTATGAATGGAAGAGCTTGGAGGAGTGACTGAACGATGAAAGATTCAGCAGACTACGACGAGTACTCGCAAAATTGAGAAAAGATCGAAACCGCGGTAGATTAGGAGGCATACGGAATTGCAGATCGAAGGAGATAGGCAATGAAAAAATGAAAAAGTTAAATTTGTAGGGAGGACATTATTGGAGCGTGAATGACGAATGTCAAGCTGCCATAAAAAAATAATGGGCAATCAAAGCTACAGGGGATTTGAGCTTCGCGCGGCTGTGCGTCCAATAATATACGAATAAAGTACGACTTATGCTCAAAATCTCGATTTAAGAGACACCCGTGAGGCCAGAATCGAGACGGACCTTTTCAGTTTCGATCTTGCGCGTAGCGACGTCCGGATAGGCCTGGCGCTTCCCCCACTACGCGCCGCGGTGGTGGGGGTGGGGCGGAGCTCACTGTTTATCGAGGTTGCGCGCGACGCTTCGCGCAGCTGGCCTTGAGGCTAGCGGTGACGCGATAGGCGCTGCGCTTCCCCCACCGCACTCCGCGCGACTGGCCTTGAGAAGAGCCGCGCCGCGATAGGCGCAGCGCTTACCCCCCACCACGCCCGCATCGATCCGAGCGCGAACCTGTACGTACCTCTAATTTTAAGTTTTCACTGATGTCCATGTCCAAAGATGCGCGCACGCGACAAAAGACTTTTGTCGGTATTCGTCGCGACGATGAACGTGATAAAATACGTTTCGAAAAAGCGACAATTTTGAGAACGAAAGTGAACGAGTGAATACTACGAACTTGTTTGAATCTTTTTTTTACCGACGGCATAGTGTCGCGATATTGTGAAACTTTAAGCTGTACCTCGATAAATAGACTCGTGGTATTAAACGAGAGAACTTGTATGAGACTTGAACTGAAAGACCTAATATATACATATATATATATACGCTGTACGATTCGTTGTATATTTTTATTTCAATACATTCGCACTGTTACATTTCATTTGACAGAATTCGTTCGTTTTCTTTTTCCATTGCCCTCGAACGTTGCGTATAGGGGAGGAAAGAACTTTGAGACTCGTGAACGTTCAGTTTTGGCTGATTTTCGTGGTAAGTATGGAGTTTCAACTTGACGGGTCCAAACGAGTTCGAAACTTGAAATATGTGGTTTTTTTATTGCATAGTTTTATAGTCTAGGGCGCTAACTTTAATTTGCAACAAATATTTTCAAAAAATTCTGGACATCGAACGACTTTTCACGATTTTTGGGAAATTAGATTTTTACAAGATATCACAAGGGCGGCGATTTGCCCTTTTTTGCAATTATTTTTTATGACACGGTATAAGTCGTGTCTCAAAATCTATTCGTCGGATTCACTTGAAATTGGGACAGAGCATAGTTTATAACGTTCTTGTATGAACTGATGATTTTTTAATATTTCCATCCATTTGTTGAAAACAAATGTTTAAAGTTGTTTTTTTTAATGAAACAATCGATCTTTTTTCTACAGCTTGTCATTTTCGTAATTTTCGAAATTTCAAAAGAATAGCCAGTCATACGAAGGTTTGATTATTATATTAAAAGTAAATTTATTATTTTTACTTCACATTAGCCTAGTTGTCAGAAGGACCTACACGACTGGCCATACAGTAATGGCGGAACTTGCTTACCTAATATTAACTACGTTAATCACCAATATTTTGAATGAAAAAAAAAACTTAAACTTGGCGAGAATATGTATCAATTGTGACCCATATTCTGTTAAATTAAAAAACGTTTTTCCTTTTTTTTCTCCGAAACTAATTACTTTCCAGTGACTGTAATAATTTTTCTTGGCAATTATAATGATTCACAGTGGCTATGGAATTCTTTTTAAGGCGTTACCCCCACTTGTAGCGCAAAAAAAGGCCTTTTTCATGAATTTTTTTAAAGAAAACTACAAAACTTTTTTTATCGAACAAGGGACCATCTTAAAGAACACATCTTGAAGAAGTTTCAGTAATTTTTTTATTGAAAAATATTACATTGTTTAGTGGCAAATGGCCGTCAATGAAATAATGTTTTTATATACACGGTTTGCGGTGACCAACATTGCGGCGAAGTGGATCATCTGAAAAAAAAATGCGGATGGATTTAGTCAAATATAAGTATAAACTAGTCTTTAATCGAAGGATTTTAAAAAATATTCATTTTTCACAAAATGGCGGACAGTCAAAGTTAATGGTTCGATTTTAACAAAAAAAACGGCCGTTTTTTGGCTATAAAACGGCCATTTTTTTTCGAAAAAAAAAATCGAACGATTAAAGACTACATTTTTATGTATTGAATAAGCCTGCAAAATTTCAAGAAGATCGGTTCATTAGTGTTCGAGTAATCTTGGTCACCGACTTCAGAAATGCCATTTTGAGAAAAACGCGTTTAAAGTTTCAATTTCAGTTCTTCAATTCACGGATTCTTCTCTTTCAACGCTCATATCTCAGTCAATTTTGTTCGGATCGACTTGAAATTTTCAGGACATATTCTCAGATACTTATACTTAAAAAAAATGCAATGAAAAAAGACGATTTTTTCAAAATCGCAAGTGGGGGTAACCCCTTAAAAATGGTTTATTCTCACCTTGCGGAATATTCAGACCTCGCTGAACCAGCGTAGGAATGGTCGCAATGAGCTGAAGAGAGGCATCTAATTGAACTGCAAATACGCGAGAAATTAGTGTTATTCGAACCGAGACATTCTGTGAGGGGGAGAGAGAGAGGGAGAGAGAGAGAGAGAGAGAGAGAGAGAGAGAGAGAGAGAGAAAGAGAGAGAGAATTTGCTCATCTTTTCCTCCAGGTGCGAAAGCGTCGATTTCAATGACCGACTTGCCTTACGCAGTGCACACAGATCGCGAGTCTGATAAGATAGAACATAGAAAAGATAATAGTAATGGACGCAGCACTTGTTGAGAAAAAAAATTATGATATCTATGATATCGAATATCAGCCGATTGGATCGATATCGTTACAATATGTCACAGTGTTCGAATATCTCAGAATACACTACATTCACTCCTACCTATCCTCCTTTTTCTCCCTCTCGATCTTCTTTTTAAGGGGTTATATACAGTCAGGAGGTCCAAAAAGATCGATTTTTCAAGAATTTTTCTTGAGAAGACCTTTAAATCTACTAACGTAAAAATTTGTACACATATTATGATAACTTTGAACTGTATTTTAACATTTTTATTCATAAAAATAATTATTCTGAAAACTGCTATAGTTGATCTCCGGGAGCACCTCTAAAAAAAAGCGTTTTGCGGTGAGCACGATATCTCTGGATTGGATCATCCAAAATGAAAAAAACCAAAAATATTTCGTTAATATACTGGATTATCTTGTAATTGATCGAAGAAATAAGCAAAATAATAATTTTTGACAAAATGGCGGCGTCTCAAAAAAAAAATCGAATTTTGACAAAAATTTAGGCCGTAAATTGTTTATAAAATGGAAAATAATTTTCGGTGAGAAAAAACCTTCGATTAATTACTGAAAAATATACTTGAAAAGATTGTGTTAAAATTTGAGACTGCTCGGTTCAGCCTTTTCCGAGACATCTTGCTCACCGACTTTACAAACACAGTTTTGAGAAAAACGCGTTGAAAGTTTCAAATGCACTTTACATATAGTCTGACACGTCATCACAAACGTGCGTGTAACTTCGAGAATATTCGCCGGATTGACAAGAAATTTTCTATGTTTGTACTTAAATATATGTACATTACGGAAAAAAAAAATTGTATCTTTTTTTCGAAAATTTTAACTGTATATAACCCCTTACATAAATAGTTATCCACTATTTGAGAAATCATCACAGTGTACAGTTTTCAAAAATCGTTTTTTTTTGGCTTATCGATTGATCGCAAGTAGACAATTTGTATCATAATTCCGCACTGGAAACTTCAAACGCGTTATTCTCGAAATATCGTTTTTAAAAACGGCGTACACTCTCAAAGGAAGAGTTTTCGAGTTATCCGTCTCAAATTTTAACACAACCTTTTTTATCTTGCTATGGAAGCTTTTGTTTAAATCTTTACATTTTTTTGTTAACAAAAAACTGTCAAAAAATAGCCTAAATTCGATACTTTTTTTTTCAAACCGCTGCCATTTTGTCAATTTTGATTTTTTAAAAACCTCCATAGCAAGATTGCGGCTTTCATACGGATTAATAATCTTTTTTCAATTTTAGTTTTAGATTATATTTTCAGGGACATCCGTGTACAACGCGAGGACTTCTTTTTTTACAAACGTTTTCAACGGAAGAATAAAATGAAAATTAAGTAAACTTTGAAACATTTTCATATTTTTAATCATTTTCTCGACAATTTTTACCCCAAAAAAGTAATTTATTTACGCGATAACCTTAAAACTTTAGGTATATCCTAAAGTTGGAACTCTGAAAAAAAAGATATATTTCATAAAAAATCTTCGAAAGAATTGCCTCTGTACATATAAGACTCTCGAAAATCATGTTCTTAAAAAAAAATCTTAAGAAATCTTTAATATATTATATCGTTGAAAATGTTTTTCGTTGAAAAATCTGAAATAAGAAATCCTTCAAATAAATTTAATAAATCCTCTTAATAAATTAATATACTCGCAATAAACATACACGCTTTTGAAAAACTAATAAACACTCATAGAAAATTCGGGAAAAAGTACTTTAAAAAAATCCTTCAAAAATATTGTTCTCTTAAAGATACTGAAAAAAAAATTAAACGGAATGTTGTAATGCTCGAAAACTCGCCAAATGTTAATTTTTTTTAATATACTTTGAAATAAAGTATTTTTACCAGTTGGTGAAATATTTATTTATATCCGGCGTCGTCGCGCTAAATCTTGAGAAAATCTCAATTAAATCTGATTCTCTAATTATACATATCTTATTCTTACACAATCGACTGTGCAAGTTTCTTCATCGCTTCTCACAGCTTACATCATTGGAGTATTTATTCATTTATTTATTTCTGCAATTTCCAACAAACTCGCGTAACATTTTTTTTTCCTTACAAAATGAGCAAAACTTTCCACCGGACAAATCGTCCGGCCACATCGAAGATCAATTAAATGTTCATCTTAATCGATTATGACTCTTCGACATCGCGCGCATAAAATGTTATACCGATTATGATCTTGCGCAACGGGCACATTTATTTTTATGCAATATCGAAGTTTAATGCATTAGGCGAGACGTTAATTATTGAATTTTCGATAAGAAAAAAATTTACTCCCCAACCTTTCCCGTTTTAACGTCCTAATGATTTTTCCGAAACGCCTATCTTCTTCAAAAAACAATTAAGGAAATATCAGTTCGGCCTCGAAATTCGTCCGTGTTGCGATTGCGCCTCAAAATTAATCCCGGGACACAAAAAGTTCAGTGCTTTCTCTCAATTTTTCCGATCTGGCCACACGGTTGAAAAAAGTGCTTGAATTTATTCAAAATTAAAAAAAAATGGAAATCACTTTTTTTAGTGACACTTTTCCTTTCGTTATTTCATATTCATAAGATATAAATATATAAATTAATATATGGACCGTTCATTTTCATTTTTGTGATTTTCTTATTTCATTTACGGGTCAATCGGATCGAAACATATTAATAAAAGTATTGATAAGATTTAGTTGTTGCAGAAAAAAATTATCGTCCATTCTCATAATCTCGATGTAGTTGGTTGAGTTCATTTGGGTTTCATTTGTTGGGATACAATTATAGGTATTCAAATATTTTCATCGTGGGCTGCCTTTTTTCTTCATTGAAATAATAAAAAAAAAAAAAAAAATTGAAAATAAATGTAAGAAAATTGTCAAATAACTGAAAAGAATTTTTTAAAAACAATTATTCAATAATTCTTTTTTACTATATTATTATATGATTATTATTGTTCAAATAATGTTGAAAGATATTTATTAAAAATAATACATCAAAGTTCATCAATAACAACAATTGTCGAACCAAACTGTTGAAATAATGGCCAAAAGACAACGATTCAAAATATGTGTTAGGAAATAACTATCAAAAATAATTGTCAAAAAATTGTCGATAAATGGAAAAATCATTATTAAAGAAAGGGTACAGCAAAAAAAATGGAATAATTTTCAACATTTTTCAAAACTTCGACATATTCATACACTCAATTTAATTACAAGTAGTGAACATTTTTTTTCTTCAAATTTCGAATATCAAACTTTTTCATACCCAAACAGGCCTAAATAAATTTACTTCGATGATTACACTCCACCACTTCATTATTACGCTCATTTTATGATCCAGAGAGCCCGCGACGAAAGTTTCAGTCTCGTAGAAATATAATTGCTCGTCTCATCGTTGCGTAAGATCGAATTTTTCAGCTGGAAAGGCTTTCACGGATCCGATTTCTAAATTAACGATGATGCTTCGATATGAGTCCGGAACTTCTAGCTGAGTTAACGATATATATATATATATATATCCTAGACAGCTCGTTCCTTTAACAACGCAATTAATTTAAAATGTCACTTGCGTTTTCAAATAAATTCCTTAGTGTGACGAATTTTGAGAAGGTAGACCAAAGCACGTGCCGGCTCGTTAAGGCTTTCAAGGTCGAACGGGGAGGCCGACGTTCCACTGACGAATTAATGCTTACGATAAATATTTTAATAGAAATAATACAATAATTACGGTAAATTGCAGAATAATATCATAGTATATAATAAATATGATAGTATACACTATAATACGACTTTAATTCGTAATAATTAATATAATCGTTAATATTTCTTCATGGTCATAACAATAATAATAACTATGAGACTTTAAGCCGTAACAATTAATATAATCGTCAATATTTTTTGCTGGTTTAGGCTACTGTGAAAATGTCGTCTTGAGGCAACTCGAATTGAAGAGGAAGGTCCAACATATGATGCAGGAATTGCACATTGAAGGCAAGCTCATTATTAGAACGAAAATGGGATAAAATTTAAATGTCATTTGTGAAGAACCGAAAAAACATACATACGTCGTTTTTTTGGCAACGTTTTTATTGGAGTTTGCTAAAAAATGTTTTGAAGAGATTGTAATTACGGAATACAAAAAAAACGAATAAATTCGAGATTTTTCGACGCCTAGTTCCCCTAAACGCGTTTTTGTCTCAACTATCGTTTTCGAAACGGTGGACACGATTTCTCGACATCTGATGAGCGGATTGACTTGAAATTTGGTAAACTTGTTCAGAGTAATAGTAGTTTAGTCTTGACTGACGTTTTTCTTCTTCACATTTTTTATCGTTAGTTATTAACAACAATGATGTCAGTTTTCCTCGAAACATCGAGAAAAATGAAATTCAAACATTTTTCTTTGCTGATTGGAACACGCTAACGAGAAAAAGCTCGGTCAAGTCTTAGCCAATGTGATCTATTTTGAGAAAAAAATAGTTTTTTTTGTGTGAGATCAACCGGGTGGCCAAAATCAAGTACACCGTTGAGCCACTCGTGTTCAAAGGTACTTCACGCGATTGTTTATAACTTCTTTAATTCTCAATACTAATAATGACAATAACGATGATAATAACTAAGCAGTAATAATAATAATAGCCAATGGTCGCTTTTTATTATGAACTATAATGCTAATAATCAATATTCTTGCGCGTAATAATAATAATATTCGCCTCTTTATTACAAGATAAAGCAATGTTTATTAAAATTTTCTCGATATAACCCATAATAATAAGAATCGACATTTCTTGCTCATTGTGTCAAACAGAATTTTTGAATAATAGAACTTCCATACGTCATATAAGTAAAGTAATATTCAAAATACTAATATACGACTCGAATCAATAATAATAATAGCAATAATCGTTGATATCTCCGAGAGACAGCTCGAGTGCGCTCATTAAGGGGGAAGATACCTTTAAGTGAGGAAAAAAATGCTGATTTTCATGATTTTTTTTTTAAGGTAAGATTTCTTCGCTATTTTTGCGACTTAGGGTATTTTTTGTTACTACTTTTAAAACCCCAGAGTACAAGTTCTCAGCATAAAAAAATGTTCCTGCCATTTTGGGCACTTTTTGTCGAATTCTCTCTGCCAACGAAGGGGTTAAGGGGTTACGTGGTTTTCAAAGCAAAAAAAACATATTCTCTCCATTTCTTTGAAAATATAGTATATAAGTTATTTTATTCAAAATATTGTGCACATAAAAGAGCAACATTTCAACAATATTTAAAAAAATTCATCAACAAATTTAGCCGATGGGACCTGGTTTCCGGAGATCTATAAAAAAAGTGTCCTCGTGGTGGTCGGGATATCGTATGATAGCTTTATCTGAAATAAAAAAAAAACCATTTTTTTCTATTACTAGATAAGTATAGCTCGTAAATGAACGAAGGATTTTTAAAAAAATTGAAATTTTTAATTTTTGGCAGAGTTGTTGAAAATTGTTGTTGAAAATAATTCAATTTTGAAAGTTCAGTTGTTGAAAATAGTTCAATTTTTGGTACAATTTACACAACGTGTAGGCTTGTAAAATTAGTCGTAATCGAAAAAAAAAAACACCTTCGTTCAATCTCTAGTCAATGCTATTTTGAAGAAGTCTGCAACATTTCAATAAGATCGGTGCGCTAGTTTTTCAGAAACCGTGTCCACCGTCTTAAAAAAAAATGTTTTGAGAAAAATTGCGATATACCTACGTCGCTCTCGGCCGGTCTTTCCCAACGGGGGGAATTCCCAAGGCTATCTCTCCTAGACGTTTACTCCGATTGACTTCAAACTTTGGGAGAACATTCTAGACATATTTTACTATTACATAATAAATTTTTTCAAATGTATTTTTTGAAATTTTCAAACACACGTAACCCCTTAACGCTCGTACGCAGAACATGAACAAAGAAAAAGTGAGTAATATTGAAAATCTATGAAATCGTACGCGTTGAAACGAAAAGATTGAATTTTTCGAAAAAATTCCTACATTTTGCAATCGAGAAATACTTTTTTTCACTTCGAAAAATATTTAAGGTCATCTTTTAGACGATGAGGTTAGAAAGATTTATACCAAATTTCGTCAAAATCGGCCGATCAGTTTTTAGGCCATACGTCATGCCAGTTCTAATTTAAAATGAAAACTGACAGAATTAATTTTAAAAAGCATGTAACAGCCAAAAATAGTAATAAAACATTCCCTAAGTCCTAAAACTGGAGAAGAAATGTTTACTTTAAAAAAAATTCCTGAAAATGAGCAAATTTTTCCTTGTTTACAGGTATCTCCCCCCCCAATCGCCTTTAAAAGTCTCCCCAATTCACGATTTTTACGAGACTTTAATATTTATTGCTGAAAAACGATGTTCCGTAACTTGTCAAAAGTCCGAAGTCAAACTGCCATTGGACACGAGTCTGCGTCTAAAAAAAAATCGATACCTCTCGAGGGCACGTGTCAACATAACCTCACAAATTTTCGAAGGAAGTTTTCTCACAGATTGTCATGTTTTTTTTCCAGGAAAAAACAAGGTATCAGCCTCTGCAGAATTGACCGAAGCAGAGCTTGACGATTTTCTTTTGTCCTAAATATTATTCACCGTTGAGCAATTTCCGAAAGTTTCAGCTATCCTTCTCGCACTCGTGTGTCGTCACGTGGTACAGGCTCTATTTTGTTCTCAACGTTCATTGGTGAAACATTCGACGCCCCTTGATTGAAGCTCGAAACGTCAGAGGCAGATAGTTCAAAGTTTAATTATCAAAAGCCAAAAACAAAAATGGCTCGCACGTACGATCTGTCAGTCATTAGTGTGGCACCTTCAACGAGAAACGCACCAGGAGTCACGAGCGAAACTTCCGTGCTTTAGGGGGGAAGATCTTCTTGAACGGCCGGAACTAAGCGAAGTGGCAACATGTTTTTTTAGTCGAAATTATTTATTCTGATTAATCAAAATATGATGGACATATTTTTACAGCTTTCAATTGAACGAAAAAAAAAAGTTCAATATTTAAAAATGGCGAGTGTAGTTCCGAAAAGCCCATACCTCTGATTAATTTGGAATTTCGTGTACCCGTGTATTTTGGATCGCTGATTACGAATATCATAGAGAAAATACCCGCAAATTTGATTTTCAAGGTCAACACTCACGAAAACTGATTTTTTAACAGTTTTTCTGTTTTATTTTTGTAAATATTAATTTTAGAGAAAAATGTTTTCTATAAAAGTTATAGCCTATGAAGATATTGATCTTTCATGTTCTATACAGTTTTTATCTAAAACCATTCCGTTTCGAGAAAAATTGAATAATGGTCCAATAAGTGAAAATTGCTTGGCTCCATTAGTTTCGATATTATCTACTTACGCACTTTACCGCGGGAAGGTTGGAGTTTAGTCATTAAAGTGCATGTTTTTTCCTGCTTTTTTGTTCTTTATTTTCTTTTTTTTTTATTTTTTTTTTCTTTTATTTTAGTTTCTTTTTGTATTGTATACTATATTTGCATTTTTTGTGATTCAGTCAATTTTAAAGTGCATGTTTTTTTTGCCTTTTTGTTTTTTAATTATTTTAGTTTCTTTTTGTATTATATACTATTTTTGCATTTTTTGTTTGGGTTTGTTTGAGTCGTTCGGGTTTGGTTTTTTTTGTTGGACTTGCTTGGACTTTTCATTTTATTTTGTGTTTTTTTTTACTTTGGGTTGTTTGGATTTTTTTGGATTTTTTTGTTGGCTTTGTTTCAGTTTGAATTTGGTTTTTTTCTTTGGGTTTGTGTGGGCTAATGAACATCATCTATATTCTTGCTGTTGCCGATCCGTTACTATAGATAAGTAGATAATATCGAACCTAATGAAACTAAGCAATTTTCACTTATTGGACCATTATCCCATTTTTTTCGAGACGGAATGGTTTCAGACAAAAACTGTATAGAACATAAAAGATCAATATTTTCATAGGCTACAACTTTTATAGCAAACATTTTTCTCTAAAATGAATATTTGCTAAAACAAAACAGAAAAAATGTTAAAAAATCAGTTTTCTTGAGTGTTGACCCTGAAAATTAAATTTGCGGGTTTTTTAAATACGATATTCGTGATCAGCGAGTCAAAATACATAGGTACGCGAAATTTCAAATTAATCAAAGGTGTGGGCTTTTCGGAACTTTATTCAAAATGGTGGCTGTACGACACTTGCTTCGGAGACGGTTACCGCTTGAGTTGTTTCACGGCGTACGACTTAGCGTCGGGTGCATTGATCTGAAACATCAGAGCTCTATGTGAACCTAAAAAGCCCCCAAAAAAGTGAAAATCCGATAAATGCTACCTGCGTGAAAAAAAAAGTTCTATTTTTCGTAAAATTCGTACTACAGTATTTGTTAATAAAAAAAAGTCGTTTTTTTAAATGAATGTCAATAAACTTTAGGTTCACATGGACGGTAACGTAATTATCTAAAAGTGTGCGAAATTTAAAAATGATCGATCAGATAGTTTTTCAATTACCTTGTACGAGCTTCGAGACAAAGTGGTTTTCAGAAAAACGCGTTTAAGGAGTTAGGTTACTGTGAAAGATAAGACTCGTTCGTAGTTCGAGGCAACGGCAAAACTTAATATTTTTTATGAATTTTGCTACACAACTTTGTTAATATACATACAAATAAAAGTTCAAACGATTTTTCAATCATTTCACTCAATTCTTCGAGACAAATTTTTCCAAAAAACTCGATTTTAAGGTCATCACATTGCCCCCTTAAAGTTTATAGACCCAAAAATTTGACCGCTAAGTGTTTCGACGATTAATCTGCAATTCCGGAGCCTCCCTCGCTTTATCGTGGAGTTGATTTCCGGCCATAAGCTTCCTCTTTACGTTACAAAACGAGCTCCCCCCCTTAACGTGTGCCTACGCGTATTAATGTTCCTCTGGAAATCTCGCTCTCGCTCGCTCTCTTCCTCATTTCGATCGAGCGCAAAGTTTGTGCATGCGATGGAGTTTCTGGACAAGATACCGGAGTTTGCGAAACTTGACAGTCGGCGTGCAAACACGCCCCCAACGACGAGAACTTATCTGCAAGCGGGAGCGAGCAAGACGGAGAGAGAGAGGAGCTACAATCGATCAACCGGTTCTGCCGGTTTCCGACCTTTCGGTTGCCACGCGTATCAGATTGTCTCTCCCGGACTCTCCGGCCGGCCACGTTTAACATTATTCACGTACACACGAGGGGGAAAAAGGAGACCGAAAAGAACACGAGCCAACTCGGCGTACTCTTCGTTGGTCGCACAATACGATTACGTTTCTTGCGGATGTGCGAATTGATGAAAAAAAAAAACGTCCAACATAACCTCAATTCCGGTTTCGCCGGGGGAAATCGACATTCGTATGAGAGGAAAAATTGACGGGTCTCAATGATCGCGCTAATTTATTGGTCATTCTCGCATACCCTAGGCACGAGCGGTATCGTTTAGTGGCTGTTTTTTCACTTTCGATGCGTGCCCTTGCGGGCTACGAGTCGCCGTTCCTTTCACTTTTAGCTCGGAATTGTTCGGGACACTACTTCCGGTTTGGGAGAGAGACCGCACTGGTGGGTTGCCTACTGGGACTCCCTCGGGCCCAGCGGAAAATCGCGGGGGCACAGGGAAACTGCTAAGCCTGCTAGGAGACGGGCGGCTATGTTGGAGTTTTCGGTCGACGGGTGCCATCGGAAACTCCGTGCGATTGGCGCGAGGTAGAGGGCGCCTGTTGCTCGCGCGCGGCTGAGCGGTCACCCATCCGAGTAATGGTCTTTGTAAATACTTTTATAGTGGTTTTTTGTAAAATACTTTTGTGAATTTTCTTATGAAATACTTGAATAAAGTTTTTTCTAAATACCTTCATGAATTTTATTGTAAAATTCTTTATACGTTTTTTTAATAACATACTTTTATATATTTTTTAAATTACATACCAATATAAAGTTTCTTGTACAATATTTCAGGCATTTTTTTAATAGATTTACAAGTTTTCTTCAGAAGTACCTTGATACATTTTATTATGCAATACTTTTAAAAATTGCCTTATAAAATACCTTTATAAATTTCTTTTTGTAAAAAACTTGTAAAGCAAGTTGTACAATGAAACTCGTTTATTATTATTATTATTGACTTTATAAATTTTCTATAAAATACTTTATTAATTTACTATAAATCACTATAAAAGTATTTTATAGTGGATTATAGTAAATTAATAAAATATTTTATAGAAAGTTTGGCAAAACACTTTTGTGAATTTTCTTATGAAATACTTGAATACAGTTTTTTCCAAATACCTTTATGAATTTTATTGTAAAATACTTTCATACGTTTTTTAAAATCAAATACTTGTATACATTTGTTAAATAAAATACCAATATAAAATTTGTTGTAAAATATTTCGGGTATTTTTTTAATAGTTTTACAAGTTTTCTTAAGAAATACCTTGATAAATTTTCTTATGAAATACTTTAAAAAATTGTCTTATAAAATACCTTTATAAATTTTCTATAAAATACTTTTACAAAATTTAGTTTATAAATTTACTATAAACCACTATAAAATACTTTTATAGTGGTTTTTTGTAAAACACTTTTGTTAATTTTCTTATGAAATACTTGAATAAAGGTTTTTCTAAAAACCTTTATGAATTTTATTGTAAAATACTTTTATACGCTTTTTTATAAAGTACTTTTATACATTTTAAAAATAAAATACCAATATAAATGTTCTTGTAAAATATTTCAGGCATTTTTTAAATAGCTTTACAAGTTTTCTTAAGAAATACCTCGACAAATTTTCTCATGAAATACTTTAAAAACTTGTCTTATAAAATACTTTTATAAATTTTCATACAAAATACTTTCATAATTTTTCTTATAAAATATTTTTATAAGTTTTCTTGTAAAATACTTTTATAAATTTTCTTACGAATACTTTTATGATTTTTCATCATATTCTTCCCACAATTTTTATCACAAAATACTTTGACAATTTATAAAATACAATACCTTGATAAATGTCCGTGGAAAATGCTTTATACATTTTTCTATAAAATACTTTGATGAATTTTCTGATAAAATACTTTAAAAAATACTTCGAAATTCCTTTTTTCATTCGTGTTTTATTTTTCAATTACAAATCGTCATTCGTGAAACTAAATTGAAGAAGTCGAATCAAACGCCGCGGTTTTCTGAATAGCGGCTACACACGTACCGCTGCTAATTGCACAGGGCTCCAACTACCGTCGAATTTTCGCAATTCTCCTTTGCCGTTCGAGATGACAAATTATAACACATCTCCGTGCATTTTCAACTCCCAGCGGAAAGCGAAACCGTGCCAATATTCGTTTCGAAAGTTGTTCGTCTCTTCGCAATTTCGCGTGAGAACTGAAATATTTTCTCGTTCGCGCAAGCGGAGACTCCACTCGTAATTTTATTTGAACTCTCCGAGAGCGCTCTTTTAGTTTCCTCGGCGCGTCCTGCAATCAAGAGAATTAGTGCATTTCGAAACGCGCCAGTATTATAGTTTTGTTGTTGTTCGCTCGGCTCTCGTCCGCGAGATGTCAGCTTTTATGGTCTTCGTATATAGCAGCGCGTTATTGCGACAGAACGTCCATCCGCGCAATTTGCAACGTTTACTCCCCCGCGGGCTTCGGAGTAATTTCGTCCCAGCCGCAGCGTTTGAAAATTTTCTTTGCAAAGACTGCAATGACGTATTTTCATTCGTCCAACTAAATGATTTTAATGGTCCTTCTACAAAGGCAATTTCGATCTATTCGATTTTTTCACAAAATTTTTATTTCCACACAACGATTTGAAATCGAAAACTGTTGTTGCCAGTGACATTTTTTGCCTTTATTTTAATTAAGAACGAATGCATTCAATGATTTTTATAATGCACGTCATAACGTGCCTTACGGCCAATACTGCACACTCAAAGCGCAGATACTGCAAGTATCGAAAGATTGTTAGGCATGCAGATATCAAGAACAATCTGTCTAAATTCCGAGCAGAGCAGGATTCTCTGAAACATTTGCGTGCAGCGATGCAGCCACACACGTACGTGGGCGCTTATCGCGGCGCGCGATAATTTCGGCGAAGACGAAATCGCTGTTGCCGAGAACGCGCCATCTGAGAACAGTGAAGAGAAGCTCGCTCAGCCTCGATTGGTTTGCAGGACCTATTGGGGAAGACTGCGCAAATGTATGACCACGGTCTTCGTGTGTATGGCACGCTTTTACGGTTTGGAGAGTAGGTAGTGATCAATTTGTGTCGAGGCCACGAGTCGCACATTCGGTCGGTAAAAATCCTAGCTGCTCGGTCGGTACGACACTGCCTTAGGGCGGAAAATGTCATACCTACCGAGTGTGTTTTCTATCGGTGTAACGAACGAGTATCAAATTCGGTATGAAAAAAATTGCCATAGAATACGGCATAAAGGAAATCGGTATAAAATTCGAGATGAAAAAATCGGTTAAAAATTCGGCATTTTATGATGGGGATAAAATTTCGTATACAAAAAAAACGATATCAAATTTGGTGTTAAAAAACGGTATAAATTTCGATATAGGAAAAATTCGTATAAAATTCGGTATAAAAAATCGGTATAAAATGTGGTAAAAAAAATCGGTATAAAATTAGGCGTTAAAAATCGGTAAGAAATGGGTATAAAATGTGGTATTAAAAAACGATACCAAATTCGATATTCAAAAACCGGTATAAAAAATCGGAATAAAATTCGGCATTAAAAAAGCAGTAGAAAAATCGGTATAAATTGCAGTTTTAAAAAATCGGTGTAAAATTTGATATGAAAAGATCCGTATAAAATTCGGTATAAAAAAAACCAGTATGAAAACCGACGTTTTTTACCAACAGAGCGGCTATAGTCGAATAGAAAAGAAGAAACTTCCGCTCTGTTAAAAGACGAACAATGACTATTTTTTCGTTTGCCCGTAATGTGATCGGTCGAGGAGAAAACGTTACGGTAGGATTCTTGACGACTGAACGTGTGACACATCACCTTAAGAATAAAAGTAAAATTCATGGCATTTGATTATAAGGATAAGGTAAAAATCTATTTAACCGAGTGATGATAAGAATTTAATGTAAAATTTTTTATTTTTCACAACACAGGAACAATCCACTAGCGACTTATTTGATTCGCCCATAACATTGAATAATAACAAATAGTTAATCAAGATTAAAAGTAAACGTTTGTCAAATCTACATTACCGACAATACGTGGTCTATTTACACGCCCAAATTCATAACACTCATCCATCCTGCACCGCCAATTTCCCCTCCCGTGGCGTTCGCCGCAACTACCGAAACGAGTACCTAATAAGCGCCCGTTCATGGCGCGACCTTCCTTACCGCCGACCGGTAAGTATCCCGTGCGAGAACCGTGCGAAGCGCAAGGAACAAAAAAAGTGAAAGGAAAAAAATCCGCCGGGGCTCTCCGGCCGGGCTCGCGCGATGCTGCCGCAGAAAAAAAATCCATTCTGCTCACCCTCGCGACTTTTGCGACCACCCCACAACCTCTCGCGTAAAAAAAAACCATTCCATCGTACCCGGAGCCTCAATATTACCCTCGGTAACAGTCGAATCCCGAGAAACAAGAAAAACCAAGTAGAAAAGCCGAAGGTTCGTCCGGCCATCTCGAAGAGGGCGCGAGGCCGCGACCCTGAGCCCGCTGGTCGCCGCGCAGTAGAGAGTAGCCCAGAGTAGCCTGCGCGGCCATCGGGTGCGTTTCGTCATCGTCACTTTTCGCCAAAAAGTCCTCGCGTGAAAAAAATTCGAAAATCCGCAGCCACTCCCCTCTCCCGCACCCCTACTATTCTCACCGCGTTGATTTTTATCGCCGTTTCTACTGCGCACGTGCGCAGGTTCGCATGGTTTTCCACGAATCAGCGGGCGCGCTCGCCCGTGTGTGCCCGTGGTCGAGACCAGTCGAGACCCCCTTGATCGTGCGTCCGCTGTCACGCGTTGTCAGTGGCGGGCTCTAGGCTGCAGGGACGAGTCTCTCGCAGAGACACGAGCGAACGATCGCCGCGTCGAGTAAATAAAAACGAGAGAAAAAAACGAACTGCAACGGATAACGTTGTACGGAAGGTCGAACAGAATCGAATCTCGTCTATGTGGACAAATAAATCGTTATATAGATATATCCCGCGCAAAACGTAAAAGAGTGTAGATCAAAGTGAATATCTTTGCTCGCTGGTACGCAACCGTAAACGCCTATAAATATATACATGTACGCGTGTACGAGAGTGTGTGATAGGCATAATCGAAAGGACCGATAGCACGAGCGGTTTGGCCACAAGTCGGAGCCACACGAGCCAAGCGTCGAGCCGACGAATTGTGTAGATCGCGATCAGCGAGTGTGCTTCGTCTCGCGGGTTAAAAAGCGAGCTAGAGAAACTCGAGAAAAAAAACACCCAGGAAGCTGTCACCTTCTGGCATCCCTCTCCCCCCTTCCTCTGCTACCCTCCCTCCTCCCCGCTCCTCCTCCTTATCCCATTCGTAACATCTCGGGGCGAAAATAAAACGCTGTCACTACTGTGCGTAACGCCGCAACGTCGCGAACTGTTCTTTTTTATTTTCCATTTTTTTTTCTCTCCGAACGCACACTGCTCTGAGGCTTTTGTGCTTCGTCTCTCCTTCGTGTGTTCTCTTTTCGCGATCTATCGATAATCGTCGGAAGAATTTTACGGTAAAAAAGAGGAAATTGTACAATTTGTGAAAATGCCGCTTTTCGGCAAAAAAGACTCGAACAAGAAGCTGAAGAAGGATGGGAAGGACGACAAATCGTCGATCGACGAGAAATACGTACTGAAAGAGTTGCTCGGAACGTAAGTTTTCTCTTTGTCCGAAGTGGGAGCGAGTCACCTGGCTTGGGAGAGGGAGGGGGGTGGAGGCGACGAATTACGTGTTGCGTTGAAATTCGTCTTAATTATCCCCCCTCCCCCTCCCGCTATCGGTCCGCGCGAAAGGTCGACAAAAAAGAAGAAAAACTGAATATTTTTTTTTCGGTCTCGCCGAATTGATCGATATTCGAAAATTCGTGTCAATTCGATGTTCATCAATTCTCCACGCGGGAGAGACGCCTTCCAACTGAAAATAAAAAATAATCGTACGTTTTCGCGTGCGCGCAGTTTTTCCGCAACGACTCGTTGAGTTTTTTTTATTCTTCTCGTTCAGGAGACTTTCATTTGGATCGGCGTTTTTCATTCCGAACGGTCTCCGGACGATTGGGAGGAGAAAAAGAGTCGAGTGGACGGAAAAAAAATGTTTGAAACTATATAGCAGGACGGAGAATTTCACAGAGCGAATATCGCGTGCTGGCAAGCTTCCGTAGTATTGCGGCGCGTACAGTCCCGCGAGAAAGTTTAAGGGGCTGGAAGCCCGAAAAAATGGCAAAATTTCGATTTTTTTTGTTTGGAAAACGGTTGGCGAAAACGAAACGCATTTTTTCAACACAAAGGTACATATATTCAATGCCTTTGAAAAAAATGAAAAACAACAAAAACATGGCCGCCGGCAGATGAAATTTTTTTCGTGACCTTTGGCGGTGGACGTTCTCCAGCTGAACGGTTCATCCGGAATTTTCAAATGACAAATGACGAGTAAATTGTTTATAAAAAGAAAAGTTTACATTTAATCAAAGAACGGCTACGTACTCCCATGGACAATGTAATTGTGAAGCTACTATCAAAATTTCAAATCGATCCATGCAAAGGTGTTCGAGTAATCCGTCCTTCCAGCTTGAAAAGAAGTTTTTTCAAACGAAAATCGATGATTGAACCTTTTAAACATTTTTTTTCGCTACAGGACCAATTACATATTGTTTTTAAGACCCCAGAGAATTTTTTAAGCGATAGAAAACGATTTTTCCAAAATTCTAGAGTGGTGTTATCGCTTAACTGAGAAAAAATACCATTATTGAGTTCGGACAATCGAACGTTTGGGTAGGGCGCCGAAGCGTTTGGATAATCGAGGTTCTACAGTACAGCGCTGCTATCGCTCGCCCAGCCGGCTGTTGGAAGCTGTAGCTGAATCAATTTTCGGAATATTTCAATGAAATTTTCAGGGAATATAGCTAAAAGGTTTTACAATCGAATAAAATTATTTTTGGAAAATGCGATATTTTCCCCACCGAGATGTAGATGGGTGGATGGAGCCGGTTAAATCAATGAGAATATGACGTTGAAGTTTGCGAATTGAAGTCGTAGATCGCTAATAAAAATTTGTGATAACGTTTCAGCGATTAGACTGCTGTGACAAACAGAAAATCAGGGTTATTTACAAAAATTGATTTTGCAGGAATAAGTAGGATGATTGAAAAATCGTTTCGACATTTATTTGTATGTACCTTAAGAACGAAGTTATTTACCAAATTTGATTTAAAAATGTAAATAATTGATTAATAAATAATTAAAGTGTGTAAATGTAAATGTAAAAAATGTAAAAGAAGTAATGTAAATGTAAATTTACAAAATGTAAATAATTAAACTCAACGGTGTACTCGATTTCGGCCGCCCAGTTGATCCGAAACAAAAAAACTTTTTTTTTCTTGAATTAAATAATATTGGCTGAGACTTGACGGAGCTTTTTTTCTGCTATCGTGTTTCAATCGTGAAGAAATTAAATTTAAAAAATTGCGTACACTTTTCGAGGAAAAATTACATCACTATTTTTTTTAAGTAACGAAAAAATATGTTGAGAAGCAAAACGTCGGTCAAGACGAACCGACTATTACACTGAATAAGTGTACCAAATTTCAAGTCAATTCGTTCATTAGATGTCGAGCAATCGTGTACACCGTTTTGAAAAAAAAAAATAGATCCGAGAAAAACGCGTTCCAAGTTTAACTAGCAGTGCCATCGTTGCAATCATCAGTTTACCTTCAATCTGCGATTGCTGCACCCTACGTCTGACCTTCCTCTTCAATTTGAGTTGGCGCAAGCGACTATCGACTTTTTGAAATTTTTATCGTCGCCTAACCCTTTAAATCGACGAGAAAATGCGGTGTTGTAGTTTGCGTCGTTGGAACGCAACGAAAGTTTTTTTTTCACGTTTTATTTCCCATATTTTTATTACCAAAGAAAATCTTTTGTTACAGATTTATATTCTAGATTGCTAGGTAAATATCTTGAAAAATGGTTGCAGGATTTTTCTAGCCAAAATTTACCAATAGATATAAAAGGAAGTTGAAAATATTAAAACTTTCGTTGCGTTCCAACGACGTTTGTTATTCTTTCCATTATTCTTTTCTTTATTTTTTATCGTTACCCAGAAGCCTTTTGTTGCAAATTGAACTCGCAAATCTCTCATTAGAATTTCTGTACTTCGCGTCGTTGGGATGCAACGAAATTTTTTTTTTCACATTGCCCATTTTCTTCGGCTCATTCAGATTACAAAAATCATTGAAACATTCTTGAAGGTCTTTATTAGAAGTCGATAATTTAAACTTGGCAAGAAAGGTTTCAGGCCTTAGGCCACAGTACCGGGTATAAAATCATGTGGGAATTTAAGAATTCTTTTTCGCATGAAAACGTGATTCACTCATAAAATTAAGTACACATCTATTTAGTATAAATATCAAGCTGTTAGATTTTTTTTTTTCGATGCATAAAATGGCCGACTACTAAGATTTTCTCTTGTTATCTTTTTATTTAGGCGTGACATTTAGCATCCACAATTTTTTACCAACAACAAAGAACAAAAATTCTCGTCAATCATCTACATTGGAATACCTAGAGAAGTACGTACGGAATTAAAAAAATATTGTTTTATTCAAAAGATGAAGGTATTTGAACTTAAGAAATGAATTTTCAGTGAAAAATTTCGTAACTGCTCATAAAATGAAAAGTTTTCGATTAGTCAGAAATTCCGTGCGTACTTCTCTGCGAAATGCAATTAGGAACATAACTTTCAAATTTGAAGTAAATCGAGTGAAAATTGTTGAAGTTATTTGTCACGCCAATTGGAAAAAAGCTGTTTCGAGAAGTTTCGAGTAGTCGGCCATTTCGTACATTAAAAAAAAAATTTCTTTTCAATGCACTTGTTATTCATAAATAGTTGTGTAATTAATTTTATGAGTGAATCAATTTTTCATACGAAAAAAATTATTAAATTTGCACGTAAATTTATACTCGTAATTGTGGTCTAAGGCCTTAAATAGTGAAAAAAAAAATAAGAAAGAAGAATTTTCGTTGCATTCCAATAATGCAAACTTCAACACCATTAAAAATTCACGATGTTGAAGTTTGCATCGCCGGAGCGCAACGAAACTTCTTTTCGATTTTTTTAATTTCCTCATTTTCATTATAAACCAAGTTCTTTTCTTACATATTTAGGCTAAAGATCTCAAATAAGAATCCTGAAAAACTTTTGAGGGATTTTAGAGGGCCGAATGTGCCGAAAAAAAAAAATTGTACTACAAAACGAAAGTTTTGTAGTACAATTTAGTAATAACGTTTTAGTAGTTTAGTAGTTTTAGTAATAACGTTTGTGTGACCTTAACAGCAAAAAAAAAAACAAGAATAATAATCGGCATACTCATTCAAATCATAAGAACAATAATAATTATAATAATGAGAGTAAAAATTATTATAATTGTTGACAATAATCATGGTTATTGTTATTTTTAGAGTGATAACGATCATAAACAAGTACTCCAGTAATAATGACAATAACAATTATTGTCATCATTATTATGCAAATTGCTGACAAAAATATTTAAAACATTAAGTACAATTATTATAATAAAAATGATTGTCATAATTATTGTTATCTGAAAAACAGATAATGACGTCGATAATGGTAATAATAATAATTATTATTATTTATAACAATAATTCCAAAATGAACTATATTATTTATTGCTATATACTATTATAATTGTTAATAATCATAATTGCCATTCTGGTCGTTGCACTAAAAACGGTCACGTTTTTTTTATTTTTATCGCTGTCATTTTTATTTTCATCGTGTGAATAATCGGTTGTACCAATACTTGCGATAATAATAATAATAACACTAATATCAATTGTAACAAAAAAACAACGATAATAATTATCGTAATAACAGTTATTGTCATTACCATTGGTGTTGTTAGGTAAATAATTGATAACAACCATAATAATTAATAGCATAAACAACAATAGTAATAATAAGAACAATAATTCGAAAGGCAATTTCAATTTCGCTTGTTTTAGCCTCAATTTATCAATGCTCCATTATTTTAATTTTTTTTCAATTCTTTTGTCATCAAGTTATTCATAACTTTCCGTTTTAATATTTAAAAAAAAATTTTAATACTTAAAAACGTGCTCGAAAATCTTGAAAGTCCCCGACGCCGCGATCGGAAAAAGGAAGAATAAAAAGAAGAAAAAAAAGACAATGTTTCGATTCAATGGATTTCGCGATGACTTATATTTGTGGCTGCTTTCAGCAGAGAGAGAGAGAGAGAGAGAGAGAGAGAGAGAGAGAGAGAGAGAGAGAGAGACAGAGAGAGAGAACGGAGGAGACGGATTGAAAACTTTCTCGAGATTCTCCGGTATAAGATAAATCTTTGAGAAACTAGTCCTCTTCCGATGACCTTCAAACGTCGGGAGTCGCGAGGAGGCTCGTGCGTGCGCGAAGCGACCCGGCGACATATGCGGCAAAACCGTGTCCAAATCCCTCGCATTCCTCATTGTTATTTCGTTTCTGCCCTCGCTTTGTGATCAAGAGACGAGACAGCGTCTTGACGCCAAGTAATAAAAAAAAACTTTCGGCACCACCGAGCACCACTTACACTGATCTTGTATACAGGGCGTCCTGTTATGAATGGATAATTCTTGCAACTGTCGATAGATCAGATCGTACGATGTTAAAGTTTGCATCGTTGGAAGCAACAAAAATTCACTTAAAAAATTGTATTGCCTCACTTTCAATATCATCAAAAAATTTTACTTACATATTTGAGTTTCTGATCATTAATAAGAACTCCGAACAAAGATATTCTAGTAAAGTAAAAGTGTCAGTAATTTTAGTAAAGTAGAAGTGTAAGTGATTTTAGTAAAGTAAAAGTGTAAGTAATTTAGTGAAGTCTAAGTGATTTTAGTAAAGTAAAAGTGTAAGTAATTTTAGTAAGGTAAAAATGTAAGTAATCTTAGTAAAGTAAAAGTGTAAGTCATTTTAGTAAAGTAAAAGTGTAAGTAATTTTAGTAAGGTAGAAGTGTAAGCAATTTTAGTACAGTAAAAGTGTAAGTAATTTTAGTGAAGTAAAAGTGTAAGTAATTTTGGTGAAGCAAAAAGTGTTTTTAAAGGTCCGAATTTGCCAAAAATAGGTTGGGCTACGGAATTTTCGTTGCGTTCCAAGATTGCAATCTTCAGTATCATTTAGATCATGTCCTACTATGTACTGGAATTTAAGTTTAGCAAAAATCCCAACGATTTTCGAGAGGCGTTATGTTAGTTTTTGAAAAACATCATCTGCTTTTGATTTTTCGCATGCCATTTCTACAAATGATACTAATCGACGATAAGCAACTTTTTAAAGTCATTGGCACGATATGCGTAGTACATTTTTTTTACACCGCATGCTATCAAAGTCAGATGTTCCAATTGGTTTGTACGAAAATTCTCCATAAGGTCTTTTTTTCATAAAGTTTCCTTAATATTTGAGGTTGAAAAAAAGGCTTCTAGATAAAACAAATAACCAAGATTATTTTGAAGAAAAAAAAAACCGGCTGCAAAAAAACAAAAGCAGATGATTTTTATGAAAACCGTGGAACTCTTACTAAACTCAAATTGCAGCATATAGTAGGACATAATTTGACGTATCGACAATTGCATACTTCTATACTTAGAATTTTTTTTGTGAAATTTGAATTTTGGCGATGTTTATTCGGCAGTTTGGAAGTCATGAGAGTACTTTTTCGGTCCACCCATCACTACCCGAATTGAATTTCATACAAAACCATAATTTTAAAGTTTTTTTTTTCAATTGGAAGATCAAAAAAGTCCTCTTCCGACTTCCAAACCGCCGAATAATCGAGTCTCAAAGTTAAAACTTCACTGAAACAAAATTAGTAAATATCGGAAGCACAAGTTGAGCTGTGGTAAAAAAATGCACAAAACCGATCTAAAAGAAAACTAAATTTTTTCAGAATTTCAAAAACGACTAGGGGATTTTCCGATTTTTCGCGGCCGCGGAGAAGTAAGTGGAAGGGGCAAAAATTTGTAAAAAATTCGTCATTTTTCTGACACTGGGAGTGAGGTTTTCCACTATGGAAATCTATCATCAACGATGGCGAGGGAAATAGTTATCTAAGTTGAGCTGGAATATCCCGTATATATATTATAATAATAACAGTAATAATAATATCCAATGTACAGGCGTGGGCTCTACGCTAAAATTATTCTTCAACACTGAACAACTCCAGTGTGTGTGGGTGCGATTTTTTAAATCACCATCGCGATAAGAAGGTTGATTTATGGAAGTTGATTCATCCATATATACAGCGCATAAAATTGATATTGCGTTCGTTATAGGACCACGAAACGTTTTTCAAAGAGAGAGAGAGAGAGAAAGAGGGAGGGCGAGCGCCAAAAAATATTAAGTACACCACGGAGCCAAATTATCATCGATCCCTTTGAATCTTCGCAAATATCTGCACCCACGAGGTACAATGTACACGTGCCCAACACTTTTCTCCCCTCGTGTATACATATAGATACACGAGATGAGACATTAATGTTCGCATAGTTGGAACGCAACGAAAATTTCGTACTTCCATTTTATTTTCGGCAAATTTGTACTACGAAATTTGCACAGACGTTTTTCGGGATCCTCCTTTGAGACTCTTGGCTCAAATTTACGACAATGAACTTTGCATCGTTGGAACGCAATGACTTTTCTTTTCTCTGCATTTTTCATTCCTTTACTTTTGACACTTCGTCTGTCAATGTTTTTCCGGTATCTTCCGTCTGCGAATCTGGATATTTCGAGTCCTGCCGTTCTTTTACCCAGTTAATACATTCGAAATTGTTTGGAAAAATTCAAATCGCTGTTTTTCCAAACTTTTGTCAAATTTTCTTTTTTTAACTCAAAATGCTGTTTTTTCAAACTATTTCGATGTTGAAGTTTGCATCGTTGGAATGCAACGAAAATCGATTCTTATATATTGTTCAAATTCTTGGCCTCATTTTTAGTGTCATAATCACGAAAACGTTTTTAGGTATTTTTATCAGTTTTACGAGCACAATTTGGAAAAAAAAGTATTCGGATGAAGATAAGAATGAAAAACAATGTAAATAAAAAGATCGTTGCATTCCAACGATGTCATGACGACTGCATCGTCATTATTTTCATCCTTATCAAAATCATTTTTTTTTTTTTTGTTATAATCTGAGGTCTTAAATCTCTAATGAGTATACGTAAAAACGTGTGAGTGATGTCCACAGCCCAAAAGGTCCCGAAAAATTTGAGCATTCAGAAACAATTCATTTTCGTTGCATTCCAACGATTTAAACTTCAACGTCGTTGCAACCAAATTTTTTCCTCTCCTCTTCCGGAATTCTCTTCGACAGATTTTAGTCATGAAAATGACGCGAAAATTTTTCAGGATCCCCTATTCAGCGAGCTACAACCTGAGTATACAAAATATAATTATCGATAGTAAAAAAAAAAAAAAGCAATTCAAAACAATCTTCGTCGTGCACGTCGTGCGCAACGATACAAACTTCACGACGTTGAAGTCTGCATCGTCATTTAGTCATGTTTATTATTATTCGAAACCTTTTTTTTTCCAACTTGAGCTAAACCTGTAATAAAAAATATCTAAAAACGTCCGAATGCTTTTCACAGCCGAAATCGGGCAAAAAAATGTTATCAATAAAAAAAAATTCATTTTTGTTGCGTTTTAACGATGCAAACTTCAAGATCATCAGACTTCGACCCCATTTAAATTTATAAGGATTTTTTTGGAAAATGAATGCGATGAATGCATAAAATAAAATTCGTTGCTGGTCAACAATGCATATGTCAAATTCGTGACTTTCTATATAGATTTCTTCTATGTAGAAGAAAACTTAAGGGGCCAGTCCATTTTGGAGCCACGAAAAAAGGCTGTTATCGCAATATTTTTTTAAGGATTTTAGAAAAGATATGAATATAAACGTTGGGCTTGATAAATAAAGTCTTGAAATACATTTTTTTTAAATTCAATGCATTTTTATTCATTTTTAAGTGCAAAAACTATAGTTTAGCGTAACGCCTGAAAAATAGGTGGGCTAGATAGCTCCATCACAACTCGGCAACGACTTGTCTGAAACAAAAAAATCAAAGTCCATTAGATTCGGTAAATGACACCAGCTACAAAATGACCTTCGGATATAAAGTTTTATCAAAAAATAAAAAAATGGCAGAAGAAAAACGAAAAAGTAAAAAAAACGCGTTTTTTCGCAAAAAAAAAGAGTAAAAATCAAAATTTTAAAACCATCGAGGGTCATCTCGTTCCGTATCATGTTTACAATAAATGGTCCAAATGTCAAGAGAATCGGTTTATTATTTTTAGAGATACGATGGAGCTAGATTTTGAAAACGTTGTTTCGAGAAAAACGCGTTTGAAGTGTACACTATGAAAAACTCGTACCTAAACTCAATCGGCAATTCCTGCACCGTAAAAAATCCAATATTTCTGAATGTATGTACTTTCGGAAACAGTAAAAAAAAATAATCGATTTTTTGAAATTTTCAAAGTGGACTGACCCCTTAAGACGACTAAGCTTAAGAAATAAGATAAAACACACACGATTTTGCCGTGTGCATTTTTGACGAGCAACAAATTTTATCATTTGCTTTCTTCACTTCCATACTTATAAAAAAAAAATTCTTATTTACGATCGTACATGTACTTACAACGAGCCTCGACAAATCGTCTTGTTTTTCTCGATTATCTAGACTATATACGTCCGCACGCCTTGTTTTCGGCTTTTTTCTCATTTCTCCAGTTTTTTTAACCGTTTTACGCTCGACCAAGCCCGCACGAACACCCCCTTCACCTTCCCTCGCCTTACCCTCTCTCTCTCTCGCGTATTTGACAGCTCGACAGCTGGCGAACTCCGGTGGTGCATATATATATATATATATATATATATATATATATATATATATATATATATATATATATATATATATATATATATATATATATATATATGTATATATATGTATGTATGTATGTATGTATGTATGTATGTATGTATGTATGTATGTATATATGTATGTATGTGTATATATATATATATATATATATATATATATATATATATATCCACCTATGAAGTGCTTAGAACGCTCGGGCTCTGCATCGGAATACCTGCAGTGGCGAAATGGCAAATTCATAACGAGTCGGTGCATGTGTGCGAATATATATGTATCTCTATGGATGTTCGATGTACGGACTCGTCTACTGGTATATACATGGGCGACTATAATTAAATACCTATTGGCCACGTACAGTCACGTCGAGAAACGAGTAAATCGTCTTTCAAACAAAAGCTTTGCAGAATTTATTTGATATATTATTTATTCGCAGTACGAACTTCTGTACGATGTAGCCACGTGAGTAAAAACGCGTTAATGTGTTGCAACTTTTTTCTGGGTCATAATCGAACGTGGATAAACACGTTTGGCGTCGTGGTTGAACGAACGTGATTTTTTTTGCTGTGTAATTTGGATCGGCAAATGTTCGCACAAGTTCACCATTTGTTTCGTTAGAACGCTTGGAGGAGTGAGGGATTTTTTTGAAAATTGTATCTTGGACGTTTTCTTTTGTGTTTCTGGTGGTTGATGAGGCTGTGCGTGAGCTCGGGGCCGAACACAACAAGATGATATGCAATATTTTTTTTATTGTGCGGGTATCGGGATTACGAAATCGGGATTTCTCATACAATTAATAGTTTCATTGTTAAGGGGTCTTCTTTAGACGTCAAAAAAAACGGCTATTTTTTATAGGTTTATGTTATAGATTTTTATGTAAAAGTTGTTAGACTTAATGAATATACTTTCGAAATTCATGAAAAAAAGTTGGTAGTTATGGAAAGGACTAAAAAAATTGTAGGTCTGCGTTGTTGATGAAATCTCGGAGATGGATAATTGGAAACAGAAAAAATCAAACAGTTTTAGATTCACTATGTTAATGGCTATACTGCATATCATACGATTTTTTATATATGCAAAAATAACAAAATGGCGAGCGTTTTTTCGAAAAAAAAACGTGTTTTTTCACCGTTTTCGGCAAAAAAAAGTAAATATCAAGATTTTGATGAAGCCTTGACATGCGCTATAGCTATAGTTATAAAGAATATGTGGTTAAAGTTTCATAAGGATCGGTTCAGTAGTTTCGGAGATTTTATCAACAAGCCGTCGAAAAACGTGGTTTCGAGAAAAATGCGTTTAATGTTTGTTTGGTTTACATAAGTACATACATTTTTTTAAATGTATTTCGCAAGTATTTATTAAGTGTAACAACTTTTATATCAATATCTATAATATACAGCTATCAAAAAATGCACGAAAATAGCCTTTTTAAGCGTCTAAAGTGAAAAGACCCCTTAAGGAGGTACGATCATTACTACGAATCCAACTTTCGGATTTGAAATTTTTGGGTGGGGGGAAAAATGTCGAACGATCGATATGCAGATGGGCCAAAATGTCGAATTCGAAAATGACGAATGTTCGAATATAGATAGATCAATCTTACTAGAGTCTGTGAAGTCGAAAATAACAATTACGAATATGAACATCTCGGAAGTTGATATATGGCGAAAAACAAAAATCAGATTTAATGATTTTGCATTTTGCGTTTTGATATATTGCTTTTCGCCATAGACGGTATTACGCATGTCAGGCACCCGCTATTTTCTGTTTCGGAGATAGGGGTGTTCTACATTTCACGATTCTGTAATTTTATGTTCCGAATTGCAGACAATCTGAATATTCATTTTCGAATAAATTAGCTCTCCAATAAATAATGGTTCGATTTATAGTCATTCGATTTTTTTATCAGTCGAAAGATAAAATTTCGAATAATTTAACCTTCGTTATTTTGAGAGTTCATAAATCTGCCGTTTCGAAATCTTTTTCGTTCTACATTTGGTCATTCGACATTTTTACCCCCACCGGCCGCGGAGCGCCTAAAAAGAAGATAACAAAAGAAAATATTAGTAGTGGACCAATTTGCGCGTCGAAAAAAAAAAATTCTAACAGCTTGATATTCATACGAAATAGATGTGTAATTAATTTGATGAGTGAATAACTTTTTCATACGAAAAAAAATTGTTAAATTCGCACATGATTTTATACCCGTTGATGTGATCTAAGGCCTTGAACGCGGACCCATTTAACCCGTATTTTGGCGCTCTGTTAACGCGTTACCCCCACTTGTAGCGCAAAAAAAAAGGCCTTTTTCATTAATTTTTTTAAAGAAAACTACAAAACTTTTTTAATCGATCAATATACCATCTTAAAGAACACATCTTGAAGAACTTTCAGTAATTTTTTTATTGAAAAATATTACATTGTTTAGTGACAAATGGCCGTCAATGAAATAATGTTTTTATATACACGGTTTGCGGTGACCAACATTGCGGCGAAGTGGATCATCTGAAAAAAAAATGCGGATGGATTTAGTCAAATATAAGTATAAACTAGTCTTTAATCGAAGGATTTTAAAAAATATTCATTTTTCACAAAATGGCGGACAGTCAAAGTTAATGGTTCGTTTTTAACGAAAAAATACGGCCGTTTTTTGGCTATAAAACGCCCATTTTTCTCGAAAAAAAAAATCGAACGATTAAAGACTAGATTTTTATGTATTAAATAAGCCTGCAAAATTTCAAGAAGATCGGTTCATTAGTGTTCGAGTAATCTTGGTCACCGACTTCAGAAATGCCATTTTGAGAAAAACGGGTTTAAAGTTTCAATTTCAGTTCTTGAATTCACGGATTCTTCTCTTTCAACGCTTATATCTCAGTCAATTTTGTTCGGATCGACTTGAAATTTTCAGGACATATTCTCAGATACTTATACTTCAAAAAAATACAACAAAAAAATCGATTTTTTCAAAATCGCAAATGCGGGTAACCCCTTAAAGTAGCCCCAAAAACGGTCAAAGCTACCCTCAATATCAATTTAACCCCGTTTTGAGGTACTACCACAACCACCATACTCACCGGACTTGGCCCCGTCTGATTATCTTTAAGTTCGGGCTTTGAAAGGCTATTTACGTGATAAACATTTTGATAATCAAACCGGTCATCAAAACACCCTTCGAAAGTTTTTCAATTCAAGACCGAATGATTTCATGATTTCATCTGGATGGCTGGCATTCAAATTTTACCAGAGCGTTGGACACGATTTCTAGATAAGGAGATAGACTATATTATAAATTAATCTTATCTTAATGAAACGGTATGCTTATTTATAAAAAAATAATTATAAAAATATAGAAAATAAAGTGAAAAACGAACTTTCGTCGTGTTCGAACGATGTAAATTTCAACACCATCCCCTGTAAGGGTCGGTAGTTAAAAATCGATGCCGTTTTTTACTAGCTTTTCGTGGTCACTGAGAATATATAACGTAAATAAAAAAAAATGAGATTATTTTCGCCGCGCAAAATATTAATTTGTTTTCATTCTTAACCCCTCACTAAGGGTGCACACCCAATCTCATTTTTAAACGTTTTGTATGGCCTCTACAGGTATTCTAGAGTCAAAATAAACGCGAAGAAAAAACATTAATTAAAGAAACTTCAGACAAACTTGAGACCCGTTAAAAAACGATATTCTCGTCGTGCCAGTTGTCATTTTCGTCGATGTGCTACGAGGCGAGGGGGTGGGTCGAGCATGGAATGAAATATTCTCTCTTATACCCGGTATATATTTGACGAGAAAAGGTCGATAATTTATTACGTTCGGGGGAGTGTTTTTTTTTCTTCTCTCTTTTTCCTCGTCGCCGCGCGATTTTTCAATGCCGTGTTGGGGCGTAATATGCTGCGGGAGTACTTTTTTTTTCTCTTTATTTCTCCCTCGCTTTCTGTCCCGTATGTGCGGCCAAAAATCATATATGATCCTGATGCGTCAATTTTACGACCCCTTTAGTTTTGACCTCTAGCATTTTGAGTGCCCTCGGCTCGTTCAATCGCTAGATGTCGCTTCCCTCTTTTCCTTCTCTCTCTCTCTCTCTCTCTCTCTCTCTCTCTCTCTCTCTCTCTCTCTCTCTCTCTCTCTCTCTCTCTCTCTCTTCGTCCCGCCCTCCCTCTCCCTCGCTCCCTGGTCTACATCTGGTAGGGGTGACTCCGTTTCAGAGCTCCCTTAACGTTGCCTACGTGACGTCGACAACGTCAATGGCCATCCCAACAAAATTGAAAATTTTCCGACTGTCCCCGACAATAGAATGCGTTAACGTGTAGTCTCTCTCTCTCTCTCTCTCTCTCTCTCTCTCTCTCTCTCTCTCTCTCTCTCTCTCTCTTGCCTCAAGGTTCCAAACCAAGGCATAAATATATATATCAATCAATCAATCTCTCTCTCTCTCTCTCTCTCCCCCTCATTCATAACGTATCGCGAGTACCCACGTGGCCCAAATAATGTCCCGATGTTTTCTCTTTTTCAACCCCTCTTCTCCCCTCCCTCGCATTTGTTTCGCGTCTACGGGAATTTATCTTTGTAATATGCAGAAAAAAAGGGGCAAAAAATTAATATTCGCCATTCGCTCCGTTCGAAATGAATTACAGGAGGGGGTTATTTTCTTTCGCGAATGCTGCTTCGCGAAAAACTGCCTTGAGAGAGGATATAGTTTGTTTTTTACACGCACATTAAGGGGTTAGTCTACTGACGAAAGCCGAGGCGAAAGTTGCCGTGAAAATCATGGTGTTGAAGTTTGCATCGTTGGAACGCAACGCAAGAACTTTGTTACATTTTGTTTCACATATTTTTATTCTTATGGAGGATCTTACTATAGATTTATATCGTAGATTGCTATGTAAATATATAGAAAAAAGGATGAAGGATTTTTCTACGCAAAATTTTCCAAACGTCGATGAAGGAATTCATAAATATTAATTTCCGTTGCATCCCAACGATGCAAACTTCAACCGCATCGAAAATCACGATTATCAAAAAAAAAGAATTAATTGTGCAGGAATAAATAAGAATGAAAAATCGTTTTGACGTTTATCTGTATGTACGTTGACAAAGTTGTGCGCCAAAGTTGATTAAAAAATACTGATAATCAAAGAAGTGATGAACAATCTCGTGGAGGACCTTTCAACGTGGGGGGCTCAACGGTGTACTTGATTTTGGCCACCCGGTTGATCCAAAACAAGAAAAAAAAAAATTTCCTTGGAAAGATAATGTTGGCCAAGACTTGGCTGAGCTTTTTTTCTATTATCGTGTTTCCATCGTCAAAAACAAATTTTTGAATTTTTTTCCGATTTTTCGAGGAAAAATTACATACTTATTGTTAACAACCAATGAGAAGAAAATGTTCAGAAGAAAAGCATCCGTCAAGACTAAACTACTATTACGATTAATACGTTTCCCAAATTTCAAGTCAATCCGTTCATTAGCTGTCGAGAAGTCGTGTACACCGTTTTGGAAAACATAGTTTCGCGAAAAACGTGTTCAAAGATTGACTAGCAGTTCAAAGACTGAAAGAGCGTTAAGACCATCGATTTTTTATTTATTTTGACAGTAGCCTAACCCCTTAAACGATCTCGTTGTCGTCGTAGTCATCGTCGTTGATTCATTCATCATACTCGAGTCCAACGATACTATCAACTTCCGTTCAAGATACACGAGGAACTCGCTATACATAATCGGAGATTATATATATATATATATATGTGTGGGTGTGTATATGTCAACCCACCTACACGTCCTTCTCTCGGCGTCGGCGTTATTGGAGATCGTTATTTCGGATTAATGATACGATAACCATTTCACCCGGGAGGGTTCGTGTCGTTCAAAAAAATCCCTCGTGTATATTCACGTTACGCGGAGAGCTCTTTTTTTGACCCCTCGCGATGCTCCCACGTTCCAGGGAATTTTTTTATGTTACTTTTATTTTTGCCGAGTTTGTTTTTTTTTTGCTGGCTTTGTTTGCGATTTCGTTACGGTTCTGTCATGCGATGGGGCGGCGCGTTATTCAACGTGTCGTGTCGGCCATGAAGTTGGGCATGCGAGAGATCCTCTCGTGAGTGCAAATCCTTGGGATTTGAGATACGAGGATGTATTGTTTGCATCATCGCGGAGAAATCGATACAACTTATGAAAGCTTCTTTTATTTTTCATTGTTACATTCAATCAATTATAAAAAGTACATGCAACATATATATATATATACACACACACACACACACATATGCATTAAGGGTTGAAATTACTTGTTTTTATTCGTCCTGCAAAGCTTAAAACTTATTTATTAAAGGCCTTGAAGAATGGTGAAGATAGTTTCATTGAGGAAGTTCATTTTTCTATAATTTATTTCATTCCTTTGTAAATGAATTTCGAACATTACAGAGTAACGAGAAATTCATACTTTGTGTGATAACAACAACAACAACAACTACAATGATGATAATAATGATAAGAACATCGACAACAACAATAATAAAAACAACATTAACAACAACAACAAAACAACAACGGCAACAATAAAATCAACAACAAAACAACAACAACAACAACAGTAATGATAATGATAAGAACATCAACAACAACAAAACCAAAAATAATAACAGCATCAATAATTATCACAACAACAACAATAATAATAGCAACAACAACTAGTTGATAATTAAGACAACCACAACAAAATAACAATAATCATGACAACAACAACAATTGTAATATTCATCGCTGTCGTTGTTGCTGCTGTTATCATTATTTTTGTTGTTGGTGTTATTATTATTGTTGCTGTTGTCGTTGAGGTAATTATCATCATAATTGTTGTTGTTTTCATGGTTGGTGTTATTACAATGAATATTGTTGTCGTTGTTGATGTTATTATAATGATATTATCAACAGCGATAATGACAAAAATAATAATAACAACAACGACAGCAACAATAATAATATCAACGACAATAGCACCAAGAGTAATAATAATGATGATAATAATTATAATCATAATGGTGATCGAAAGTATACAATGAATTGAAGAAGGCAATAAACGATATTAGAAAGTTCGGGCCTGCAGTGAAATAACGCACATATGCAGGCGTACATACCTTGTAGCATACTTGTCTTGCATATTTGTATGCAAGCAGCAGAATTCAATATATAAATCGTCCATTTATTGCAACGATATATCATACAGCACGTGTATAAAATTTATTTATAGATATATAGAAGTATATAAAAGATATTTATATAACTTCAAATATGAACGAATAAATTCCGGCACAAATGTATTGTATCGATTGTGTATATAGATGGGATGGGCTGATATGATTGCGATCAGCAAATTGTCATCATATGAGCCCATCGAGTAAACGGATTGCATATTCTCTCCCCTATTCCAGTACCCGAGATGATAGCGTATATGGCGGAAAGAATTTATATTATTCGAGTGGACGAGTATTTACGCATATGTCCGGAATGTGTAACATACGTGTATGGAAAAAGATACATGTACAGGGTGTTCCGGACAAAGCGGTACGAGCTTATATCTCAGATGGTACGGATTAAAATAAAAATGTTTCAAGTAAAAGTTGTCTTATTTCGAGAGGGGAAAAAAATCGCAATGTCAATTTGGCCCGGGGTATAACTGTCAAGGGCTTATCGGAGTCATCTTTCAAATTTGTAATTAGACTTCTTATTTTTTATCGTATAATAATTTATAAATATTATATTAGATTATTAAATAATAATATATTAGATGAATGAAAGGAAATAAATATTCAATTCATCAATCAGTAGGGTAATTGAATTAATTAAATTATATCAAATAAATAGTGCATATCGGTTTAAGGGGTTAGGTTTTTAATTTTAGTTTTAGTGACAACCGGAGAATCAGGCTCGTTTGAACTTTTCTTTTTTCAAATAAGCAATTATTTTGAAAAACTTGATTGAAACATTGGTTGGACATTTACTTGTATGTACATTAACAAAGCTGTGCAGCAAATTCAATATCAATAATTGAAGAAGTTATAAACAATCTACTGAAGGACCTTCGAACGCGAGGGGCTTAACGGTGTACTCGATTTTGGCCATCCGGTTGATCTAAAACGAAAAAGCGATTTTTTTTCTCGAAATATATAATACTGGCTAAGAATTGACCGAGTTTTTTTTTCGTTAACGAGTTTCGACCATCGAAAACAAATTTTTGAATGTTTTTTTTCGATTTTTCGAGGCTAAATGACATCATTATTGTTAATAACTGATGAAAAAAGAATGCCTATAAGAAAAACGTCGGTCAAAGCGAAATGACTATTGCACTGAACAAGTGTACCAAATTTCACGTCAACCCGTTCATCAGAAGTCGAGAAATCGTGTGCACCATTTCGAAAAACAGTTTTAAAAAAACGCGTTTAAAGTTTGACCAGCAGTTGTATCGTAATCATAAATTTACCTTCAATCTGCGATTCCTGCACCATATGTTGGAGCTTCCTATTTAATTTACGGGATTGAGGCTTGCACCGTAGGCATGTAACGAAAATTATTTTTAATTCCTCACCTTTATTATCAACCAAAATCATATTTTGCGGAAATAGCTTGTAGATTGCTAAATGAGAATCCTCAAAAATATTTGCATCACTTTCGTAGCTTAAATTCGCTGAAGGAAATTTGGGGATATTGGAAAAATCAATTTTCGTCGCGTTCCAAGGATGCAAACTTTAACATTGTGGGGAAAAAAGTAACTTTCGTTGCGTTCCAACGATGCAAACTTCGACATCATGCGCAAAGGAAAAATAGCTATAACGTTAATTTCGAGTATATTTTACTTATAATTATGTTTTTAATATATATATATATATTAGTAAATAGTATATTAGTAGTATATATATATTATATAAAATATAATTATAATTAATATATAAAATATATATTTATAATCGATACATAATTTATATATATATATATAAACACACAGTAATTAATATATATAATTATAATTATTAATATGTAAAATATAATTATAAACTTTTAGCTATTATTTTATTAATTAGCATTTTTTTGATCGTGCGTTATCTATCTTTCCGTTTAACTTTTCTGACGAATTTCGTATTTTAATTATATTTTCCGTATAAAGTCACTTATTGCTACTCTCTTTTGATGGGTGTGCATGAGCTCGAAATACAATAATCTCGAAGTTTGCTTCAAACTGAAAACCTTGTTATTCTTTTCATTTCTATATTTTTTAATTTCGATCTCAACGTTCTTTGCATGTTTAGGTTACGTCTCCATAATAAGGATATCGAAAAGGATTTCAATAATTTTGGTGGCCCAAATGTGTTATAAAAAGTTAAAGAGGGAAAAAAAAATATTTTCGTTGCATTTCAATGATGCAAACTTCAACGTCACGTTAATTTCGATTTGCGTCGAGCGACGAACGAGAGTTTTGACATTTTCACCGTAGCCTAACCCCTTAATAATTTATATGTTTGCAGGATTTATAAAATTATCGCCAAATGAATAATGTTCAAATTGTTTATCTGTTGCACCCGAGATGTAAGTTTCTGACGCTTTATCCGGGACACCCTGTACATGTGTGTACGCAAACGTGCATGTACACATGTTTATCGAACGTAGAAATACGCTCCCGTTATTGTCCATTCTGCCATTGCTACGTGTCGTCGAACCACTGTAAACCATCGCGATAACCTCGTAGCTCTGATATCGGAGAGTCAAGAACGCCGCGAGATACAAATAACCGCAAATCAGTCGCGGATTGCGTTGCATTTCCAGAATCGCAATAGATTATCGATTCAAGCATGAATATTGATCGTGTTTGGAAGAAAATTCTCGTTAAATACCTATTTTTGTGTAGTGCGCTTTTATCGTGTAGCCTGACCCTCTCTCTTCCTCTTGAAAATAAAATATCACGTGGAACAAATGCATTTTCGGGAACGAGTGTTCCATTAATGTTGTCAATTTTTTTAAACGATACATTTTCAGTTTTGGATGCTGATGGCGAATAATAATAATGCATTGATTCGAGTAATAAGGCAACAAATGAATATCTCTCTTCCCCCCCCCCCCCCTATCTCCCCTCCTCATATATTTGCCATTTAAAAATAAAAGATGGCGTGCAACAAATGCATTTCCACGAACGAGTATGCGATGCAAATTGACAATTCATTAATCGATGTATTTTCTGTTTCTAAAGCTAATAGCATCAAAGTTGGCATCGTTCAAGTGCAATGAAAACTAAGATATTTACTTTCACAATTTTTTTCGGCAGATTTTAACTAGCGACAGCCCTTAAACATTTCTAGCGATGCTTATTGGGAAGACTGCCATAAAAAATTGCAAAAAAGATTTAGCATCATGGTCAAAAGACGGAAATAATAATATGAATATGAATTTTCGTTGTTCATATATATACACAGAGTAGAACCTCGATTATCCGAACGAACTGGGACCGAGACTAGTTCGGATAATCGAAACGTGGGTTTTTTGGGACAAGATCATAAACAACACATTTTAAATAAAAACAGTACATACATATATATATTAAAATTTGACATACATATCAACGTTAAAAAATATATATATATATATATTAAACACCTGAAAAAAAGTCGAATGCTTTTTTTAATATTTTTTTTATAAAATCGTCCATTTTTAATTGACGAACGGCTTTGTCAAAAAAAAAATCGTCGGGATTCGCGCCAACGTTCGGATAAACTAAGTCATCGTTCGGATAATTGAGGGTTCGGATGATCGAGGTTCGGGTAATCGAGGTTCTACTGTATATATATAGACAAGGTGTAGCAAAAAGAAATCCATTATTTTTGCATGAAATTGAAGGCAAAAATAATGGATTTCTTTTTACTACATCCAATATATATATATATATATATATATATATATATTAGACTGGCCAAAAAAAACTCCCCGATTCGGGCTCTCGACTCTTGAAATGTGTTACTCGATAATGAAACAAAGAAGCTCATAAAAGAAGCAGCCTGTAGGTTAATTCTAACAGGTGACTCACGAAATTTTTCTTCACTGTCCATTTGATTTACACGTGATAAAATAACGTTTTCTTTTCCAACGCAAACCATTTTCGATAGATTCAATCAATGAGTGATCTGAACCAATCAGTGGGATTATTACATACAGTAGACGGATTTATAACGCCCAATTGAAGCCTTTGTAATCATGCGTTATTTCTTTTCAATCTTGATCAACAAGTTTCGAAGAATCTTTCGCGAATCGTTGGAATAACCATTTTTTTCATTTTTCCGATCAGATGTGAACCTTCATTAAACAGTTTACACGTCGAAAATTTTAGTTATTACGAATTATTTATTTTGCATACGTTAAAAATATAAATTGTACAGGTCTCAAGTATGATCAGTGGTATGACTAGTGTGAAGCAACAGGATAACCTCAATTGCGTAAATTCAACTCGCCCAAATCTCCGACCACGTTCACGAAAACGAAAAAACAACGGAAACGCGCACGGGAGCAAAAAAAAAACAAACGAAAACAATCCCTCTCGCATCCCACGGATTGTCCTCGTGTTTCCGTGAGCGTCGCGTTAGTTCACGTTTGTGCGACAAGCGAGAACGAAATGCGCAAACACTCGTGCGCGTGGCTGTGCGTACATTGCATATGTGCAAATCCGCGCGCCGCGGCCCAAACATCGCGTAAATATTCATTTTTCAAGGAGAATATCGATAAAAATAATGAAAATAAAAAAAATTGTTCCTTTTATTGCAGCTATTAATAAATATTATTCATTTCCTCGTTCTGTAATTTTCACGTTTCTGTATGGTTGCTTTTCTGCTTTTCGATTTTCCTACGTATCCGCATGCAGCGGTGCGTTCTCGGAGGTCAGGCTGGCCGAGAGCAAGGACAAGCCCGGACAAATGTTTGCCGTTAAGATAATCAACAAAAAGGCATTGAAGGGGAAGGAGGACTCGCTGGAGAACGAGATAAAAGTGCTGCGAAGGTAGGACACTTTTGTGCAATATCTATTTACATTTGTGCACTATTTCATATCGATATTACTATATCATTATTATTATTATTATTATTTGTTATTGTTATTATTACTACTGTCGATTGTATGGCTAACACAAATTTATTCACCCAAAACATAATCGCTCGTTGCAAATGTTTAGCGGGTCTGCATAGGCTTGGTGTCCAAAAAACAGTTCGGTTTTCAATATTTTTTCGTTATGAAAGAATCGGGGTGACGAGGTCGAGATTTTTTATTTTTTTCTTAATTGAAAAGTAATAAAATTATTTAATGATAAAAATAATAAAACTATTTAATTATAAAAATAATTACATTATTTAATTATAAAAATAATTGAATTATGTAATTATAAAAAATAATTAAATTATTTAATTATAAAAAATAATTAAATTATTTATTTGCAAAAATAATTAAATTAAACTATTGCGTAATTATTATTCAAAAAAGTGCAGCCGTTGCCGCATGGCCAATAGGCATGACGTTGAATTTTTTTTTCGTTTGAGTTTTTCTTTTTTCGTTCTTATCAATATCCAAACGCTTTTCTTGCAAATTGAGGTAGCAAATTTCTGGCAGGAATACCTAGAAACGTATCAGAAGTTTTCACAACCCAAATGGTGGAAAAAAAATGGAATCATTAACTCTTCGAGGTCACACCCTCGGCCAGCAACTTAGTTGGTTACATGGGGTCCGTATGACCCCAGCCATTTTTAAACGATTGCCACGCTGATTCTATTGTTCCGAATGGCTTATCAAATTTCAGGGTGTTAGTTCGAACCTTCTGGAATGTGGCATTCTCGGTATAATATTGTAATCGACATTTAAAATGGTGCAAAAAAATCAAAAAGGGATCGATGCGAGAAAAAAGCAATTTTTTACTTAAAAAATCATAACTCTTGTAATTTTCAATTTAAAAAAATAAAGTGATGCTCTTGAAATGTGATAGTTTGAGGGGTCTTCTCACTTTAGACGCTAAAAAGGCTATTTTCATGAATTTTTTTTGATAGGTCTATATTTAGACGTCGATATAAAAGTTGTTACACTTCATAAATATACTTTCGAAATACGAGAAAAAAAATTCTTTTTTTAAGTCACTGTGGCTATGGCTATGGTTAACGGCTGTAGCGCATATACGATTTTTTATATATGCAAAAATAACAAAATGGCGCACGTTTTTCGAAAGAAAAAAAACAAAAAACGTGCCTTTCTCCCCGTTTTTGGCAAAAAATTTAAATATCAAAATTTAAGAAAACCCTTGATATGCGCTATAGTTGTAAAGAATATACGGTTAAAAGTTCATCATTAAAACCCAAACAAGCCGTCGAAAAACGTTGTTTCGAGAAAAACGCGTCTAAAGTTTGTTTGGGTTATCTGAACACGTACATTTTTTTCAGTATTTCAAAATTTTATTTCTTAAGTGTAACAACTTTTATATCGATATCTATGATATAAGCCTATCAAAAAAATTCACGAAATTAGCCTTTTCTAGCGTCTAAAGTGAGAAAACCCCTTAAGGAATAAAATAGCCTCACAGTGGGCGTTTCACAAAAGGTATTTATTTGGACATTTCAAGAGGGCCCATTTAGCGGTAAAAGGAGAACGATAATCGTGAAAAACGAGCAAAACTTTCGTATGCCCGGATATTTTCCTAAAATTTTGAAAACTATGAAAATGGGAAGCTGTAGATAAAAAAAAGTTTGATTTTTGACAAAAAAAAAACTACTTTGATCATTTGTTGTTAACAAATGGATAAGCATGTGAAAAAATCGTCGGGTCATGCGATCGAAAATGTTTAAAACTATGTCCGAATTTCAACTGAATCAGGGGAATAGATTTTAAGTTTGAAGTTTGCATCGTCAGAATGCAACGAAAATGAATTCTTTAAATCGCCCGATTTGTTTGACCAACTTGTGCTGTCAAAAATCACTCAAACGTTTTCACGTATTTCCATAAGAAATTCATAACCTCAATTCGCAAAAAACGCTTCGTTCAATAATAAAATCAAAGAAATAGCAAATGAAAAAAATCGTTGCACTGCAACGATGCAATGTTCAAAGTCGTTTCATAAAACATAGTTTGGTCACGAACGCATAAAAAGGGGCTTAATCACAGCGGCGTGGTTCGCTGTAATCCTTCACAAAAATCGCCATGACTCGGCCAATTTTTGGCACCTTTACCGAATCTTTGTTGCAAATTAAATTTAAGACCACTAGCGATAAAATTGTATTTTTTCAATGCCAAGCTTATGGAGACCCCTCTATACCAACATATATACACATGTGTAAATATGTATATTTCGTAAATAAACAAACAAACAAAAAAGTTGGTGATTAAAATGACTCCTCTTTAGCACCTGTAACGTTCCAAAGGTTGCCGGAACATTCCTATCTCGATTATCAGTTGTTTCTTTTTCTTTTGTTCTTCGTTTTCTCGTTTTGTGCATGCGAGTTCTTTCTTAATCATATATATATTTCTATGCTAGCGTATATCTCATCAGAAAGCATTTATCGCGTATATTGGCCCCCTACGTACACCGCGTCTGCACACATTCGAAATATCGAATTACTTTGTACATATATTTGACATAAATATGTACGCGGATATACTCAAACCAGGGTGTGGGGCAAAAAGAATACTCTTGCGCCTTCAAACGACAATATTAGGTGTGAAAAAAAAACGTGTCGACTTTGAGCTCGATAACTCGCTGGTGACTCGATCATTTTTTTTCGCCCCATTTGACTTCAGCGGATAATTGGCTGCTGGTCTTCAGCCTCGAATGATTCGGCGACGAACTAAAGTATTGGAGGCATTTCGGAGAGAACTCGAACATTTTACGTCGAACGAAGATCCAAAATAACTTGAGTGTGTTTGGTTTTGTTTGGGCTTTTTTGCTATTTGGATCCTGGATAAGATTTGCCTTCGAAGTGTGTAGGGAAATTGAAAAATATCCATCTCTGAGAAAATAGTGCATGTATGAACGAAAAATTGTTTTCGGTAAGAAAAATTGCCAAAAATGAGTTTTTCGGAAAAGTCTTCATGTTTAAAAAATCTCTGAGTACTTCGACGCAAAATGTACTAAAGTTCGAGAAAAAGACGTCCAGTCTACCCTTTACTACTTTTACTACTAAAAAAAAACGCTGAGGCTAGCCGTCCGGTTAGCGGACGAATAAGCGTATGTTATTCGTCCGGACTGCGGCTAATTTGACGCGGTTCACGCTGTACAACGGCCCAAACAAACAATCCCAAACAAATCAACCCAATCCCAAACATACAATCCGAAAATGACAAACGCAAACGAACCACCCCAAAAACAATACCCAAATACAAAAAACCCAAAACCAACCAACCCAAATAAAAAAATCACACCCGAACAAACCAACCCAAACAACACAAACCCCAAAAACCAAACCCCAAAAAAACCAACCCAAACCGAACAAACCCAAACACAACCAACCCAAACCCAAACAAAACCAACCAACCCAAATAAAAAATCACACCCGAACAAACCAACCCAAACAACACAAACCCCAAAAACCAAAACCCAAAAAAAACCAACCAACCCAAACCGAACAAGCCCAAACACAACCTACCAACCCAAACAAACAATCACATACAAACAAACCCAAACGCAAACAAACCCAAACAAAACAAACCCCAAAAACCCAAAACCCAAACAAAATCAAACAGCCCAAACCGAACAAACCCAAACCGACAAACCAACTAATCAACCCAAAGACAACCAACCAACCTAAGCCGAAAGAAAATTATCAAGATTTTCTTCGGATGACTACGTGTAAATTATTTTTCCGGATAGTTTGTTTAACAATTTAACACATTCTATCCGGACAATTATATATATGTTATTCGTCCGGATACTAGCTTACATGAATTACAATAATATGTACGCCTACTGGAAATACGGTGTGAATTGAGCCGCTGTCCGGAAGAATAACATACGCTTATTCGTCCGATAATCGGGGAGACACTCCGAAAAAAAAAACATGGAAAACAGCTAGTTTTGTCTTCGCCGAAAAGCGAAATTTTCCTGTAATTCAGAAAATTTGAAAAAGAAAAGTTGTTGCAACTGGAGCTAGCTCAAAATCGACAAGAATTTTTTTCTCACACCCCACTGTTTGAACGGTCAACGGTTTTATCGTTTCCTCGTCATAGCCTAACGTTTTCAGCACACACGAAACGACGTAGTCCTGCTAGGTCGTAAGTCGGTTTTTTTCTTTGTTAACAACCGGACGATCCTTTGCGATTTTCTAACGTACGTGACTTTGTTTGGGTCAGCGACGAGTTTGTTTTTCTTTTTCGTTTGAATTTGCTGTTTGCGAACTGAGCGCGCACGGCCCTCTCGCTTATCGCGGCGATCGACAGTTACGATACATCGCGCTTGTGGTTACTATACGTGCGGAGAGTACACCGAGGTATGCGGCAGTTCCGGAGGCGACCGCGCCACGCGCTGCCTGTCGAGAGAAACGAAACGCGACGTACGCGAGACGATATACTCATTTTGTCGAGAACATACATGCGAACACTTGGCGCGAGTACACAGCCGCGGTCGAAGATCGAATTGGATGCTAATTTTGCGTGTATTTTTATCAGACAAATGCATCGGGGAAAACAAATTTGCTTGCGAATGCATACATTTATTGTTGAGGTTAAATTAGTCCGCAGGGTCTGCGTGAGTTGGCCCCGAAAAACAGGTCAATTTTCAATATTTTTTTTCGATGAGAGTATCGGGATGGCGAGGGCGGGATTTTACACACAATTGATACGCAGTCTTGCCGAGCTTGAGGTTTTTTTAAATTGATAAATGTTGATGAACAATGAAGGCGTTATTGTTTAAACAAAGGGCTGCATAGCCAATCGGTGTAGGCGCGTCTCTGATGAGAAATTAAAATGGGTACTTTTAGTATTACAATGAAAGTTTCGTATGACTGGATGCTTTTTAATTTTTTTTTAAATTACGGAAATGGCAAGCTGTGGAAAAAAAGTACGATTATCGAAATCTTTTGAACATTTATTCGTATGTACAACAAAGTTGTGTAATAATTTCATTAAAAAAAAATTGAAGACGTTAATCTGAAACAAAAAAACGAGTTTTTCTAAATTAAGGGGCTACATGTACCTAAAGGCACGAAAAAATGGCCGAATTCCCATTTTTTTTGAAGGTTAGTCACACAGAAACGCATTTTTTTTTAACACGACGGTACATATATTGAGAACCTAAAAAAAATCAACAAAAAATACAACAAAAAAACGACAAAAACAGCCGCCGGCAGATGGTGACATTTTTTTTCGACGTTTGGCGCTGGACACTAACTTAAACGGTCCATCCGAAATCTAAAAACCCAACGGGTTATTCAAGTTAACAATAAATACGAGTCGTTGACGATCGTCGATTTTTTAAATTATTTTTTTCAACAACGCAGCGACGAATTGAAACCCGAGCATACAAAATCTGTGAAAAAATATTATTTTCACATAACTATTGAAAAAAGTGAGATCGTCGTCGACCTTCAAATGTTTCTTATCGTATCAATGAAATTTCCAGCGATGATATTTCCAGGGAATATACCTAAAAGGCGATACGATTTTTTTTTCTTCGAAAATTCAATTTTTTCACTCACCTAGGTAGATGTAGCCCGTTAAACTAGTTAATATTGGCTCAGACTTGACCGACCTTTCTTTTGTTCTCATGGGTAGTTCTTTAGATATGTGACTTTTTCCGAAAACGAGCTAAAATTTTTTTTTGCTATTATCTCATCCATTGGATGATGATATTCAATGGGGGGCTCGAATCCCCCCCATAAAAAGTTATGGGGTTTTGCAGTTCGCGGAAACACGTGATAAAACAACATTTTTGAACATTTCGACACCCATATTGAGTTTTTTGGGGTTCGTTTGGGTTTTTTTTAATTCGAAATTATTGTTAACCATTTTTGGATCGCAAAAACTGTGTTAATGAATAATTTCAGCTTTCCCCGACTGAATATCATCATTTAAATCCCAATGAATGAGAAAATAGCAAAAAAAAAAATTTTCGCAAAAGTCACGTATCTGAAGAATTATCGTATTATGTGTCAATCATAAAAAAATTGAATTATTTCCAATTTTTCGAGGATAAAAGACATTGGTCATAGCGGAAAAATAACGTTAGGGAGTCTTCTCACTTTAGACGCTAAAAAAGGCTATTTTCATGAATGTTTGTATATGTTTATATTATAGATATTGATACAAAAGTTGTATATTGATATAATACTTAATATTATACATAACTATTTACAACTTATTAAAATATTGATATAAAACTTAATAAATACACTTTCGAAATACATTTTTAAAAGAGTTATTTATTTATTGAAGTCACTATTTATAGACGAAAATGGTAGTTAAAAATATGTCCTGAAAAATTGTAGGTCTGCGCTGTTGATGAAATTTCGGAGATGGATCTTCCGAAACAAAAAAATAAAACGGTTTTAGATTCAGTATGTTAATGGCTATACCGCAAATCGTACGATTTTTGATATATGCAAAAATAACAAAATGACGGACAATTTTTCGAAAAAAACCAAAAAAAACGTGTTTTTTGCCCGTTTTTGGCAAAAAAAAGTAAATATCAAAATTTGAAGAAAAAAATTCTTGATATACGCTATAGCTATAGTTGCGAAGAATACGTGTAAAAATAAAGGTCACACAAAAATACAGTTAGACTCCTCCGATCTTCATAAAATTTTAGTATTTTTTTAAATAATTTTTTTCTATTCTATTCTTTTTCTATTTTTCTATTCAATCAATCAATCAATCTTTTTTCTATTCTCAAATTCACAATTCTTTAAATACACACATATATTTTGACAGTTTTGAGGCCGATTAAAAAGAAACCAAATTCTCATTTTCTAATTCGAGAATTTTATTTCTTTTTCCAACAATTAATGGCATCTTTTCTATTTTTATATTCTCTTCAATTTTTTTTCTATTCTTTTTCTATTCTTAAGTTTTTTTTATTTTTTTTTTCATAAAAATTTTAGTACGATACTTTTGGATATGTACACTTTCGAAAAATGTTACTAAAAAAAAAACCAATTTTTTGAAAATTGTAAAGTGAGAAGGGGCCTTAAGAAGATAAACGTCTGTCAAGACTAAGCTACTACAACGCTAAACAAGTGTGCCAAATTTCAAGTCAATCCGTTAATTGGATATCGAGAAATCGTGTACACCGTTTTGAAAAGCATAGTTTCGCGAAAAACTCGTTCAAAGTTTGCCTAGCAGTTCTATCGTTGCAACAATAAGATTAAGGAGGTACGATCATTACTACGAATCGAACTTTCGGATTTGAAATTTTTATATGATTTTGACGAATCGACAATTTATGGAGTTTTGTTATTTATCACGTATCAATAATATGTATAATTATATTCTGCCTATCGTGTTAATTCCGCTGAGGTAATTCAAGCCTATTTTTAATACGTTTCCGGCTGATTTTTTTTGTCTTTTTAGTCCGTTTTTATGGTGGACATGTTAATATTATTATTACGAAGATTACTACCGAGTCCGTTGACAATCAAATTTTTCAGTTTTTATTTGTTCACGTGCAATAAATTCATCATTTACCACAACATTTGGCACACTATAATCGATAATACGAATAATCGACATAAGTAAACACAAAACAGAGCAGCTGTGGGTAAAATAAATTTAGACACTTTTTTGATCCCGTGGAAGTGATCGTACCTCCTTAAAGGCACCTTAATGGCACCTTAATCTGCGATTCCTGCACGATATATCGGGCCTTCCTCTTCAATTTGAGTCTCCTCAAGCGATAGCCTAACCCCTTAAAATCCTCGAGTCCAACATGCTACACGATTCCTGCATCCACGTACATCGCCAAAGAAATTATTCTTTATCTCTCGTCACTCTTTCTCAATGTCAGTGTGCTAATCTGTATTATGAGAATTGTGCAATGAATATTTTCAACGCATAATTTTGTATATCTCGTTATCTCTCATTGTCGACACGTTTCTCGCTCTCTTTCGCTTTCTCGCTCTGTGCCTACACATACATACGTGAATATTACATTTGTGTCGATCGCGTGTATTTCTCTGTACGCAATTATCGCGATTTACCGTCTCTCGCGATATTCACGCTGAACTGGCGGCTTTTGTACAAATCGTTGACGCACCGATCCCCCCCCCCTTCCCCTCAATTTTCGTTCCAAACTCGGTACACCAAACGAGCGAGACGTAAAAAGAATCTCCCAGCGCGCCTCCGTCGTAAAAAGGCCACGAAACGCCGGGCAAACGACGAATAAAAATCATCGCGCTCGAACGAGAAACAAACAAAAAATTGATTTATTTCCACACGCGATTTGTTTTTTCTCGTTCTTTATCGTCACCGCACTCTTTTTTATTTCGCTCTCATCGAATCACTTTCCCATTTTTTACACGAGAATATCAAGCGCCTCGTTTTTATTTTTCTTCGCATTTTCTCCTCCCTTCACCGTAGATGGATCGTCGTGAATAGGATTTTTTCCCTTTTTCAATGGAACACTCTCCACCGGAACGTAAATTGAAGTGCCGCGACCAGAGTGAAAAATTGGAAAAAATTTACGACAGGAGAATAAAGCCTGTCGATGCATAAAAACGAAACAGAAAAAGAAATACTAGCGATTTGTTGAAGCGAAAGAAAAATATATATCGATGCGTGAAAAAAAAACTATTGATTTATAAAAGCGAAAAAAAATACCCAAAAAAACGCCAATATCATATCGATCTATAAAAGCGAAAAGAATTCTATCGATTTAAAAATAAAAACGACGCTATAGATGCACAAGAACGAAAAAGAAATAATAATTATTACGATAATTATCAGTATAAGCGTCACCAGCTAAAATCCAGATAACGAAGTGTCGACGAATAAAAAAGAGTATCGAATAAATTTGAACGAGTCGAGAAAAACGAACAAATAAAAAAAGACACCATTGGCAAACGAGTCAACAGCCACTATTTCGACGTCCACTCTGTTACATTATTGTGTACGGTGTTGTTATTATTAATTCGTAGGTTCAGTGAAACAGTGACACCACAGAGTGGTGACGGGCCGATCAAGTCGGATAATAGTGACGAAAGAGGATGGTAAGTGTGGCCCCTCGAACAAATTAGAAAAAAAAAGAATTGAAAACAATTGTCGCGTATATATATATATATATATATATATATATATATATATATATATATATATATATATATATATATACGAGAATATTTTCTCTACAAATTATTCTCACTCGTGCACAATCGTTCGAAACGCGATTCGTCATTCATTTTCTCACATTAAATACGCACGCGGTCTATTATCACTGTCACCATTATTATTATTATTATTATTATTATTATCATTATAGATATTATTATTGTTATTATCATCATCACAACCATTATTATTATTTTTATTATTATTATTATTAACAAATTAATCACGTTATATACCCTCCTTAGATCCACATATACGCACACTGAATACGAACAATCCCGCTTATTTATTTATGTACACGCATTGTTATTTACCGACGCGCGAGGCGAGGAAACAGAAAAAAAATGAAGAAAAAAAATATTACTCGTGGAAAACGATCGCGGTGATCGGAATTGTTTTTTTTTTTTAGCTCGTCAGTTATATTCGCGATATCGAATGATAGAAAGGGCGAGGAGTGTACAGTATGTTTGGAAAGTCTCGGGATAAAATACGAGTGAAACGAAAATGATTAATTATTGAATTAAAAGTTGCTGCAGCGGAAAAAATGGAAGTTGAATTTTTTTAATTCGGAATTTATTTGGAAACTGAATATTCGGAAAATGCACGACTGTTGGATTTCCGTGGGCGTGCTTGCGAAATGAAATTACAGGAGAATATTGTCAAACGCGCGTGTCGCATACAAAGTGCTTTTCGAGCCGGCCATACTCGACTCTACACACGACGTAAAATCGTTTCGGCGTGTAAAAGATGGTCTCGAAAGAGAAAAACGTGGGAGACGTCGCCGCGTGCGCGGTGTCGAAACATTGTATCGTGTCGATCGCATTGCCTTTTCTCTCACGTTGCACAAGTTACGAATTTCGATGCTTTCTTTTATTATTTATTTTTATTTGGCTCCTTTCTTTTATTGCCTGTTTCTCGTTTGGTTGATGTTTTTTTTCCTGTCTCCATCCGTACCATCGTGAATGGGTTTCTTTTCGGCTTTGTTTTTTTTTTCTAACGATGCTTTGCTTGTGATGTTTCCATGTGGATCTCGCAGCTGTTGCAAGTTCCTTCTTTTACTCGTACTCTTGTTGTGTGGTGTCGACTTTCGTTCTGGAGACTTTGTGTGTGATGCCCATACACGTAAATACATAAATATTTACTTATTTATTGAAATCATTTTTATTGCAGTTTAACATTTATTTATATATTTTTTATTAAATAAATATTAGATATTGAATAAATGCCAAATTCTTCAAATAAACATATATATTTTGACAGTTTTGAAATCGAGTGAAAAAAAAACAAATTCTCGTTTCTAATTCGAGAATTCTATTTTTCTTCCAACATTTAATGCCATTTTTTCTACCGAGTTAATCTTTTATTATTGCTTTATTCATATATATTTTTTTCAATCAAATAAATGATTGATTTTGAATAAATTCAAAATTCTTTAAATACACGCATATATTATGACAGTTTTGAGGCTGATTAAAAAAAAAACCAAATTCTCATTTTATAATTCGAGAATTTTATTTCTTTTTCCAACAATTAATGGCATTTTTTTTACCAATTTCACTTAATTTTTTACTAAATGTAAAAAATCAACATTCTTCATCAAACTTGCCAACGACGAGGACAGATTTTTTTTTCTTCTCAATCGTAATTCTCTGTCCGAATAATTCGATTTACGAAACAAAGGTTTCTCGACAGAATAAATGTTTTTTCTCCTTTTCAGTGCCTTTGGGCGAACGACGCTTTGTATTTTTTGCAGTTTTTTTCCACCTACGATTGCAGGGAAATTCAGAGGAGTCGTAATTAGTAATTATATGGATGCAACAAGATATTTCTTGCACGTAACTAGTGCACAATGTTGGCAATTAGAATATGACCAAGGACGAATGACGAAGTCCGCAATTTTCGTCGTTTCCCTCCCGCCTACTGGTGTCCCCAGAAAATAATTATTAGTTGCAATTCGCCGGCTAAAAAATGCAAAAAAAATTATCGTCGATTGTCGCGTGACGAAGAACTCGAACTAAAAAATGTTCACGGGAGACACAATCCCGTAACGTTCTACGTTTTGAATGAAGCAGAGAGAGAATGAAACAGAGAGAGAGAGAGAGAGAGAGAGAGAGAGAGAGAGAGAGAGAGAGAGGGAGAGCAGAGTTACACAACACTCTGCGATTAGCATCGAATGTCATTTTGCACGCTCGTATGTCTCTTCGGGTACGTAAGACTTTGGAACGTCGAATATCCTTTTTCGCAAAAAAAAAAAAGAAAAAAACGTGCCTCAGCTGCATAGATCGTGTTCTCATCGAATAGTGCCACAATTTTTCAAGTTTTACTCGTGCTCACTTCGAGTTTTTCGTCCATCTCTTTCAATTTTAACCGCGTTCACTTTGAATTCTTCCTTAATTTTTTTCTACCGTGTTCACTTTGAATTTTTCCTCAAATTTTTTCTACCGCGTTCACTTTGCATTTAGCCTCAATTTTTTTTAATTTTCCCCAGTTCACTTTGAATTTTTCGTCTACTTCTTTCAATTGTGATCGCGTTCACTTTGCGTTTTTCGTCTATTTCTTTCAATTTTGATTGCTTTCACTTTGAATTTTTCCTCAATTTAAAAAAAATTGTGTTCACTATTTTTTTAATCGTTTTTGAAATCGTGTTCATTTTTCTTTAATTATGTTTTTTCCTCGTCAAGAACAATCCCTCTTTTGTTCGAGAGTGGCGGTCGGAGATTGTCCAAATAATTCTCGTCAGCGTTGATTTTTTAAATTTTCTTTATTTTCTTTATTTGGTTTCTTTTTTTTTACCTGCACCACTCTTTTTCTACAAAGTCAAACGGGTATTCCGAGGGCTTTCACTTCGCTACTTTACCGAGTTCAAGCATACATTTGTATTCATATATACATACACACACTCATATATATATATATATATATATATAACATACACGCGCATGTATGAACCGTTCCAGGCAAAATGACCAAAAATCTCGTGTTGAAACAAATAATTTCTTAAACTTTTTAAGTGAAGTATAGGATATTTCTACCTTGCCCTTATCAAAATGGAAACTATAAATTCAATTTTTATATTCTATATTTTTATATTCACTATAAATTCAATATATATATATCGATGAAATAAAACAATAATAATAAATAAATAAAATAGTTGAAAAAAATATATATCGGGCATTCCAGTTTAATTCAGACAATAATTTTTCTCACTATGATTGATTTCCATAGTGGAAAACTTCACTCCTGGGGTAAAAAAAACACCTCATTTTTATCAAATTTTTTCCTCCACCCGTTGCCCTTCCGCGGCTGCAAAAGAAAACGAAAAGTTCACTCGGGCCGCTTTTTAAATTCGGAAAAATTGAATTTTTAGTGATTATGTTTTCCGGTTTTGCAAGTAACCAAAAAACTTCAAAAATCTGGTTTCAGATGAAGTTCATTATGGATAGAATGTATATGTAGATAAAAAACCTTCTGGATCCAAAACCATGAATAATCAGCTCCAAAGTCGACTTTCCGCAAAACAAACCGTAAATATCGGAAGCGCAAGTTGAGCTTTGGTGAAAATAGATCTTAAACGTATATAGTTTTTCCAGAACTTCAAAAACCGCTCGAGTGGACTTTTCGATTTCGGCTTTTTTTCCAGCCGCAAAAAAGTAGAGGGTTGAGAATTTGAAAAAAAAAATTCGGTATTTTTTTGACACCAGAGGTGAGTTTTGCCACTATGGAAATCTAATTAACGATGGTGAGAGAAATGGTTGTCTCGGTTGAGCTGGAATGCCCCATATATGTATTTATATACATACAGTGACGTCTAACTGAAGTGAAATACCGCTGTATCGGATTTATGAAAAAATTCAGGTTTTAACGAAAACGCTAAAGTTTCGTCTGCAATTCTTAGGAACGTGATTGGCAAAAAGTGAAAGAATTCACTGTATAATCATAAAGAAATAATTTTGTCCCAGTCAAATGAGCAATATATATTCTGGCATTGTTGAATTTAACGAAACGGCGGTCAAACTTCTTCCGGACATCTAAAAACATTATGTTGTATCACATATATGATTAGTTTTTTTGGATACTTGGAAATTATATTGTTTCACTCATACATACAATTTTTTTTTGGTTATCCCAGTGACCTTCAATGACCTTATGTTATAGGTCGTTGAACTCGTTTTAAGCTCCTCTTTCATGATACAGAGAAAAAAAACATACCGATCGATTCAAAAAAAATGGAGTTGACCTTCAAATGTCCGGAGTACCTCCACCTGCAAAAAATCTATTATCGCTATCGGATGGCCCCTTTCGTACTGTGCAAGTTCATTTCACCAAATATTTCTGTGAACCTTATAGTTTCGACGATATCCAAGGTCCTCATAGTTACTAGTCCACCCTGTATATAGGGTGAGACACATAAAGTGTTACAGAGCAATAGCAGTCAAACTATTGATCATATCCAGAAGTGTTTCAGACAAAAGTTTCAGTGTTCGCCAAGGCCGTCATACTGGACCACCCTATTTTTTTTAATCGGTTATATAGTTAGTTAGATAGTTATTATGACGGCCTTCTCGAACACTGAAACTCGTCTGGAACATTTTTGGATATGATCAATAGTTGAGTGCTATTGCTCTGTAACACTTTATGTGTCCTACTCTGTGTATACATGCATGTATATATATATATATATATATATAACAAAAAATTATGCTTTGTATTGTCACGTTTCATAGACAAGTCGTGTACCTTAGTTAATTACATGGTATATACACGATCATACATATGGCAGATAAAGACTCTCTCTCTCTCTCTCTCTCTCTCTCTCTCTCTCTCTCTCTCTCTCTCTCTCTCTCTCTCTCTCTCCCACTCCATTGTTGTGTTATCTCTCCTCCGTGGCGGAGGGATCGCATGGATAATGAATTTTTCAACGATCTCGCACCGTATTACAAATTCATTTCGCAACTCGCGCACGTGTATATACGGTTAGTGTGTACATACGGCATTTAAAAGACTCACCTCGTTTACAGTCTCTTTAGGGTCAAAAGCTCGCGCCCGCCACTCCATTATCTCGTAACGCGGCGTTGCTTAACGCTTCTCTCCTTTATGTACACACACGTATCTAAATTCGAGCGACACAACAGACACAAAGTCTCGCGAAACATTTTTTTTTTTTTTTTTTTTTCGCATAGGAGACGAACTTTTGCAGTGTGTGGTCGAATGGTCTGGGAGAGAAAAGAAAATAAGGGATGAGAAAAACGAGGGAAGAAAATAAACATCGAAAATGGAGGAACGAAAAAAATTGGGAGCGAAGGACGGAAGAAAAAAATGAAAATCGAGAAATGAAAAGAATGCGGAAAAACAAACAAAACAAGGAATTATTTTGTTTTTTTATTTATTCAGCCATTCTTGCCTCTGGGGCTTAAGAATATTCCATCGAGTTACAGCGGTTACATACTTTTCTCTTATCCTACTCTTCATTCTAGATATAATCTTGTCTTTGGTTTCCTTCGCTCTTTTGATACATTGCTACATTTCTATTACAACTTATCGTCTTGTATCCATATTTTTTACTTGTTTTCTCTTATTCGCACCTTTTCGTCGAACTTCCTCACGTATGCACAGAGTACGGGCCTGATTTCTCTATTCAACAGTTCGTTCCATCCTATCTGCTTCTTTGCTTCTATAAAGGGTTCTTCCACCTTCGTCCTTACATCTCTACTCATCATTTTATTAAACTCCTCACACTGCCTTATATGCTCCACATTCTCTTTTCCTTTCCCGCACTGTCGGCACGACTCTTCTTTAAACCCTTTATTTCCCTCTCTCCCCACGTTGCCGCATCTCATTCTGGCCCACTGTTCTTTGTCTTCTCATTTCATTTTTCCCTGATCCCAACATTCTTGCATTCTTACATTGCTTAACCGATATTTATACTTTAAGCAGTATTTCGAGGTTTGTATTCTGCACCTGTCTCCCTGCATCCTCTGATCGTTTAATATTTCACATCCAGTTTTTTGCTTTGCTTCTAGTTGACTCAAATTTCCCCCGATTCTTATTCTCAGCATCGACTCCCCATCTCCTACTTTTCTAAGCGCATTTGCCATTTCTCCACCCCACTTGGAAGGATTTTCATTTGCCCAGTTCCTCAAACAAGGAATTAAAGAAAATCGACGATTAAAGGAACGAAGTAAAATCACGAGGAAATTTTTTTAAATATTGAAAATCCATGGAAAAATTGGAATTGGAGAAATGAAAACAAAAGGTCGAAAATGAAAGGAACGATAGAAAATCGAAAATATAGGAACGAAAGGAATTCGAAAATAACGGAATTAAAAAAAACGACGGGATGAAACGAAATGGAAATAAATGAAAATAAATTGATGAAAACCAAAATCGAAAGTCAAGGAAGTCAAGAAAATCAATAATAAAGGAAAGTAAAAGATGGAAAATAAAGGAGTAAAAAATCGTGAATTACGGGATCAAAGAAGGTCGAAAATACGGGAAGGAAAAAAACGAAAATAAAGGCACGAAAGACATGAAAAAAAGAATAAAAAATAAATCATTTGAAAAAAACATGATAAAAAATGCCAGCTAAGGAAAGGGGAAAGGGATAAAAGATAATATAAGAACAAGAAAAAAAATCGAAAGAAACAAAAAAAAGAAGACAAAAGCGAGGACGAACTTTCGTCCTTTCGTCGTCTCAATTTTTCGATTAATTAATAGCTACATATGTGATACGATGTCTTTATTGCTCCTTACTTTTTTCGTCTCTCTTGAACATTCACATTCGTTCGATGCGAAGGCGTGCACTTTTAACATTTCTGCGCTCATTTTCATTTGTTCGTCTGCACACGTAATCGACGCTTTAAATTAGCTTATGGGCCTCTGTATCGTTGCCATTATCATTATTATCATTGAATATTATTATGCTTCGTTTATGCCAATGGTAATTGAGTTACGTATAATATATATATATATATCGTGACACGTAATTTATTGCCAAAACGCTTACGTTTCGACAAAATCGCGTAGACGCTATTGTAATTACGTTAGTTGCAATTAGTGAACTTGCGCTTGAACACCTTCGATGGCGGGGTATAATTAGCTCCTCCGGTGTCGATCAATCTGTGACAGGCATGCATAACGCTCCGACACGTATATCGCGTGTACGAACAAGGGAAATACATTTTTAGTGACACGTTGATGATTGAATTTTTGCGTGTTTTTTTAATTAATTTATTTATTGTATCGATGTTTGTAGACGTGACGATAATACGGGCGGAGGTTTATCACTGATTTGTCCATCACGAGAAAATGTCAATTCAGGGCGATCCAGAACTATTGGGTTTTCCTTGATGAGCATATGGTGTAATTGTATGGAGTTGAAGTTTCCATCGTTGGAACGCAACGAAAGCTCCGCTTTACATTTTATTTTCCACTTGTTTATTTTCATAGGCGATCTTTTTTTTATAGATTTGTAACGTAGATAGCTAAATAAATATCTTGAAATATTGTTGAAGAACTTTTGCAGGCGAAATCTGCCAATGGAAATTAAATTCGGTGCAGTCCAACTCCAAACTTCAACCTCATGTAATTTTGAGCAAAACACCTTTTTTTTCAAAATATTGTACGACAAAAATTGACGGATAAATTCGCGGGCAAAGTTCGATGAGTAAACAATGGCACGGTACTTGCCCACGAGGAAATTTTCTTCTTCAAATATTCAATAATAAACAAAAGCTGATGAATCGTATTGGAAAAAAAAATGTTGAGGGGTTGACTGTGACAAAACGAAATAAGGGTTATTTAAAAGAATTATTTTTTGGAGGAATAAGTAAAATGATTGGAAAGTCGTTTGGACATTTATTTGTATGTACTTTAACAAAGTTGTGTACCAAATTTTATTTAAAAATTTGAATAACCAAAGAAGTTATGAACAATCTCGTCAAAGGATCTGATGAAAAACGAATTTTTCTTTTTCTTTAAATAGATAATATTGACTAAGACTCGACCGAGCTTTTTTTATTGTGTTTCGATCATAAAAAAATGTACCTTTTTTCTCGAGTTTTTGAGGAAAAATAACTTTATTGTTAATATCTAATGAAAAAAAAAATAATGAGAAGAAAAGGAATAATTGAAAAATAATTGAAGTTATAAACAGACGCGTGAAGAATCTTTAAACGTGAGGTGCTCAACGGTGTACTTGATTTTGGCCACCCGGTTCATCCGAAACGAAAAGGGTTTTTTCCCCCTAAAATAGATAATATTGGCTAAGACGTGACCGACCTTTTGTTTGTTATCGTGTTTCAATCATCAAAAAAAAATTCGAATTATTTCTCGAATTTTTAAGGAAATTTACATTATTGTTAATATCTAATGAAAAAAGAAAGTTGACATGAAACACGTCGGTCAAGACTAAACTACTATTACACTGAATAATTGTGCCAAATTTCAAGTCAATCCGTTTATTAGATGTCGAGAAATCGTGTACACCATTTTGAAAAACAATTTCCAAAAATACGCGTTCAAAGTTCGACCAGCTGTTTTATCGTTGTAATCATAGGTTTACCTTCAATCTGTGATTCCTGCACCATATGTCGGACCTTCCTCTTCAATTTGAGTTGCCTCAAGCGACGAACGAGCGTTCGTCATCTTCACAGCAGCGTAGCCCGTTAAGAAAACAAAAATTCACTTGTCTGAAGGTGGATTCGAAGCTGTGCTCAATCCGTTCGCACGTTCCACGCGTGAGCAACTGCTGTGCCATTCTTTACTACTATACTTGGACTTTGAACGCGGAATGTTTCGGCCAATTTTTGTTGCACGACATTGAATGAAAAAAAAAGCGTTTTGCTCGTGATGACACATCCTATATGCTAGCGATAGGAACCCTTAACGTTGTGAATCACCATATATATATATATATATATATATATATATATATATATATAAATTATTTATATATGTTTATATATAGTTCGTATGTATTGGATGCCAGTGTGCGTCGGGACAACAATGCAATCTATGCCATTGAAAAAATCTCGACGAAAGAAAAAGCCCTTTACTCGCATACAAAGAGGCGTTTATCGTTAATTGGAAAATCGGCTTACCACAAACGCGCTGATTACTCGAGCATTTCTTATCTATACCGATTACAGAGTAACGAGCGCCGGGATTTTTCTCTCTTTTTTATGGTTCAAAGAAAAGATCGTAATCTTCCGTGACACGCGTGAACGTGACACCTTTGTGAAAAAAATCGCAGCGAATTATGGTTATTTTTTGTTTTATTTTTAAATTGGATTTATCGTTGTTTGCAACAATGTATTGAAAAACGAATAATTGCAAAGAAATAAGAGCTTTCTTACTCGCTTGATTTCTGATCGCGGTCGAATATTTTACATGCGGGGCGCGCCTTTTTTTAATCGTATTTGACTTTTCGATTGAATGCTCGAGTGGAACGTCTTCGATTTTTTACGCGACTGAACGAAAAAAAAAGGCCAAATCGTTTCCGGAAAAATGTAAAATAATATAATCGACAAATACGATCCAATCGATTTGTGGTATTGATCGAATATTTTTAATTGGGCGCTCGACGTTATTCACTTTCGTATTCGATTTTTTAATTGGGTCCATTTTTTTACTGACCATCTTCATTAAAAAGTGTATGATTTTTTATTGAGCACACGAATTAAAAAGTACTCGTTTTTTAAATATTGGGAACTCGAATTGAAAAATACTCGTTTTCATTTATTGAGCACTCAAATTAAAAAGTACTCGATTATTTACGCCATTGAACGAAAATCGATCCGATCGATTTTTTATATCGATCGAATATTGTCAATTGGGCGTACGACTTTTCAATTATCGCAATCGATTTTTCAATTAAACGTTCGAATTAAAAACCAGCAAATTCTTTACGCAAGTGAACGAAAAACAAGGCCAAATAATTCCCGAAAAGAATGTCAATTTATTCGACCAATACAATGCAGTCGATTTTTATTAATCGATCAAATATTTTCACTCGAGTGCTCTACTTTGTAATTGTCATATTCGATTTTTTAAATTGATCACTGGAATTAAAAAGTACTTGATTTCTTTTTATTAAGTACGCCGATTAAAAAGTACCCGATTTTTTTCATTTGCCATTTTAATTACAAAGTAATCGATTTTTTTTAATATTAGGAACTCGAATTAAAAAGTAATCGGATTTTTTTAATATTGAGAACTTGAATTAAAAAGTAATCGATTTTTTTCAATATTGAGAACTCGAATTAAAAAGTACTCGATTATTCAAATATTGAGAACTCGAATTAAAAGTTTTCTTTTATTAAGCACCCGAATTAAAAAGTAATCGATTTTTTAAATATTGAGAACTCGAATAGAAAAGTAACCGATTTTTTAAATATTGAGAACTCGAATTGAAAAGTAATCGATTTTTTAAATATTGAGAACTCAAATTAAAAAGTAATCGATTTTTTAAATATTGAGAACTCGAATTTAAAAGTAATCGATTTTTTCAATATTGAGAATTCGAATTAAAAAGTAATCCATTTCTTTCAATATTCACAACTCGAAATAAAAAGCATCGATTTTTTAAATATTGGAACTCGAATAAAAAGTTTTTTCTTCATTGAGCACTCGAATTAAAAAGTGATCAATTTTTTAAATATCGAGAATTCGAATTAAAAGTTTTTTTTTTATTATCGAGCACTCTATTTGAAGAGTACTCGATTTTTTGCGTGAGTAAACGAAAAACAAGGCCAAACAATTCCCGAACGAATGTAAAATAATTTGGTCGGCAAACACGGGTAAAATCGATTTACGATATTAAATTGGCAATTCGCTGGTATCAACCCTCGTCCCACGTTGTGCACATCGTTTCGTCGTTCGAAAAGCCAAGTTTCCACTAAAAGCGTCACCGTCCGTCTGTGTAAAAAATTATGGCGCATGAGGATGGTAAAGTGTCCCGACGAGCCGCCGGTCATACAGCATCGCATACGCCCCATGCACGTACGCGAATCGTGCGAACAATCGCCGATACTAAAAAGTACATTTTGCACGAGTATCCGACGAAGACCGCACCTCGTTAACTCCTCGCCCACCAATTGTTTCAGGCTAACGCATCCGAATATTGTACAGCTGTTGGAAACTTTCGAGGACAAGCACAAGGTCTACCTCGTTATGGAACTGTAAGTCGCGCACCTTTTTTTTTTTTACCTACTACGTTTCCTCGTTTCGTTTTTTGCTACTCGATTTCCTTTTTTTTCTACGCCAATTATTTTTTTTTCTAAGTGGTTTTTTTCTGGGCCGTTTGTTTTTTTTTCTCGGACGCTTTTATTTTTCTAGGCCGTTTCTTTTTTTCCTAGGTTCTTTTTTCTCCTAGAAGGTTCCTTTTTTCGGATTGTTTAGTTCTATTTTTGTCACTTTGTTTCCATGAAAGAAAATCTCGTCTTGAACGATAAAAAATGATATCCCTATGAATTGTACTCGAAAAAAGTTTCCCTTTTCTATTTAAAAAGTCATAGCCAAAATTCATTTTTTTCCTTCCTCAAAAAAGTCCATTTTAAATTCGCAATGGGTCGAAATAAACAGGCCAAATGAATTTTTTTTTTTTCGTGATGAAGGAATTCCAGTTCAATAAATCGTTACTTATTTTTCCATGTGTTTTCGATATATTTTTGTCTGTTTGATTTTCGTCATTTACCTTTACGTTAAAAAAAATGATTATGCACGATTTTCTTCTTTTACCTACTTTTTTGCCTCGAAAAAAGTCTCGTCTCGAATGATACAAAATGATATTCCAATATATTAGGTGTAGTAAAAAGAAATCCATTATTTTTGCATGAAATTGGACGCAAAAATAATGGATTTCTTTCTCCTACACCTAATATTATTTCCACAATAATCTTTTTTTAAATTTAAAAACACGTGAAAATTCATTTTACTTGTCGAAAAGTCAATTTTGCACACTCCCAGTCGAAATAAACAGGCTGAATTGATTTTTTTTGTGATGAGGAAATTCTGATCCAATAAATCGTCTTTCAGTTGCCTTTCCGAGTTCGAAAAATAAATTTGAAGGGATTCATCGCACTTTTCGAAATATACATTTTAAACATTGAAATAAACACCCCGAGAAAAATATTCCACGATGAGAAAAATCTCCGGAAAATCCTTCTCAAATAAACTTGATCCGATTGAAAAAGTGATTGTTAAAAAATCAACATTTCTTCCGAAAAAGACCCACGTCCAATATGCAATCTCGAAATGCAAAGGCTATTTTATTACAACGATAAAAATGACGGTTCGACAGATCGTTTTCCAAAAAAAGTTCTATTTTCGATTAAAAAGACGGAAAAAAAAACTTGAGATTGAGCTCGAAAACAAGCCTGCGATTCGGGTGAATTTTTTTCTCCCATCGTACTTCACTCCCTCTGATCCGAAAGAATTCCCAGTCGATCGTAAATTTCCAGTCGTTTCGTACTACGTGCGATTTATTTTTTCTCGAATTCGCACATGAACGAGCACCACCTGTTCGTCGTCCAATTTAGCACCAAAATCAATTAGCGATCGTGGATACTTTTCGTCGAGCCGTCGCGCTTCATCGATTCGTACTTGACTCGAGAGAAGCGAAAAAGAAAACGACGTCTTTTATATCCATTTAGCGAGTGCGAGCAGCAAGTAGCTGCACTGAAATAATTCGTCCCCATACGGGCAACGAACGACGTCTTGAAATAAAGCAAGGACTTGAAAAAAAAAAAAAGAAAAGGAAAGATCAGGAAAAAAACCTTCCTGCGTAGGAATGTATTTTTTGTGTGTTTCGAACGTTCGTGCTATTTCTCTTTTTGTTCTCCTTAAATGTATACGCGTGTGTCTGATTCTTGTTTTTTTTTCCCCACGATTTGTCAAGTGTCACCGGTGGCGAGTTGTTCGATCGTATCGTCGAGAAAGGTTCGTACACGGAAAAAGATGCATCGGGCCTGATAAGGCAGGTGCTCGAAGCGGTCGATTACATGCACGAGCAGGGTGTCGTTCATCGCGATCTCAAGCCGGAAAATCTGCTCTACTACAGTCCCGCCGAAGATAGTAAGATAATGATAAGCGACTTTGGCCTATCGAAGATGGAAGATTCGGGGATAATGGCGACCGCCTGTGGTACACCGGGATACGTCGGTACGTTTATTTACCTCTCTTCGTAGTTCACACTTCAGCGTGGCCACTTGGCAACGTATTTACGTCGCGCTCGTACGTGTCTCAGAGGACGATTCCTCTCGACCTTCTCCTTCTTGCTAACCCTTTGCTGTAAATATCTCAATAGGGCATTCCACTCTATGCGAGAAAAATACTAAGAATGTACAAACAAGTTGATTCTCGCAACAACCAATCGAATAATATTGGTTCTCATTTATAAAACACACAAAATGAATTTTATAATTCATTTTTGAGAAAAAATACGTTTTTTATATGTTGGACGAACATGCGAAACGGTAGTCGCCATAATTTCGACGCGACGTCATTGACGTAATAAACGAAGAAAGGGGTAGACGCAGTACACTCTAACCTGCGAACGAAAGCTTTAACGACTATATACTCTCGTTTGTCATAGTTAATTGCAAGTTTTTCAAATAGTTATTATTTATAGTACTTCTTCAACAGTAGTTATAGTACTATAGTAGTTATTTATAAATAACTACTATACTATACTATAGTATACTAGCATGGTATAGTATAATAGTTATTTAGTAGCATAGTAGTATGCTTCAATTGTTTACTATACCACTATTTGCACACTTTACAATTGTCTCACAATTGTAAAGTGTGCAAAAAAAAGTAGTTACTACTATACTATACTAAAGTACTATAGTAGTTATTTATTTTCAAGTAACTACTACAGTATAGTAGTATAGTAGTACTGTAGTATAGTACGAACTACTATACTATAGTACTTCTTACTTATAATAGTATTTAGTAGTATAATATTATAGTGGTTACTACTATACTATACTAAAGTACTATAGTAGTTTTTTATTTATAGTATTTCGTAGTATAATATTATAATAGTTACTACTATACTATACTAGAGTACTATAGTAGTTATTTATTTTTAAGTAACTACCACAGCATAGTAGTGTAGTAAGTACTACTATACCATAGTACTTCTTACTTATAATAGTATTTAGTAGTATAATATAGTAGTTACTACTATACTATGCTAAAGTACTATAGTAGTTATTTATTTTTAAGGATGTTGAGTCCCAAATCGCAAATGATGATAAAATTCTGAAAATTTGGTATGTTTTTGTATGAAGTATTTCAGAGGTCGTGTAAAAATCTCACGACAATTAGGAAGCTCGTTATTGAACAATTAACATTAACATGTTTCATAGGGACTCAACATCCTTAAGGCGTTACCCCCACTTGTAGCGCAAAAAAGGCCTTTTTCATGAATTTTTTTAAAGAAAACTACAAAACTTTTTTAATCGATCAATATACCATCTTAAAGAACACATCTTGAAGAACTTTCAGTCATTTTTTTTATTGAAAAATATTACATTGTTTAGTGGCAAATGGCCGTCAATGAAAGAATGTTTTTATATACACGGTTTGCGGTGACCAACATTGCGGCGAAGTGGATCATCTGAAAAAAAAAAATGCGGATGGATTTAGTCAAATATAAGTATAAACTAGTCTTTAATCGAAGGATTTTAAAAAATATTCATTTTTCACAAAATGGCGGACAGTCAAAGTTAATGGTTCGATTTTAACGAAAAAAACGGACGTTTTTTGGCTATAAATCGGCCATTTTTTTTCGAAAAAAAACAATCGAACGATTAAAGACTACATTTTTATGTATTAAATAAGCCTGGAAAATTTCAAGAAGATCGGTTCATTAGTGTTCGAGTAATCTTGGTCACCGACTTCAGAAATGCCATTTTGAGAAAAACGCGTTTAAAGTTTCAATTTCAGTTCTTCAATTCACGGATTCTTCTCTTTCAACGCTCATATCTCAGTCAATTTTGTTCGGATCGACTTGAAATTTTCAGGACATATTCTCAGATACTTATACTTAAAAAAAATGCAATAAAAAAATCGATTTTTTCAAAATCGCAAGTGGGGGTGACCCCTTAAAGGAAAGATTTCTTTATAATTTTCGAGACTCAGGGTATGTTTTGTTACGACTTTCCGGCCTCGTTGATCTGTCTGTTTTCCCCGAGCCCCGTCGTTCCTCGTCCAATCCATCAAAGTGCTTGGCCAATTGAACTTTCGGATGACTTTTAACAGAGACTGTCGTTTTACAGCCCCGGAAGTGCTGGCACAGAAGCCCTACGGGAAAGCCGTCGATGTCTGGAGCATAGGCGTCATATCGTATATACTGCTGTGCGGCTATCCACCCTTCTACGACGACAACGATGACAATCTGTTTGCCCAAATCCTAAAAGGTAACGTGCAAAAGCCCTCATCACGACTGGGACTGCGAAACTTTCCATTTTCCCTTTACCTCCAGCCCCGTGTCCCTGGCTGTCGCGGCCCAAAGTATACGAAATCGCAGATACAAAACGACCAGTCATTATTCCGGCAATTCTTTGGATAAGTGACTTTTCCGAAAAATCAGCCCGAAATTGTTTCATGCTGTTTTCTCATCTGTTGGGTTACGGATGATATGCAGTCAGAGGAAGGTGACATTTTTCATTGACAAACTTTTCACCAGCGAAAAATCGTGGAAAATAATTTTGTTTTTTTTTTTAAACCTGAACAAACTCAATATGGGCGTCGAAATGTTCAAAAATGCCTTATTTTGTCACGTGTTTCGGCGAACTTCAAAATCCACTGACTTTTTATGGGGAGGTGAAAATTTCGGAAAAGTCGCTTACCTGAGGAATGACCGTTCCTCAAATCGCCTCATGCTTTGGTCATTCACTTTCCGCGTGAAAAGCTTGCAGATAATTGAGGAGCTGGCGAACAGAACCGGCCTTGTTCATCAACCCCTTCGTTGGGAGAGAGGATTCGACAAAAAGTGCCCAAAAATGCATGGGCACTTTTCGTCCGCCATGTTAGATCCGCCATTAAAATTTTTTGAATTTTGTCTTCAGATTCGTAATAAGCGACCTCGAAAACCGCAGAGTACGAATTTTTATCTGAATCGAGTGAAATTTTCAATTTCGGTGCGCCATTCTAGCGCCGCCATTTTGAATTTTCAAATTTAAAGTTCAGATTCGTAATGAGCGACCTCGAAAATCCCGGAGTACGAATTTTCATCAAAATCGAGTAAAGTTTTTGATTTTTCCCCGCCATATTGAATTACCAAATTTTGACTTGAAATTCGGATTCAGCGAGCCCAAAAAGCCCCGAGTGAGGCTCCGATTTCAAATCAGAGCAAGTTCAATAGGGAAATAAACGTTGACGCACTATTGCGTCGATTCCACACGGGGCACGGAATTATTTGACGCACTATTGCGTCAATGCCAACGAAGGGGTTAATGCCTTCTTTACAGGAGAAGCGTAAGACCAAAATAACGAAGTAGAGATGAGTTAAAATTTTTCAAGCTTTACTATATGAAGGCTCTCGCAAAACGTAAGCCTGGACCTGGCTTCAGTTAAGGCGTTACCCCCACTTGTAGCGCAAAAAAAGGCCTTTTTCATGAATTTTTTTAAAGAAAACTACAAAACTTTTTTAATCGATCAATATACCATGTTAAAGAACACATCTTGAAGAACTTTCAGTAATTTTTTTATTGAAAAATATTACATTGTTTAGTGGCAAATGGCCGTCAATGAAATAATGTTTTTATATACACGGTTTGCGGTGACCAACATTGCGGCGAAGTGGATCATCTGAAAAAAAAATGCGGATGGATTTAGTCAAATATAAGTATAAACTAGTCTTTAATCGAAGGATTTTAAAAAATATTCATTTTTCACAAAATGGCGGACAGTCAAAGTTAATGGTTCGATTTTAACGAAAAAAAATGGCCGTTTTTTGGCTAAAAAGCAGCCATTTTTTTTCGAAAAAAAAAAATCGAACGATTAAAGACTACATTTTTATGTATTAAATAAGCCTGCAAAATTTCAAGAAGATCGGTCCATTAGTGTTCGAGTAATCTTGGTCACCGACTTCAGAAATGACATTTTGAGAAAAACGCGTTTAAAGTTTCAATTTCAGTTCTTCAACTCACGGATTCTTCTCTTTCAACGCTCATATCTCAGTCAATTTGGTTCGGATCGACTTGAAATTTTCAGGACATATTCTCAGATACTTATACTTCAAAAAAATGCATAAAAAATCGATTTTTTTTCAAAATCGCAAGTAGGGGTAACCCCTTAAATAAAAACACTAGCTACCATTGGTTTATTTTTATTTCGGACAAGTCCGGTTTTGAATGAGAATGGTGGACAACTTCGCTTTTGAATGAAACTCTCATGAACATATCCGGTTACAAAATAAAACAGATTCCTTGAATTGAATATCAATTTGTTTTTCGGCAACAATTTAATAATCCTACACAAACTCTCTCGATTGCAAATGAAGATGCAACGTATTTTCTAGCCAGCTATGGACAAGTCTGTTTTTCCTTGAAACGGCAGTTTTTTTAAGACGCTAAAAAAGGCAATTCTTCGTGAATTTTTTTGATAGGTTCTATATTACAGATATTGATATAAAAGTTGTTACACTTCATAAATACACTTTCGAAATACATTTTAATAAAATTCATTTATTTACGTCACCGTTTATAGACGAAAATGGTAGTTAAAAAAATGTCCTAAAAAAATTGTAGATCTGCGCTGTTGATGAAATCTATGAGATGGATCATCCGAAAGAAAAAATCAAACGGTTTTAGATTCAGTATGTTAATGGCTATAGCGCATATCATACGATTTTTTATATATGCAAAAATAACAAAATGGTGGAAATTTTGCGAAAAAAAAACAGAAAAACGTGTTTTTTCACCGTTATTGGCAAAACAAATAGTAAATATCAAATTTTGGAAAAATCCTTGATATGCGCTATAGCTATAGTTGTGAAAAATATGTGGTTATAATTTAATAAGGATCGGTTCAGTAGTTTCGAAGATTTTATCAACAAGCCTCAAAAACGTTGTTTCGAGAAAAAAAAGCGTCTAAAGTTTGAGTGGAGCAGATGGACGTGCTCAGGTAGTAAAGTAAAGGTGACACGAAAATACAGTTACTCTCCTCCGATGTTCATAAAATTTTGACGCGATACTTTTGGAAATGTATAATTTCGTAAAATGTTACGAAAAAATGGATTTTCTGAAAATTGTAAAGTAAGAAGACAGCTTGAGGGTTTTAGAGCCGGATTTGATGCAAAGTATTCCGGGAGCTAATAAAGGAGTGCTTGCAGAGCACGAAAAGAAAAAAAAATTAACGTAGCGTGGACGAGTCCGGTTTTGTTCGCTCTCCCCCCCCCCCCCCCCCCTCCCCCTCTCCCTCTCTCTCCGTTTCTTCTTATCCTTCGGCCCCATCTAAGCCAAGCGCCGGGTTCTTTTTGGTTTAAAACGTTCGGGAACAGGTATTTTTTTTTGGAATATGTTCAGGGGTGTCCCCTGAATGTAAATCCAAGTGGGCGTCGTGGCTTAAGGTTCACTTCAGCCGCCATCTTGAAAAACACGTTTTATTAAATATCTCGCGAACCGCGCATCGTACGACAAAAATTGTAGAGATCATTATTGTAGATAATAATATTTGCCATCTTTTTTATTTGAAACTTTTTTTTGTATAACGCATAGATTTTTAATTATAGCGTTCCAAACTTTTTTCAATATGGTTTTTGCTAAATATTAAGGTTAATGGTTAATGATAAATTAAAAATGGTGGTAACTGAATTGTAGAGCATGAAATTTCCTATAAATTTCATTTGAAACTTTTCCCGTAGTATTTATAGTTTAGGAGCTGCAGCTTGGTAAAACTTGCACCTCGTACATTATCAGTGGCAATATTGCTCGTTGTATACGAAAAAAATTTCATAACGCATAAAATGGCATAAAGTGTTCAAAAAAATGTCAATGCAGCTGTGTAGCGAATGAATTAAAATTATAAATAGTGTGGAGAACAACTAATAATTTATCGATCTTTATTGTTACTTAAAACGGTATAATCATACAAGAATGTCCATGTGGCAAAAAACAATAGTACATAACGCTACGTCGTAAGAATTATTATTGCTATTATTAATATTATTATTATTAATCAACGTTATGCTTGTATAATGCTATTTTATATTGTACAGTATTATTTTATATTGTATATTGTAATGTGTTGTAATATTAATAATGATTTCTTTTTTAATAGAAGAATATCAAGGTTGGTATTCAATTTGAATTTTTTATTTTTTTGAATTCAACGTGAACCTGAGTTTTTCGGAAAATCGCTAAACCGTTTTAATTGTTGCAAATTTTGTAAAATACTGTGTATATTCGTCAGCACTTTATTTTCTCTTTCGAAAATTGTTGTCGAAATCACTGAAATCAAAAGAATTTTACGAATGCTACTTCAAGAAAACGGACTCAGACATTTGTTATATAAAAAGTGGCGCATTATTTTACGGGGCGAGTCTTATTTTTTTCGATGTTGACGGAAGACACTCATCGCCTTGTGAATCTGTCTCTTCTGCCTCCGCCATATCCGAAGGAGACAAATCGAAGGTTGGGTCTTCTTCGTTTTCGTTTTCGATGGCATCTAGTATGTCTGGCACGTTGTCGCATGTTTGGCCACTGCAATTGGAGCAAATAATTGAACATTTCAGACCAGCTTTTCGGCATCCGCAGGCAGCTCCGCAATTTTTGGTGCATTTGCACGATATTATTTGCAACAAACTCGACGGTGCGGGAGCCATAGCAGTTCGAATTGGTTCAAGTCCTTGTGCAGTTCGCTTCCAACCAGATTTTTCAGCGTCGTGATAAAATCCAAGCCAAGTTTGAACCTGGTGGTACACTCTGAAAGAATGGTAGCGTGCCGTATCTCGCGTCGGAGGTAGAAGTGATAAATTCAACCTCGTCTTACTCGCCAATTTCCCGAAGCATTTGTAACGAAGCGAGTTAATAGAGACTTCCGATTCGTCACCTCCGTACAGCGCAATAAAAAAACGTTCTCCGGCGTGAGCAATTATGTTCGGATCAACGTTATTTTCGGTGAACAACTCCACGGCTTTCAATAGAGAATCGTTCTTTTGTAACGTTGTGAGAACTTTGGATTTCCCTACGCAGTTGCTGTCGTGTCGCAGCCACTGAAAGCGTGGAGGAACAAAATGTTGTCCCTAACACTCTTACTGTAACGGCTATCGAGACCATTGGGGCCGTATAATGTCTCCGGAGTGCGTCCTTTTCCAGGCTTGCGAAAGAAAATATTGTCGTGTCCATTCGCCAATCCGGTTAGCAATACAAGAAGATCGACGTCCTCGCCCACAATAGTAACAGAATCGTAGCTCGAGGACATTTGTATGGCGGTTTGTACGATCAGCGTGTCGGCATCTTCTCCGGCTTGTTCGACGAGAATCCCGGATTGTTGAAATTCTTTCTTCCGCATTGTTATGAAACGATTCTTATTCTGTTCGTTCGCCAAAAACTTCTCCTGGTTAGTTGTCGCAATCATAGTCTCGGTGATTATAATATCCATAGAGGACTGTGTTCTAGATCGACGCAGGCGTTCGGAGGACTTCGTACCAAAATTGACGACGTCTTCTGGATATCCATCGAAAACTATTACGGTGTTTGCACCGAAATGGTTTCGAACGTACTGTACGTATTTTCGACAAAGGGTCAGGAACGACACGTTGCGATCCCACACAACTCGATGCAGAAGAAATCCGCCGTCCACGACTACCATCCTATTTGACCCAAGATTTGTAGTGGCTGGAAGCGATGTGAAAGACTTGTAGTGCGTAGATTTGGTGTCGTGGCGCATTCCTGCTTCCGTAAACAACGATAAAGGATACGATGCAAGCTCGTACGTTAAATGCTTCTTCAAATCTTCTGATGTTTCTTTCGAAATACACATTCTCTGGAACAGAAGTAGCGGGTCGATGGGGACCGATACCGAGTTGATGTTGATGCTGCTGCTAACAGTTGCTAGACGAAGCACCTTGTCGCTTCGTTTGAACTTGTAAGAGTTCAAATCTTTCCCCACAAAGCGGTTAACCATTTCAGCACCAATTTCGTGGCAGCGATAACAGTTAATGCTCGCATCCCCGACGACTCCTGTGCTGATGGACTGCAACTCAGTGCCTTCGAGGAAAGGATAATGTTCTGTGAGCCAATTGTCCAATTTTTCGACATCAGCGTTGTCGCGCGTAATCCGTGAGCTTCGAGAATCCACGTGCTGCTCTGTTGTAGCGCTAAACACGCCACAAAAGTTTTCGACTCGTTCCGAAACATTCTGCATGAAAACCATTCCCATCGTCCACCTACCGAGGGTACTGTGAGTTATTCCACGTCCCTGAGTGAGACCACCAGACGTTTTCATGGATCGCATCAACGTCTGTTCAATTGTCATATCCGACATAATCCCCGGCCAAAATTTATTCGTGCGCCTTATCGTAAAGTAGCCGTTTGTCGTGAATCTTCGAAATTCGTCTTCAGGCATTTTTTTGCCCAAATCAGCCATGTCCTGAAGATACATGTGAGCGGCTTTCGCGTAATTGAAGTGACCACTCGCATGGAAGTACGGCAACATTTGTTGAATGGTGTCGAGGTGGATATTCCAGTTTCCTGACCGCTCAGCTTCAATGAAGCGCTTGACTAAGGTGACCATGCGAAAATATTCGAGCCATATCTTCGCAGTGGGGCCTCTGTTTTCAATTTTTTTCAATTCCTCGTCAAATTTAGTACAAGCGGCTTCGATTTCGATGTCTTCGGCTGCTGTGAAAATGGAAGATCTTTCAGGACTGGCGATTACAAAGTCCATTTCATCACGTTCCTCGTCTGTGAAGTCGAGGCCATCCATAATTTTTTTGGCCAATGCGAGATGGGTTAGTACGTGTGCTCTGACAGCCCTGGAGTATGCATGACCGGTCATGATTTTGTCGACGCTGTTGGTAGCGTAAATACTCTGAAAGAGATCTGCGAGCCCACTGCCTGCCATGATGTACCCTATCGACCCTAGGAAGGACATCAGTAGATGGAAACCTCCAAGACGAACAATTACATTTTTCACTGGAGAAGTTGGGTCGGTACCGTGAATAATGTCGTGAGCTTTCATGTATAGAGGCGGATCGAAAGTCACGATGCAAGCCTCCTGGTTGACAGTTTTGCACTGTTCAACAGCCAAAAGTAGCGCTGTGTAGATGGTGTCGTAATCGGAGGGCGGTGCATCGATGAATAGCATGCAAAGTATTTTCGATTTTGTAAAACTTTGACCGGTTGTTGCTTCTTCCATGAAGCCGTTCCATCCAGAAATATTTTGAGCAAACGACCACTCAGCGTACAGCCACATGAAATCACCAATTGTCGGTAGAATGTTGTGACTAATTGGCCGACCACAATCCATATCTGCAGCAAGGAGAGCCTGCGTACTGCTCGCATTGGGTTTTTCATATGGGACGAGTGAAACCGTTCCAAAATTTCCCAACTCCACACATGATTTTTTTTCCTTTGCCAGACGAGGTATAGGCTGATCTCGATGAATAGCATCGAAAGGAGTGACACAATGGATTCCCCCCATTGCGTGAAACGTGCCTTTTCCATCCAGAGTGTTTACGTTGAAATCAGCGTTGTCGAAGACGAATTGGGAAAAAGCATGAGGTAAAACTTGGGGCCGCTGGCGTTGGATGCAAGACGACTCGAAAAGTAATACTTCTTTGTACGTAGCGCAAAATCCCAAGGCTGATAAAACGTCGATCAGATGTCTCGAGCCAAATTTTTTATAAATAAATGCACCAACTCCCACTTGTAAGGATGAAAAGAAAGAGCGAGGTCTTACCGCAGCTATAATGGTATGTGCGATGCTGGTACATTTATTTTTCCAATTATCTGACGAACTGCGTTTCGATTTTGTTATCATTTCCGTTAAGAGAAGACGAAGTGACTCCGGAACTGCTGAATCGACGTCTTTCATGAAATCGTCTGAAGCTGGATATGCTTCGGTGTCATAACATTGGGACCGTATATCCTCCAAAAGAATAGCAGCAGCTTCTCTGATGACCCGCAATCTTTCCTCTTCTTTATTCTTTCCTTTTGCTTCGTACCAAGCTGAAGACAAAATTTTGTATCCTCGACTCTTCAAGCAGACGAATGTGTTGTGGCCTGTAGAATCAAATATGCAAATGTCTTCTCCGTATTTTTGTTTCAAACGCGTTTTTATGGTACTCAGAACCGGTCGCCGATCCTCCTCAATTACATTGGCGAGCTCAGAAAGTTTAAACCGACACTCGTCCGACTCCGAGATATAAGTGTAGACCAATTCCATCGCATCACCTACATGTGATAACGATCTCTTTCGTCCGGTTGGCAGTGGCTTGCTTAATTTGGTGAAGCACTCTCTGTGATATTTAGCTCCAGCGCCATCACTATCCAATGCGCTTCACTATCTCCTGATCACTGTCGTCATCTCGATTTTCTAGCCACTTGAGAATGGTGCTCTTGACTGTAGAAAATCTCTGCACGGACGATACACGAATCCGTCGATGTACATGCTTCTTCTTATTGCACGCCTCAACATCGCTCGGTATTGTTTCCGTACAAATGAAACATCTGTTCGCAAAATCGAATGTTTCAACATCAGGTGGCTGCGATGGCGTAGGCGATTGCGATGACGTTGATTGCGACGACGTTGACTGCGACAGACGTCTACGAGCGGCACTTGCAGCTCTTCGCTCATCGGCATAATTCTTTTGACACGCCTTGTGCACACTGATGGAAAACATAAAATAATTGTATTAAACACAAGTTAAAAAAATGCACCCTGCACCGTGTAGAGTAAGATTTCTATGTAATTTAGCTTTCGTTTCAATGTGAACTCGAGTTTTTTTGTAAAAAGGAGGGCGTAAGGTTATTTCGCACCAAAAATGAAAAATGTTTACGATTTTGCTTTCAACGACACAGTTTATATATATTTATGTATGCAAGAAGTATAACTAAAAGGATATTTGAAGAATATTCTGCAAAATTTTCATTAGTAATTGTGCAGAAATGAGCCAGTGACAGCAAATATTTTCAGACATTCTTCTTATTCGGAACGAAATAACCTTCCCCCCCAGTGTCATGATTTTGGAATTTTAAAAATTCACTTTTTTCCTCCAGCAATTTCGTCAAAATTGAACGTTACAAAATCAGCACGATGTCTCAACATTGACAAGAATACGAGCGATTTGTAACTCCTATATAAATGTAATGAAATCTGAACCGTCCGATCGATATTTCCCAAACACACACACACACACACAAAGCGAGTCCCACAGCATCTCTTATTATATGTAAATATATATGTAAATGTAAATTTCTCTCTCTGCTGTCCATCCCTGGCCCTGGCAGAGAGAGAGAGAGAAAAAGAAAGTAAAAAAAATGTAAAAAAATGTGTATGTGTGTGTGTGTGTGGGTGGGTGCAAATATATGTACAAGTCTGTATATTATACACAGGTCTAGGAAATGGAAAAAAGAAAATGAATAAACGCAGACACACGCACGCACGTACTCGCACATCCGGATATATTATATAAATAAAAACTTGATTACCTAAACTATCAGTACTACACAGTGCAGGGTGCTTGCAAAATACAGTTTTAATATTTTTGCATATTATTACCTTATGGTTTTCGAGTTTCGTAGCAGCAGAGTCTGCACACCTTTTTCTTGCACTGTCACTATAGTCCCATCACTCAAAGAGTTCCCACATACAAAACATTAAATCATTTTCCACGGTTTTTGTTAAAATAGCATTACAAAAATTAAAATCTTGCCACAGCGCACAAGTATTCTCTACAAGCTGTAGTACAGAACTGACGCGTCTACGAAAATTTCAATACACAAACAGGCGAGGGAACGACCCTAGCGTCACGAGGGGACAAAAACCGTTAGGATTTATACCTGAATACTGTTGGAATGTTAAGAGGGGGAAATTTCGAGCGACCCGAAATATATACTACACTCATAGGCGCATAATTGAATATACAGCATTATATTTCGTTATAATCTCATTTACAGCGTAATAGCTCCTAAACTATAAATACTACGGGAAAAGTTTCCAATGAAATTTATAGGAAATTTCATGCTCTACAAATTAGTTGCCACCATTTTTAATTTATCATTGACCATTAACTAAATATTTAGCAAAAACCATATTGAAAAAAGTTTGGAGCGCTATAATTAAAAATCTATGCGTTATACAAAAAAAAGTTTCAAATAAAAAAGATGGCAAATATTATTATCTACAATAATGATCTCTACAATTTTTGTCGTACGATGCGCGGTTCGCGAGATATTTAATAAAACGTGTTTTTCAAGATGGCGGCTGAAGTGAACCTTAAGCCACGACGCCCACTTGGATTTACATTCAGGGGACACCCCTGAACATATTCCAAAAAAAAAAATACTTGTTCCCGAACGTTTTTAGCCAAACCTACTTTTTTGGTTGGGGCTCTTGGACTAATCCGTTTGGATATTTTTGGTTTCGTTTCTCTCACGTGCAATCCACCCGTCGACGTCGTACCTCCCCACCAACTTGCCATAATATTGTTTTCCGTGTGTAAGCACGTGGCTATACGCACACACGTGTGATGGCGTTCTAATCTCGATTCAAATCTACGATAGATTAGTTATGAATCGCAGCTATGACACGCGCGCACACTAGCGTAGTAGTAAGTAAATTGTTCGGAGTGTGTGTGTGTGTGTGTGAGTCTGATCGTCCGTGGATGTTCCACTTTTTGTTGCGTTTACTTTATTTTTGGATTTTATCTCGTTTTATGCCTTGTTTTGCCCTGTTCTAATCAATCACAAATGTATTCGCAAATTTTTTTGGCGAGCTTTTCAAGACAAAGGGGTTGAAACGTAAAGCTTTGAGTTTGAACTTTTTTTTGAAATGTATATATATAAGGCATTCCACGCCATTTCGCTCGGCCGTGACCCGGACCATTTTTAATTTTTTTGATTTTGTTTCTTCATAAAATAGTATGCTATGCAAGGAGTATTTTCACAATTTTTCAAATTTTTATCGCATGTATTTCAGAAGTTACAATTTTTCGAAAAATCTGGATTTCAGAAAGTTCGGAAACGTTCTAACGCCGATATCTCTTAAATTAATCGATGTATCGAAAAATGTCTGTAGATCGATTTTTTTCATATTAGTTCATACTTTCATAAAGAAAAAGGAAAAAAATTTTTAATCATCGTTGTCTACATTTTTTCAGCGTGTAAAGTGAAAACTATTTTTTTAAAGATGATTGACATTTTTTTTTTCTTTCAAAAAATTCTCTAAAATAAGATGATGAATTGTACGAATTTTAACGCTAGTCCCAATGTGGGCCCATTTTTCATTGTATTTTTTTAAAAATAAATTCAATTTTTTTTCACGAAATTTTCGAGTCCGACGCAATTCTAACCCATGCACGCACACACACACACACGATTACAAAACGAAATCGTCTACTACGTTCTAACGCCGATATCTCTTAAATTAATCGATGTATCGAAAAATGTCTTTGAATCAATTTTTTTCATATTAGTTCACACTTTCATAGAGAAAAAGGAAAAAAAATTTTAATCATCGTTGTCAACATTTTTTTCAGCGTGTAAAGTAAAAACTATTTTTTTAAAGATGATTGACATTCTTTTTTTCTTTCAAAAAATTCTCTAAAATAAGATGATGAATTGTACGAATTTTAACGCTAGTCCCATTGTGGGCCCATTTTTCATTGTATTTAAAAAAAAAAAAAAATTCAATTTTTTTTCACGAAAATTTCGAGTCCGACGCAATTCTAACCCACGCAGCACACACACACACACATACACGATTACAAAACGAAATCGTCTACTCCATAGCAAAGAGCTAACCAGATTGTTGTAGGTGAATTTGAATTCGATTCGCCGTACTGGGACGACATAAGCGACTCAGCGAAGGACTTCATTCACAAGCTCATGTGCGTCAACGTCGAGGAGCGATACACCTGCAAGCAGGCACTGGCGCATCCATGGTGAGTATCGTGACCCGACAACGGAAAAAGAAAACAAAGATAAAATACGCGAGACGAACGAAAGGAGCCAAGAATTACTCTTCCTTCTCGCAATTGTTACGATCACTTTCTTTCTCTTCTTCTTTGAGGGGTTAGGCTACGGTGATGGGCCGAAAATTAGGGTTGGTTGAAGAAATTTTGTTCGAAGGCATAAGATGATTGGAAAATCGTTTGGACGTTTATTTGCATTCACGTCAACGATATTGTTTACCAAATTTGATAGAAAATGTTGATAATTAAAGAAGTTGAAAACTTTAATCGTGAAGGGCCTTTGAACGTGAGGGGCTCAACGGTGTACTTGATTTTGGCCACCTGGCTGATCCGTAACGAACGAAAAAACGAGTTTCTTCTTAAGGGGCAACACTAGTGTGACTGCCCGGAAAGAGTGACTTTCGGGAATTTATCGAAAGAAAAGTATCGAATGTTTTGAAATTTCGACGATATGTTTGTGTATGAATTATGTATATGCAGTAATTTTTTTCTATGAACATATTCAATTTTCAGCTACTCGTGCGCCGTCTCGCGAGTCTCCAAAAAAAGTTATTCCACGCTGCAGTAATTGCGGCCTTCAGAGTGCTTGAAATGAAAAGAATAACAAAAGTCCGTTAAGGGGTCAGGCCACAGTAACGGGTGAAAAATCATGTGCGAATTTAACAATTTTTTTTTCGTATGAAACAGTGTTTTACTCGTAAAATTAATTACACTTTTTTTCTTTCGGAATTTTACTGTGGCCTTACCCCTTAAACTGGAACACCTGCACAATGGCGCAGTATTGCGAAAAAAAAAACAATTAAAAGCAAGATGGCGGAGTTTTGAAAATAAAGTTTCAAATTACGCTTAAAAAACTGATTGCTTTTGGCATTGCAAATTGACATTTTTTTAATCCAATCGAAAAACTGGAGGGTCGTTGTATCAAGAAACAAATACTCAATACGCTAAAACAAGATTCGAGTCGATCGGACGATTTGTATTCGAGCTGGAACCGCAGCAAATTGGAAAAAGGTCCTTTTGAGAAATAGGCGTCGAAAGATAAAAGAGCTGCTCTTTGGAAGGCTGTGGTTCAAGAAATGTTTGACATCCGTACTTGAAATTTTAGTATGTCATTCTTGAAGGCATAGACCATCGAGAAATGCAATAAAGAATCGATTTTTCGAAAGTGTCACACCAGTGGTGCCCCTTAAAACAGATAACATTGGGTACGCCGTGACCGAGATTTTTTAATCGTATTTCGATTGTTAAAAAAAAGAATTTTGAATTTCTTTCCGATTTTTTGCCCAGAAATTAAATTATTGGTAATGAGTAATGAAAAAAAAAATAAAAAATGTTAGGTACAAAAACGTCGGTCACGACTAAGCTACCATTGCACTGAATAAGTGTATCAAATTTCAAGTCAATCATATTAAGAAACATATTAAAATATTTTAAAAAAATTATTATAATTTTCATATAAAATGGCGACGACAGGGCTCGTCTAGAAAAACGTGTTTTTTTATAAATAGCTTCACGGGAGGACGCTTTTCTCGTAAGGAATAAGACCTGGAACAAAAAACAAAAAAAATTACAATCTATATATTATTAGCTATGGGACTGCGTAGGGATGTTTTTAAATGAAATTTCGAAAAAATAGCGCACTTTGAAAGAAATAAATTGATTTTTGCCCAAAAAATAAGCAGTAAATTGTTTATAAAAAGAAAAGTTTGCATTTAATCAAAAAAACAGCTACGTACTCCCATAGAGAAAGTAATTGCGAAGCTACTATCAAAATTTCAAATCGATCCATGCAAAGGCGTTCGTGCAATCCGTTCTCCCAGTTTGAAAAAAATGGTTTCGAGAAAAACGCGTTTAAAGTTGTACGAGCACTCAAGACCTTGAAATTTTTGTTTACCTTTAATCTGCGATGCATATTGATTTTACGACGCCAAAGTATTTTTCAAGCAAAAAAAACGATTTTTCCAAAATCCTAGAGTGGTGTTTAGTTAAACTCTTCGATTCGCGATGCCTGCACGATACGTAGGACCCTGCTCGTCAATTTGAGAGTTGCCTCGAGCGACGGACGAGCCTTCGTCGTTTCCACAGTAGCCCAATCCCTCGATGCGAAACAGCCAATTTGTGCCGAACTCCATCTGTGTATTAATACGCGGCTTTTTCGTCCGAGACAATGAAAAAAAAGTCAAGAGGGCACAAGAGCAAAGAAAGTTGAGCAGGTTCCGAGCAAACGAGGGTGGGCAAAGAAAGAGTGGGCGCAGAATGGTAAAAGCGTGATATAAATGTCTCGGGGCCTAAGCGAGAGAAGCTTCCCAAGGAAACGTACAATGAATTCAATTTGCGTGAGCCTCGAATTCACTCTTACATCGTGTATCTTTGCCTCAGGTAGCAAAAGGATTTAAGCGAGTACCCGTGTAATTCGTAATATGACTAAAAACGATAAAAAAAAGAAAAATGCAAAAGTTGCCTACTATGTAAGTAGAAAAGAAATAAATAATCGCTCGAAATTAAACGAAAAGCATTTGCATACGGAGGGAACAATATTAACCGGGTCTTTACACATGAGTGTTGTTTTTTTTTTATTCATCATTCGTACATCGCTCGCATCCGCATAAATTTCATGTGCTGCTGTTTATGTGACTCGCCATTGTAACAATGTTCAAACACGTAGAAGCGACACGACGAAAAAAAAAACATAATTTACAATACAAGGGGAAACGCGCAGTCCGCAGGCCTAACAATTTTCACGTCTCGCGATGACGATGATGCAACCGTGACGAGAAAATTGAGCACTTTTTCAATCTTCGAACGAGCCGCTGGTGATCGCGGCCGGAAAAAGGAGCAAGATTCGAGGTGTTCTTTGGAGAGACGGGAAAAAGGCTTTTTCTCATTCGCTGTGTTAATCTTCCACTCGCTGAGTTACCTTGAACATGGATACATTTTTTAGCGATTTTTTCTACTCGCCAAACTCGAGGAAATTTTTTTTTCGACATGGCGTAGGCATTCCTGCTCACAAGGGGGCGTTCCCTACTCGTCATCACCGATTTCGCTCAAATTTATAGGACATGCAGGGCTTGGCTAGAAATGAAAGTACCCTAAGTAGGAACTCCAGATGGCCAAGGGTTTAGAAAATAAAAATGTCGACGCGGCTCTCGCACCGTATAAGCCATTTACATTGGTATGTTTGCCAAGCAGCGGTTGGCGTAGCGATAAAAGCTCGGACTAGTAATTCGATGGTCGTGAGTTCGACTCCCCGTGTGGAGACATTTTTTTTCTTTTCCCATTTTTCTCTCAATTTTTATATTATTAATTTGAATTATCATGTACAAAGTCTTTTCGTATGCGCTTTAATTACAATCCCTTATTGAAAAGTCCGAAATCCCAATTTTTTACCTTTTCGATGCCTTCTAGGTATAGATAAGTAAATAAAATAAATTATTCACCTCTGCTTAATCGGAAAATGAATAATATAAAATTTGAGAAAAAGATAGGAAAGAAGAAAAAAAGTCTTCACACGGGGAGTCGAACCCACGACCATCGAATTACTAGTCCGAGCTCTTACCGGTGCGAGAGCCGCGTGAACATTTTTATTTTCTAAACGCTTGGTCATCTGGAGTTCCCACTTCGGGTACTTTCATTTCTAGCCAAGCCCTGCATGTCCTATAAATTTGAGCGAAATCGGCGATGACGAGTAGGGAATGCCTCCTTGTCAGAGGGACTCGGAAGAGCTGAGGATGCTAGAGGCGAACTCTAGCGTCCTTTTTTTGCACTAAATTACTCAGCTTTTGGTAAAGTACGCTTTCGGAGAAAATATTGAGGGTGTAGTTCCGAAAAGCCCATACCTCTGATTAATTTGGAATTTCGCGTACCCATGTATTTTGACTCGCTGATTACGAATATCATGGTAAAAATACCCGCAAATTTGATTTTCAAGGTCAACACTCACGAAAACTGATTTTGTAAACAGTTTTTCTGTTTTATTTTAGTAAACATTCATTTTAGAGAAAAACGGTTCATATAAAAGTTATAGCCTATGAAAATATTGATCTTTTATGTTCCATACAGTTTTTATCTGGAACCATTCCGTTTCGAGAAAAATGGGATAATGGTCCAATAAGTGAAAATTGCTTAGCTCCATTAGTTCGATATTATCTACTTACACACTTTACCGCGGGAAGCTTGGAATTTAGTCTTTAAAGTGCATGTTTTCTTTTGTTTTTTTGTTTTTTATTTTATTTTATTTTAATTTTTTTGTTCTTCTATTTTAGTTTCTTTTTGTATTATATACTAATTTTGAATTTTTTGTTGGGCTTGCTTGGGCTTTTATTTAATTTTGTTTTTCTTTTACTTTGGGTTGTTTGGATTTTTTTTGTTGGTTTTGTTTCAGTTTGAATTTGGCTTTTTTCTTTGGGTTTGCTTGGGCTAATGAACATTATCTATATTTTCGCGGTTACCGATCCGTTACTATAGATAAGTAGATAATATCGAACCTAATGACGCTAAGCAATTTTCACTTATTGGACCATTATCACATTTTTCTCGAAATGGAATGGTTTTAGACAAAGATTGTACAGAACATAAAAGATCAATATTTTCATAGGCTACAATTTTTGTGGGAAACATTTTTCTCTAAAATGAATATTCACTCAAATAAAACAGAAAAACTGTTTACAAAATCAGTTTTCGTGAGTGTTGACCTTGAAAATCAAATGTGCCGGTATTTTCAATATAATATACGTGATCAGCGAGTCATAATACACAGGCACACGAAATTCCGAATTCATCAAAGGTATGAGTTTCTCGGAAGTTTATCCGAAACCGAACGCAGTGAAGTTTTGAAAATTTGGAACTTTTGTTCTCGCGACTGCTTTCGTTCGAAGAATTGCAAGAGTGTAAACTTTTCGCCGGTAGTGTCTTCACGGGACAAGCGCGGAATCCGTATTCTGGAAATTTTGGAATCTCAGACGAGATCCGGTGAAAATGCTGTAGCTAATCGTGATTTTGTTTCATCGCTGAATATCGACAAGACGATTATTCCAGCCGCATTGAGTAGGGTCGAGCTTTTCACCGACGGCGTTGATTATCTTTCTTCCGCCGTTGACACTTTCGCTGAAATTTCAACGAGCGAAGTTACGGTTAGTTCCAGCGCTTCGATTCCGAGGAAAAAAAAAAGTATCAGAGTTCAGGCACTTCGACGCAGTTCCTTATCGAGCGTCGCGAACCGAGTTGGAATTTCAATGTCCCCGCAGACTTCGTGACTGGATTGCGTGCCGTATCGCAACTGAAATAGCAAAGCAAATCTCCGAGGTCGAAATTATCGCAGTCTTCGATATTCTTTGCACAACTCGAATGGCCCGGTCAGGAAATAATACAAGTGCCGGCATATAGACGCTCCTTTTGTAGTGTGGGTGAAACGACTGCGGAACGTGAAATACACGTGGCGCCATCTATCGCTGAATTCTAACCTACAAAAAAATTATTTTGAGGAAATACGGAAGATAATTGTAGAATCGTTTGGACATTTTTTTCCTTGTACATTAACAAAGTTCTGTACCAATTTTTTAAATATTCACAATTGAAGAAGATACAAGTCAATCCGTTTATTAGATTTCGAAAAATCGTGCACACAGTTTCGAGAAAAACGCGTTTAAGGTTAACCCTTTGTGTCACACATTTGTCCTTTAGTCCAATCGGTTTGAAATTCATTGCTCGGGGGTTTTTGGGGTTGTCGATGACGAATTTGAGCTCAGAATTCCAAAATTCAAAAATGGCGGACAGAAATGCAAAAAGTTTCCCGATGAACGAAAAAATGAGCAGTCGGGGGATTTTGGGGTCGCTGATGACGAATCTGAGTTCCGAATTTCAAGATTCAAAATGGCGGATCCAATATGGCGGATAAAAATTCGCGAAACGGTGCAAATATGATGAAAATGTATATTCTTGGATTTTTGGGGTCGCTGATTATGAATGCCCAATCAAATCTCCAAAATTCAAGATGGCGGATCCAATATGGCAGATCGAAATTTGGAAAACGATTGAAAAATAAGAAAATGTTAATCCGGTGACTTGCTAGGTTCATTGTTTCGTATTTATCGTTAGATTTACGAAATTCATGATAACAGAAATAATATTCGACTCAACTCCGTAAACCAGTGGAGATAATGAATTTTATCTAGAACCATTGGTATTCGTTAAGGTTTGTTTATGCGCATAAACAAAATCATCCATGATTTAAAATTATTGCACATCGATTCTTATTCTTGAATATATGACTGATGCTGAAGCACCAAAAAAAAGTTCGAAAATTCGAACTTTTCGACTTTGTGAGTTAGTCACGAGTGGTCATTTTCACAAGTGTGAGTCACGGTTTCACAGCAGCCCGCGAGAGGCGCAACGTCGAGTTAAAATTTCGTCACGCACCGCGATACAAAGTGTCCTATACGTCAGTTCAAAAAGTAAGCTACGTCTATGCCAAGTTTTGAGAAAGCTCGTGGGATAGTTTTTGCACGATGCGTCTGCATACAAACGAACAATTCCAAAAGTCACCGGCTTAGCCACCATATCATTAGAGAGCAGCGTAACAATTGCTCTTATAAAAAACTATTTCGTGTCCAACAGATACGGACTGCCGTCAAGTTTGCGATCAATTTCAAGAATTCGTATCAAATTGCCCATACTTGAGGCCTTAGGCCACAGTAACGGGGATAAAATCACGTGCGAATTTAACATTTTTTTTTTCGTACGAAAAAGTGATTCGCTCATCAAATTAATTACACATCTATTCAGTATGAATATCAAGCTGTTAGAAAATATATTTTTTTTTTCGATGTTCAAAAAGACCGACTACTAATATTTTCTCTTATCTTTTTTTTAGGCGCTCCGCGGCGTGACGTTTAGCATCGACAATTTTTTACTTAGAAAAAAGAACAAAAATTCTCGTCAATCGAAAAAAATATATATATTTTCTAACAGCTATTAACTCATACTAAATAGATGTGTAATTAAGGCGTTACCCCCACTTGTAGCGCAAAAAAGGCCTTTATCGTGAATTTTTTTAAAGAAAACTACAAAACTTTTTTAATCGATCAGTATACCATCTTAAAGAACACATCTTGAAGAACTTTCAGTAATTTTTTTATTGAAAAATATTACATTGTTTAGTGGCAAATGGCCGTCAATGAAATAATGTTTTTATGGATAATGGTTTAATGGATCATCTGAAAAAAAAAATGCGGGTGGATTTAGTCAAATATAAGTATAAACTAGTCTTTAATCGAAGGATTTTAAAAAATATTCATTCTTCACAAAATGGCGGACAGTCAAAGTTAATGGTTCGATTTTAACGAAAAAAACGGCCGTTTTTTTGCTATAAAACGGCCATTTTTTTCGAAAAAAAAAAATCGAACGATTAAAGACTACATTTTTATGTATTAAATAAGCCTGCAAAATTTCAAGAAGATCGGTTCATTAGTGTTCGAGTAATCTTGGTCACCGACTTCAGAAATGCCATTTTGAGAAAAACGCGTTTAAAGTTTCAATTTCAGTTTACACGAAGAACGGATTCTTCTCTTTCAACGCTCATATCTCAGTCAATTTTGTTCGGATCGACTTGAAATTTTCAGGACATATTCTCAGATACTTATACTTCAAAAAAATGCAATAAAAAAAAATCGATTTTTTCAAAATAGCAAGTGGGGCTAACCCCTTAATTTAATGAGCGAATAACATTTTAACACGAAAAAAAATCGTTAATTTCGCACATGATTTTATACCCGTTACTTTGGTAAGTAACTAAGTCCCCAAACCATACTCTTCTCGCGACCGATCCAATCCGACCAAATCGAAGCTTCAAAGGCCTCACAAAGCTTCAACGTTCAGCAGGTCGAAAGCTCGATCCTCTCGAAACTTCCAGAATCCGGATTCCGCGCATCCAACAATCACGAAACAGACATTTGCTCGTCTCCGCCTGTGTGTGTGTGTGTGTGTGTGTGTGTCCGTTACACTGTCGAACTATACCGAGCACCCGAAACCCAAAACGATCGTACATTCCGTCCGCTCTCCGTTGTGAAGTTACCGTTTTTTTTCCAGGATATCCGGCAACGCGGCGAGCAATAAAAACATCCATGGTACTGTATCGGAACAACTTAAAAAGAACTTTGCCAAGTCAAGGTGGAAGGTTAGTAATTTACGTTTGATTGGCAAACGCGGCTGATCGTATGTAATCTTTGCTCGCCAGGCTCCGTAGGAAAGTCTCCCTGTTGTCTCATGGTTGCAGCAAGCGTATCATGCGGCCACGGTCATCCATCAGATGCGACGAATGGTCCTAAACAACGATCACCAGCAGCAACAGAAGCATCAGCAGCAGCAGCAGCAGCAGCAGCAGGGCCTAGGATCGACAGGCCCCTCCACAGGCAGCCAAACGTCGCGAACCGAACAGTCCTAATCAAACCGCATCAGCAGCAGCAACAGTCGCCACAAAGCAACCGGCTGCTCGACACCTGCTTCAAATCCAAGGATATCGCTATAGAAACGCCAAGATTGCCACCAATCTTGGCGAACGCAGCATCGCCCAACAATCTGTCAACGTTACCCACAAATACACAATTGTACTTGCGCAACAAACGCTTCAAGCTGTGGGGTAGCACACGCACCGCCCTCTCTACCCTCTTTCGTACGAACGTCTCGCATCTGAGAAGGCAGAGAAAGCATAAGAAAAGTTGAATCTCATATTCCTGACACAACGTATACTTACACGTATACACGCGTATACACGTTTGTGCGCGCACGTGTGTATTTATGTGCACACGTGAGTTTATGTATGTACATGTACATAGAGTTAATGCCGTTGACGAAGAAAAGCTGTGTTATTGCGAGGTTAAACGCGCGAGGGGGAATACGTTGGCCACCGACGGATTCCTCTCCTCTCTCTCTCTCCGTATCCACACGTTGCGTCGTTGCGGAATTCTCGCGCCGAATAATTATCGATTATTGAAAATTGTAACGTAGACGGCGAATGATCGTTGTCGGACGAACGAAATAGAAACGAAAAAAAAAAACGGCTTCTGCTTCGCTGAAGAAAGCCACAGGCGCTCCTGGAGTTTTTTTTCACTCCGTTTGACACTGACGTAGTTTTCTTGCCGTGTGGTGATTATTGACGGGAGCGCGTGGGTGGGAGGGAAAGAGAAGAGGCGAAGGAAAAGTTTTGTTTGCAATGTTCTCTCTCTTTCCCTCTCTCTTGATCTAGGGTTGAGTGTGAATCAACTTTCTTTCGACGCGCTCGTTCGCACCTAACGTATTTTGATGCTCACGCGTATCGTTGCGTGAACAACGGAACACGTGCGACACATTGACGTATCTTGAAGAATTCACTCGACTAATCGTTATCAATTGTTATTACGTTTGCTTCGTTGCAACGCGCGGAAAGAGAAAAGGGACGGCGAAGAACGCAGAAAAGAGAGCATCGAGTCTCGAACGAGTTCACTTATCAGCATACAATTCATCGTTTAATGTTCTTGGAGAGATTTTAGTTTTGGGTTTTCCACCGATGGGCTTCGAACGTCAGGGCGCGTGCCGATGACGTTTTCGCGATTTTGTTACCGCGTGAAATGGGAGGGTCGAGAAAAAAGGGCAGGAAAGGATCGGATGAATGAAAGACGAGGGAAATCTGTGTATCGGGTGAGCGACGGGAATTTTGGACACTCGGAAACTAGACGTTGCTGTCCGGGTTATTTAGAATTCGCGTGGGTGAATTATCACGTCTCCGAAGGGGAACACTACGAGCGTGCTTCTCAATAAAAATGATCATGTCCATCACGGAAATGTCAAGTTCACGAGCCTCGAGCTCGTTCCCGTTTGTTTATTTTTTTTCACACGTCAAGGTCATTCCAAGGTCGCGACGAGCGATCGGTTTTGTTGACATTGAGGAAGCAAGCGAGACAGGGCCGTTGAAAAGAGAAATCGTCATCGTTTTTGGATTTTTGTTTTTTTGTTTTGCTCGCGATGTCACGAGAGTTTTCGAGTGTCTAATTTCTAGGGAGTCATCCGACGTGTAGGAGTTTTCGAAAATTCGCATCGGTCGTTCGTAGCTGTCGTCGCCGATGAGCTTCTTTTCGCTTGGAAGCCTCGAACTGGACTAAAGCCACTATTATACATATTACACGTTAATTGCGCAGTAATATTTTTATCGACACTCTATGTACAATGTATGCACCATCGTTCCGCAGTTAGTAGCGAGAGGAGGAAGAAAAAAGCGCGGCCAGAGGGAGGCGAGGCGCTCCTATATATTGTATACATTATTATAAGCTCGTGGACTTCTGGCCAACGCACGAATTTCACCGCGTTCCCGATCATTACTTTTCAAACGCCGAAGCGTTGTGCGAGGTAGCGCGAGCGTGTCGGTCCATTTTGCGGGGGACACGTGCCGTTCTTTTTATCAAAACTGTACGCGTTAGGGCGTTTTTTTTGTTCATCAATCCCTAGGGGATGATTTCGATCGAGAGAAAGTCTGTGCTCTTTGGGCACGGATAAATTGGCGAGAGCGAATTGCGCATTGTTTCAGCGAGGGACATCGGAGCGAGCGTAGGTTCGTTGGGCTACTTTTTTCGAAGATGTTAAGGAAGCTTTCCAGTGTGACAGCCCGAAAAATCGCTGTTTTTCGCGATTTTTTTTTTTAAAGAAAAAATAATCTAATCGGTCTGGTTTTTTTTTTGTATATTAATTGGGTATTGAAGAATACAAAACAATTTTTTAAAGATCGATTTATTTATTAATTAATATCTATAAAAATGATGAAACAATTGTTGCAGAAAATGCACTTGGATGTGGTGTCCACGTTGGGGGTCACAATTTTGATCTGAAACAAAAAACACAAAAAGATTATTGATCGGTATATAATTGGCTTTCGTGCTATGGAGGCTTTTTTTTTTTTTTTTTGCAAAAATGGCGCCGGTTTGAACAAAAAGTATCGATTTTAGCATTTTTTTTGGCAGTTTTTTTTACAAAAAAATTGGAAGATGTCAAAAAAAAAAAAAAGCTTCCATAGCACGATAAACAATGACGTTAAGAATATTGTGTAAAAAATTCAACTCGATAGCTTTAAAACTCTGCCCTCCAAGTTGGACACCGTTTTGAAAAATGCTGTTTCGAGAAAAACGCGTTCAAAGTTTCGCTGTAGCTGTAGCGCTCCGTTGCCTTCTTCCAAGAAATGCTGTACAGTAACCGAAATAATCTGAATTTCGGCATGAAAATTTCAGGGAATATTCGGAAGAGTGTATACTATTCGATAAAGCAAAAAAAAAAAATCGATTTTTTGAAAATTTCACACTGGAAAGCTCCCTTAAACGAGCAAAAAATGGAAAAATAATGGAAAAAAAATGGATAAATCGAGAAAAAATGGATTAAGTGTGAGAAAAGTGGATAAATCGGGGAAAAATAGATAAAATGGGGAAAAATGAATAAAATGGAAAAATGTAAAAATAGATAAATCGGGCAAAAATGGATAAAATTAAGAAGAAAAAAAAACGGATAAATGGATATTCGAAAAAAATAGCTCATTCGTATGACACTCAGAATTGTCATCGCTCGGATTAATAACGCAATGAATTATGACAATTGCGAGTGCCGCGAAATTGATTGTTCTAAGAGAACCGCAAACGACGGGCGGTCCATCGGCCAAAAAATTGGTATCTTTTTTTTCGGCCATTTTCATCACTCGTTTGTAATCAACGACAAAGCAAAAAAGAGCAGACGAAGATAACCCGAAACCCAAACGTGACATTTTCAGTCACATACTCGGCGAAGATAACGCCAAGAAAATCAAACACCGAATAAGAGCAAAGTGCCGTAGTTTTATTGAAATGGGATCGCATTGTTTTTTGATCGCCAATGATTGATTAAAAGTGCGAAAAAAAAGATACTACTTTTTTTCTCGTCTTTTGCAGTGTAACCGCTCGGCGAGGATTTTTCTCGTGTCGATTTTGTCGTTGCGAGCTCGAAGCTGATTTCGTTGCACGCTTGCTCGAGTGCGCGTTGCGAAAACGAAAAACGGGCAAGAAAGAGAAAGAGAGTACGCGTTGACGCGGGAACAAATGCCGAAAATGGCGATTACGAATTAGAAGCCTCTCGTTTGCAAATACGAGAATTTCCTTTCTTCTTCTTTTCCCGTTCGCAAACTCGGTCTCTCGGAAAATATTAGCCTGACTGTGGAGTGGCTGTGAGAAGCGCGCGGTGTCGAAATCCGGTGTGTGCGCGTTCGCCGCGTTCGAAATATCGTAGGAAAAATAATCGCTCGTGGGAAAGAAGAAAAAAACCGGAGAATTTCGAGCGGTCAATTTTGCGTTACGTTTTTTTTATTTGCGAGGACGAGAAAAAAAATGCGAATTAAATCGGAATCTCCATAGTTGATACGTCCACGAAAAGTTCGAAGTTTCTGTAAATTTGCGACATTTTCGAGAAAAAGAAATCCACGCAATTCGAATCGAGTTGAAAATCGAACTTCGACGAGCGTCTAAAATTTCAAATTTCCACCAGAAACTACGATCTAAATATCCTCGTCTTTGATTTGTTTCTCTCGAAAACGAAGTTGCAATTTGTGGACGTACGTCCGAAAAATAAGTGTCCAACATTCTGAGCTAAAGCGTCCCTCGGACGGCGTTCGATCTCGGGCTACCGAATCTCAAAACGGATCTAAGAGAAATTCGACTATGTCGATGTCCCAAGAAACGAGCCTGGGAGACGCGAAAAATATCCTACCATCCCAATACTTCACGTACCGGAAACTCGAAAGGAAGAAAAACATTATTCCTCGATGCAAAATACCCCCCAAAAGAACAATATTCCGTATCGAAACTTCAAAAGCTACCTACTCATGTTTCTGAAGATTTTGCCGTTCCTCTACGTAATCTTAAGCCTATGAACAGAGCTCTCGAACTGAAAACTCGAGATCGAATGTTTACATGTATTTCTTTATCGCTGTTCTTTTTTTCCCTTTATCTCAAGATCGTGCACTAGACGTCCGTCCGAATTATATTGGTCACGCAACGTTGATGAGGATAACATGCGTGAGGAAGATTTTTATTCGATGCGTTCGAGGATCGTGTGACGTGAACTGTATCGATAATGTTTAATTTAATGATAACTCTTAAGATGTGTCTGTCTTCATTGAACTCTGCTCGTGAAGATTATATATATATATAAATGCTTACGACTATTTTAGTCCCAATTGGTCAAGATACTTGGTACCAAAAAATAAAAACAAAACAAGCAAAGGTGAAAGGAAAAAAAAACGAATTACGACGACTATATGTATCCGATGTTGAAATTTAGACTGAAAAAAAAAACGCGAAGTTGTCCCCATCGCTGATCAACGAGACGAATGAAAAAGCATGTCAAGTACCACTTATTATTGTACTTAAAGTTACATTCGCATAGCAGATTAGCAGGATAACGATTTAAAATTGGGTGGAAGAAAAAGGAAGAAAGAGTAAAATTCGATTCTCTCGCCTCGAACATACTTGAGTGATTAAAAAAAGAAGGAAATATAAAGTGTATCAATCTACTTATTGGATCCTTCGACTATGCAATAATCGTTTATTATATCACACTCCACTCATTGCGGGTTAACTTTTGTGGAAGAAATTAGCACGATCGCGCGTAACGAACGAATATATTTGGCAATAAAAATCAAATTACTTGTATTAAATTTGGACGCGAGAGAGCGAGAGAGAGAGAGAGAGAGAGAGAGAGAGAGAGAGAGATATGATATAAATGGATCGCGACACCATGTAAAGGAGACACTTTTCTTCGTATATAATTCTCAACATTTGTTGAGAATATCGCGTACATAAATATGCGGAAATCTATATAGGAGAGAATTCACTTGATCACGGTCCACGATAAGAATCTGTAAATGCAATTTCTGATATAGACACACATCCATATATATATATATATATATATATATATACATAGTTGAGCTCAGACTGATTGTTGGATAGATATTGACTACATATATTATCGCTTTTACTGGGGTGCGAAAAAAAACAAACAAGAAGATGATAAGATGAAAAAACATTGTAAAGTATCTATATCTGCATTACTATATGATGACTCTTCACCGGCTCAATTTAACGTACACGAGCGCGACTTTTCTCTACCACACGTTTTCTCTATACACACACACACACATATATATATATATATATATATATATATATATATATATATATATATATATATATATATATATATATATATATATATATATATATATATATTCGGCGTACAAATTAATTTCTCGCTTTTTCTTTTACATTTTAACATTTACTTATAGGAGGACAAGGATTTCTTGAATAAGATAATCTTAATCATTTTTAAAATAATCGAAAATGAAAAGTATTTCATTGATAAAAATCTTATGATTTTATAAATGAATTTCGAACGTTATGGGAAACAGCAGAGAAATTAACTTGTACATCTTATATATATATATATATATGTGTATTATATTATATTAGGTGCACAAATCAATTCCTTGGCTTCGCGGAATTTAGAACTGATAAGAGAAAGATATTGTCGATTGAAACAGTGTCTATCGTTCTCAAGGTCATCGAAAATAATACAGACAATCAATTATTTATCGATTGAAATCTCCCCAACTCTAAATAATATTTGTGCAACGAGAAAAAGCGAGAAATTTATTTTTACATCTCATGTATACAAAGACAGGGTGACCTCTAGAAGTTGGTCACTCGAAAACACTTATAAATATCGATTTTAGACGAAAAAGTCATAGACAGAATTTGAATGGTTTGTCATTGTCTACATTTTGATAGATGTTTTTTTCAACTGGAGGTTTCAACCTTATTTCGAGGTCCACCACTTTTTCAAAGGAAATCCCCTTTTTCATTGAACACAAATGTAGAGCACAGCCAAACAAAATCATTGGCCTACAATGTCATGACCTTGGGATGACCTTGGAATACGAAAAAGAATTGCGAAACGGCAAGCAAAAAAGGCGGTGTTTGCAGACCCAAATAATGTTTTTATTGCATGACATGTCGAAACACTTGTGATTATTTGGTTTTAAAGGAAAGAATTCGCCATTTTTTAGACTTAGGGTATGTTTTATTACTACTTTTTGGCTGTTACATGGTATTTTTTTAACTATTTTTTTATAATGGCGGAAGCATGACGCAATCTCCTAAACGGGTTGCGGCGTGACACGTAGCGTCGGCGAGATTAATCTGCAAACCAACAAAGATTTTGCTCTCATTAGCACTCGTACGCGGAATGTGAACCAAGAAAAAGTGAGAAATGTGGAAAATCAATGAAACGGCACGTTTTGCAAAAAAAAACTGAATTTCCGAAAATAATGAAATAATTTGAAATAAAATGTTGAACTAAAATTTTCGAATTTTAATTCAATTTAAATTGAATAAACATTTTGAAATGAGAGAAAAAAACTCTTTTTTCATTTTAATTTCAAAAACACTTAGGGTCATGTTGCCGACAATAAAGTTAGAAACATTGATACCAAATTTCATCAGAATCGGTCGGTTAGTTTTTTTTTGCTATACGTCGCGCCAGTTTTGAAAATGCAGTTTCGAAGACCGTGCCATACCTCCGTCATTTTTAAAGATGAATGAAAAAAAAAATTTCGATGTGGCAGCCAAAAGTAGTAATAAAACGTTAAGTCTTAGAAATGGTAAAGATATCTTGCCTTTAAAAAAATATCATGAAAATCAGCAAATTTTTTCCTCGCCTAAAGGTAACTTTAATCGAACGATCGAGGAGGCTGGGCAACTGGACCGTTTCTGCCAATCCACCGATCCGCAAATTCTAAACCGGTCTGAAAACTACCGCCTTTTTTGCTTGCCTTGCTTCAACTATCGTTTTGCAATTTTTTGGCATTTCACGGTCATACCAAAGTTGTCATATTGTAGGTCATTGGTTTTGTTTTTTGTGCTCTGCATTTACGGCCAATAAAAAAGGGCGATGCCCTCAAGGCGTTAGGCTACTGTTGACGACCCAAAAATCAAGGTCATTGAAAAAAAAATCATTTTGAAGGAACAAGAGTGGGATGATTGAAAAATCGCCTAAACATTTATTTGTATGTACATTAACAAAGTTGTGTTCCGGATTTCATTGAAAAATATTATTAATTAAAGAAGTTATAAACAATCTCGTGAAGGACCTTCGAACGTGAGAGGCTCAGCGGTGTACTTGATTTTAGCCACCCTGTTGATTCGAAACAAAAAAACGAGGTTTTTACTCAAAGTAGATAACAGTGGCTAAGACTTGACCGAGATTTTTTATTTTGACGTGTTTCAATCATCAAATTTTTTTTTTTTTTATTTTCTTTCGATTTTTTAGGAAAAGTTACATTATTATTTTTAATAAACAGGGGAAAAAATGGTGATAAGAAAAACGTCGGTCACGACTAAACTATTATTGCATTGAATAAGTAAACCAAATTTCAAGTCAACCCGTTCGTTAGATGTCGAGGAATCGTGTACACCGTTTTGAAAAACGCGTTCAATATTCGACTAGCAGTTCCATCGTGATCATATGTTTACTTAAATAGTGAAGGTGACCTTGAAATCGTGTTGATACCTCTACTTGAAAAAATCTGACTTTTTTTCGTTGAAAATCAATATTTTTCCGCTTTTTTATTTTTCAACATTTTTCCAAGAATTTTCGAATAATCAAGACTTTTCGTTAACATTTTTTCAAAATTTCTTCAAGATTTTTCGAAATATCAATATTTTTTGGTGAAAATTTGTCAAAATTTTTTTCAAGATTTTTCGAAATATCAATACTTTTCGTTTAAAATTTGTCAAATTTTTTTCAAGATTTTTCAAAAATCGATATTTTTCGTTTAAAATTTTTCAGACTTTTTTTCAAGATTTTCCGTTTAAAATTTTGCGAAATATCAATATTTTTCGTTTAAAATGTTTCAAACTTTTATCAAGATTTTTCGAAAAATCGATATATTTCGTTTAAAATTTTTCAAAATTCTTTCTCAGATTTTTCGACAAATCAATATTTTTCATTTAAATATTTTTCGTTTAAAATCAATATTTATAGGTGTTTTCGAGTGACTAACTTCTCGTCAACCAGCCTCTCTGTAAGGTACACAAATAAATTTCTCGCACACACGTACATGTGAACAAAAAGCTTTCACTTCTCCATGCTTACGTGGCCGCACCGCGAAACCAGTTTCTCGTTAATAAGGACGTCGACTGCGTCCCTGAACGTACCGTAAAGGATCTACGAAGTATCGAAAGCCCAAAAAGATGATAAAGAATAAAGTAAAAATCGAGCTACGAGTTCACGGTAGACACATAACGCACGTCGTTATACCGGAAGCTTCGTAATGGAACGTTTGATGAAAATTCGTCGTGTATAGTGTCGTTCGTGCCAATATCTACGATATACCTTTGTAAAGACGAGAGAATTATTTGAAAGAGAAAAAAAGACACAGCTGCTGTGGTGCTAATGTATCAAAGGTCTCGATGACGGGAAGGCGAATAGAAAAAGCATCGCGGAAACTATTCCTTTTTTTTTCTTTGACTCATAGATGCGCGCGATGCGGACTCGTACCTGCTTCGAGGCATATATATATATATATATATATATATACATATATATATATATATATATCCGCGGAAAATGTTTTTTCCTCTATAATCAAATTTTCGCTTATAATTCGCGTAATAATTGGCCGTGCCTATGGAGACCTAAAGAAAAAAACAGAATACGAAAGATCGAGAGCGAAAGAAGTAAACATTTAGATAGAAAACGAATCGAGTACGAAGCAAATAAAGACAACGGGGATTAAGAGTGTGAAATATACATATATATATATATATAATTTTTTTTTCAACGTGAATTTTATGTATAGTATACAAATGTCTGACATTTTTATGATTTCACGGATTGAGTTGAAAATAAAAATATGCATAAATAATCGAACGGCCTTTCACCCCAGTGTTTTTGTCGCGAGGCGCTGCACCGAACCCGCGGGTGAAAAAAGATAAATTTTCCGGACTTTGGTCGAGAAAATGAGTGCAGGTTTTTCAATTTTCTTTACTTTAAGGGGGAGCCGCTGTGACGGGTCGAAAAAGGTGATTTTGTCGACTTTTTTGGCCTACTAAATTATTTATTCGCCATTTTGAATATAAGTATGTTATTGACGAAACTTATTTCGAGTTTTTTTATGAAAAAGAAAGTTTTTATTTCAAAAAATTAAAAATCTACAATTTTATTGGAGGTATAATAGAGCCTCCGTATAAAAAATGTGGTCCAATGGCCGGATCGATAACTTGACGATGGATGGTCCGAAAGGTGAAAATAAACAAGATTTATTGTCCATATAAATGTTGTTCTCGTCCTACGTAGTCGTTTTTTCGAGAAAAAAATCACAAAACAGCGGGTGTTAAAAAAAAAGTGCAATTTTGGCGAAATTTTTACTTCAATTGTGGGGATTTCGGTTTTTAAACAATGAAAGTAGGACAATTATAGCTATAGTTGTGATTGCGGCCAAGTCGAGAAAAGTCGATTCGAGAAAAACGCGTTTCGAAGTTTTAGTAGTAATTCCTAATTTTAATGTTGGGAAATTACACGTTTCGTAAAGTGTCAGGGAAACACAGTTGATTGTAAATGATGCAGGACGTATAACATTGTCTCGACAAATTTCAAAATTGACGTAAAATCATTTATTAGAAGAAGAAAAAATTCGTTCAATGATTCGTCGGTTTATTGAAAATTTCGAAACTTAAGGAAGCTTTCCAGTGTGAAATTTTCAAAAAATCGATTTTTTTTTTTTGCTTTATCGAATAGTATACACTCTTCCGAATATTCCCTGAAATTTTCATGCCGAAATTCAGATTATTTCGGTTACTGTACAGCATTTCTTGGAAGAAGGCAACGGAGCGCTACAGCTACAGCGAAACTTTGAACGCGTTTTTCTCGAAACAGCATTTTTCAAAACGGTGTCCAACTTGGAGGGCAGAGTTTTAAAGCTATCGAGTTGAATTTTTTACACAATATTCTTAACGTCATTGTTTATCGTGCTATGGAAGCTTTTTTTTTTTTTTGACATCTTCCTATTTTTTTGTAAAAAAAACTGCCAAAAAAAATGCTAAAATCGATACTTTTTGTTCAAACCGGCGCCATTTTTGCAAAAAAAAAAAAAAAAAGCCTCCATAGCACGAAAGCCAATTATATACCGATCAATAATCTTTTTGTGTTTTTTGTTTCAGATCAAAATTGTGACCCCCAACGTGGACACCACATCCAAGTGCATTTTCTGCAACAATTGTTTCATCATTTTTATAGATATTAATTAATAAATAAATCGATCTTTAAAAAATTGTTTTGTATTTTTCAATACCCAATTAATATACAAAAAAAAAACCAGATCGATTAGATTATTTTTTCTTTAAAAAAAAAAATCGCGAAAAACAGCGATTTTTCGGGCTGTCACACTGGAAAGCTTCCTTAAAACTTCCATAGCCGAATTATTTTGACGGTGTCCAGACTTTCGGAGTTTTGGTCTTTCGGGTAAAATTCTTTCGGAGTTTTGAGCGTTCTGATTATTCAAAGTTGGGAGTTTCAACTCGACCCCGATAAGGTGCCCAATTATTGGCACTTCAAGCACCACTTTGTAGGTAGGCGAGAAATGTAAATAATTCTTGGGGTGCCAAAATAAGGTCACATTACCCTATACCTAAATCGTTTGGCTACCTGCTCTCGCTAAATCGTCTGCAGGGTAGACAATTTTCAATTTTTCACCTTGAACATTTCTCCACCCATTTTTGAATACGTATACTTTGAGAACATGCAAAAAAAATCGTTTTTTTTTCTCGACCTGTCACAGCGGTGTTCCGCTTTAAGGAGTATGTTTAAAAAACATTGGCGAATATTTATAAATGTTGCAGATACAATGGTCTGTGCGAGGGAAATAAAAAAATCAAACGCATTCACTTTTCGCATGAAATTATCGACTGCTCGGACCAGATTCCTTCGAGCTCAGCTTTTTGATATGTAAAAGAAGCTTGTTAAGTTTGAAATCGGTGCAGTGTTTTTTTGTTTATCGTGGTCACCGATTTCGAAAAAGTCATTTTGGGAAAAACGCTTTTAAGGCAGGGTAAATTATATTTAGACGGTAAAAAGTTAAGCAATTTTGACGAATTGTTTAAACGAGGAAATAATTAGTCTACATTTATCAAACTTTGGGTATACTTCAATGGTATATTTAAGTATACAAAACAATTTTTTGAAATTCATTAAAATGGCGGAGCTGTGATTTGATTCGAACTTTGATTTGCAAAAAAATCAAACTTTTGTTCAATTCGATCACGAATAGTTTCTATCTGACAGTAATTAAAATAAAGTAATTGCAAATGTAAGATAACAGCCTGCATTTACCAAAAAAACAAAAATCAACGTTACACGCCTGATTTTTGTACAATTAGAATTAAAAAAGTCGTTTTTTTCTCTATTTTCAAAAACAATTCTCGTCAAGTACAAGGTAGCAATATTATCAACATTTCTACCAAGTTTCAACTCAACCGGCTCAATAGTTTACGCGTGACGTTTGAAGTCTCTCGTATTTCGCTTTGAAACTGTGGAAAAATATTCGACACAGGTCTATCGTTTAAAGAGAAAAAAATCGATTTTTTTATCGCTGTAGATGTAAATCCCGCCTTAAAGTTCGCGGTAGCTACCTATAAACGCCCACAACTCCCTTAACTTCGAACGGATCGACGTTAAATTTTCAGCGAATATTTTAAAAATGTCATATTTTGTGAATCGGTCGAAAACAAAAAAAAATCGTTATTTAAAAAATGTTCAACTCGTAAGCCCAGAGGAGGAATACGCATCGAAAAAAAAAAGGAAAAGCCAATTTGCACTTCACGATGAATCAGGCTTTATTATCCGCCGATGAATTTAATTTCACAGAGAAATTCGCGAATTTTCATTTTTGGTCTCTATTAACAAATGTTCACAAAAATGTATACGTTTACATATATATATATATATATATATACTTGTGCTAAAAAAATAAGCCACTTGTGACAATAGAAATGATTCCGGGTGGAATCGCATGCCCACGATTTTTTTCCCCTCGCAGGAATCACCAGTGTACTTCTATTTCGAATTTTTAGCAATGATTTGTTTTAAGTTCGCTCTGGTTCGCAGAACACAGCGGCACATCGAACATTTCACAGACACGGTACACATCGTCGTATGCGTAGTTTTTTGTCCTTATTACTTCGGACATCGAATTCTACGACGCGACGTCATCATTACATACGTATATACAAAACTATTAAATCTATCGTTTATACACAATTGATAGGGCGGGGGAGATGAGCAAAAAAAAAAACGATGGATAATTTCATTATCATGTGATTCGAGCAGCGTGAAAGAGCGAGACTCGAGTCAATTTGCAATTAAAGACGAAACAAAAAAAAAACAGTCACCAATACGAGCGATGGAAAATCTATTCACAATTATTTATCAAGGAATGAGAGCTGCTGCATTATTGTAACAAGTATGATAAAACAGCAACGTAATTGAAGAAATTAAGGAATTTCGTACTTTCGACAGAGCGAGACCCTCGCAGCTCACTGGACCCTTGGAATGGATGAGTTGTGTCTTCACGTCCCTTTTTACAGTTCACGATGTCAAAGTCCCGCGCCCGCTCGTATACACCGCGCAATGATTCAATAATCCTAATTTATCGACTCAAAAATTATTTTAAAAACCATAAACGATTTTTTTCCCGAATCTACGCTGTCGATAAAAAAATATAGCGCACCATTCGGTAGATAGTTTACGAAAAAAAAAATGCAATAAACTTTGACGGCTTCGACGATTGGTGACTGTCTCCCGACTCAACAGCGCTAATCGTGACTCGTGACATCGGGCGTTTTTGTCGTTTTTTTTCGTCCCGTCGAGGATAAACGCGCGAGGCGCGCAATTTCGGCAGGTTTTTCTCTACATTGATTATCCATCGCCAATCGTTTGGCAAAACTTCCCTGAGGCATGCGCTGGGCCCTGCGCGTAATACGAGTGACTATTCTTTTCCAGCGCACAGCACGAATAAATAAGGCGAAAGTATAACGCAACGTTACGCAGCGGGGAGTAATCCAGCGAGGGAGACCGCGCGTAGCTATTCCCAAATAATTTGCGACGAATGAAGTATCGGAGAGAAAAACGTTTTCGACGAAACGAGGGTCTGAAATTGATTGGCAACGCAGAGACGAGCATTCGCATGTTCCACGATTCGAAATACTTTTGCATCGAATACGAAGTTCGAGAAGATATTACGGTCGTAAAAAATATGGATTTTCTCTCATTCTGTGGTATCGTTGATAAATTGTATTCCGTGGTGAAATTACGAGGGCCTTTCGCCGAGGAATGCTAAACGGTACTGATTTTCTTCTCACACGTGCTCCAGCGCAATTTCAACACCGAAGTTTTCACAAGTTTCACGTCGTTTTCGAAAATATCGATATTCCCGCAATTGAGCAGTTTTTGGTGGAGAGTCGTGAATTTGCGATCGTTGCCGATAAAAATCCGGCCCATTCGCGATTCTCCAGGATCTGCGTCGAATCGCGTTGATTTCAATATTTTTCGGCCGAAATCGGTGCGAATAGGGCGTTGAAAAAAACACGGAGTTTGCATCATAAGAATGCAACGGAAATTCATTCTTTCCGATTTCTCAAAATTTTCCTACGTTTTTACGTGCCCTTATTGGATATTTACGATCTCGGCTTGTGAAAGAAAGGCTTAGGATAAGAATAAAAATATAGAAATAGAGAAGGAAAGAAAAATCGTTGCTTCCCAACGACGCAAAAACGTCGTCACGAAAAAGGAATCAGCATCGTTTGACATTGATCGACGAAAAACTGAGCCCTCGTGTACTCAATTGTTCCCAATACGAAGGTTGCCCATCCCCGAGATCGGCAGTAGGAAACGCGATTGACAATTTCCGCGCGGTTATATCGCCGTAGAACCGTACAGCGGTGGACGAAAATGAAAAGAGCGTTTTCGTGCCAAGGATGAACGGGGGCGGGGGGGGGAGTCGAAACGGAAAAGACCGTTTGCTCGCGCGC